>JBBMOC010000042.1:967853-1151883 GCA_037975185.1 Centropyge bicolor
TTCATGTTCAAAGATTTCTCAGATTCCAGTTTTTCAAAGGTAAAGATTTGCTGCTTTTCTTTGTCATGGACAGTAAAGTGAATATGATCAGTGTTTGGAATGTCGGTCGAACAAAACAAGACAGCTATAGACTATATTTTTCACAGTTTTCTGGCATTTTATAGACAAAATGATTAATTGACAATAATCAAAATAATCAGTGCAACAGACTGCAGAAAATCATGATTATTATGGGACCAGACTTACAGAATGGACGCCACTATGTCTGCACTGTGTCGGCCGCTTCCACGATTACATGTATCATGTCTGTGTATTCAGATTTGACTGAGTTATGACTCTGAGAAGAGCAATTTTTTTCTACGTGCCCCCCGATGCACTGGTGCCCGAGGCAATTGCCTGTGCAGCTTATTACCACGAAGCACCACTGGGTCCTCCAGCTGAGACACGCCTACCTTCTAGATTATACTTAATTCGTGCCATTTATCCTCTGGGAGAAGAAGGATTCATACATTGTATTTCACTGAAGAGCTTCAGATAAATCATAGCGAGGAGAATAATGCCGGCACATTGGAATAACATGTAATAGTATTCCTTTTCACGCGTTCAGGCACAATGAGGCTTAAAGGGAGACTCCTTCCATGCACCACCCCCATTATCATGGAAAACTCCGATTCTTAGAAGATTATTAATTTACTTTCATTGAAAATTTGAGCTTTTTTTTCCCCAACACTAATTTCTCATTGTTAATATGTTTAAGAGGAGATAAAATGGAGCTTCAGGTAGCAGCTTGTGAGTGTGTTCTCAGTTATCTCGACGTGTGAAAAGGATTCTTACATTCTCTGCTCTCATGCATACAAATAAAAGCAACACAGGACATTATCCTGCCAGAGGTCCAAAATACTAATTACCTGCTGTTTACTGGGCTTTGTACACCCCACCTTTCTTGGGACAATCAATAATTACACACAAAGGCCGGGGGAATGAAATCACCCTGATAACCATTAGCATGAAACTGGATGAAGTTCATTAGCGATTCTGCGGGCATAGAGTGTAATATCCAATATCGGAGACAACTAGCTCTGTTATCCCTTTGTCTTTTGTTCTCATCCTGTATAGGAGGCACACAAGTTGGTATTCTGTGACAATTCATTACAGCCTTACGCAGCATGCAGTCTAATATATTGTCTCATAACGGCAAAGATGAGCTGCATTTCTATGCTGTTTGCACACACATTTCCTATTTTAAATGGCCATATTGAGGCTGTGATTTTCTGTGGCCTGGGATGACACCGTGTCAACAACTCGGATGAAACAGCAAATGCAAAGCTGATTAATGAAAGAAAAAAATAATAATAATAACGGTGAAATTGTGATCACAGTGTAACATGAGACTTCCTATTTACGCACCTCTCAATTATCCCAGCGGCTTGTGTTTATCAGCATTATCTTTTCATTATGATGTGACAAGTTCCAAGAATTATTAAAATGATCAGCCTTTTTTTTTTTCCCCCATCCCTGTCATTCTGCCTTCGGATGCATTTGCAGTCATTTAAATGGATTTACTCATTTCGCATGTAGCATATCGAGGGAATAGGGCTGAACATGAGCCTAATTGAACTAATAGTGTAATAGTTGTGGGCATCTGTTGCGGGGTGAAATAATGAAAGAGGGGATTATTTAAATTCGTTAAACCAAAAATCCTGCCTCAACATGGACGCCGTGTACTTTCTTCTGGCTGAACATGTTATCGTGTGTAACCCGAGCCTGCACTCGCTGCATTACACTGCATGACTGCCTCCCTATGGCTGCGCACAAGAGAGCTGCTTTCAAGGCGGGATGGACGACACAAAGGGACCGTGCATGCAGAAAATAAATAAGTGAAGAGATATGTTAAAAATTAACTATCTCGGCTTTTCCCTCCAAATGACCAAGCGCCTTAAACAAACCACTAAAGCTCTAGAAGTAGGCCGGTGCTCGGGATCACGCTTTATTTGAGCATCGCTTGCTCTTAGCCGACCGTAATGACGGCGAACAATACTGGACGTCAACTGTGTCTGATGCAAGAGTAAACTGCTTTATTCTCCATGAGCATTAATTTTCTAACCCACGTCCTTGTTCACCGTCTGTTTGTGCTCCATTTTTTACAGCCTGGGCAGTGAACCCCGGTTTGTACCCAGCATAACCCTCTGCAGTCGTTTAATTAGTTTGTGGAGGCACATTTACATTTGCTGAATATTTATATTGAATTGCATCCTATTAAATCTTGTCAAAACATCTTATCAATTAGTAATTATATGCACACGCTGCTCATTAAATCAAGTAAACACAGTGTGAATACATTGGAAAAACCTTGGAAAAGACCAGCGGTGGAAGAAGATCTTTTACTTAGCACAATGTGAAAATACTCCATTGCAAAAGTTCTGCATTTTAAAATCCTACTTGAAGTCTTCTCAACAAAATTTAAGTATAATTACTACGTCAATACTTTCTCAACGGGACCACAATTGCCAATGAGCCAAGAGACGGTGATCAATCTAACCCATGAGGCTCACATTATCTAGCATACTACCAATGAGACATATTAATCCTGACAGGTAAAATCTCACGTCAGCTTCTCGCTTAAGAAGTGAAAGTCGTCTCTCCAACCCCAGACCCCCTTTAGTCTCATGCTTTTGTTTTTTCTTGCACAACGTCAGTCTCCATTTTGTTTGCATCCGCCTCCCCCTGCGATGATGTGAGAGGGTCCATTGCTCCCTCACGCTAATCTGACTAAAATCCTGCAGAGTCTGTGTGATGTGCCATTATTTTCACATCTTGTCGTGTGTGCATGTTTTGAGATTAGAGGGGAGAACATCTGTGAAGTTTCTCCTCATGTGCGTGATCCACCACCGATTTCAAAATCTGTTTGGATTTTAAAACTCATGTAGCGGGAGCCCGGCTTAAGAGTTCTGCCGCAGTAAAATGTCCCCTGTGATATGATGCTGTTAATTGTTAATAGCATCAGTGAGTAAGCAGCATTTTACTGCTGTATCTGGTTGAGGTGGACGGTTTATATACAGTTCAGCTGCAGTCCAGTGATTCCCAACCGAGGGATCAGGCCTCCTTCAAAGGGTCACGAGGTAAATATGAGGGGTCATTAGATGATTAATAAAAGAGGAAAAACAAAATTATCATGATAGATTTTTTTCTCTAATCTTTGTGTTGCATTTTCATTTTTTTGGCCTCAAACTGTTAACAACTCAATGAACTCATCTTAAGAATGACAAGAGACCCAGAAGACATTGATTTATTTTAGGAGGTCACAAGTCAAACTTCTCATTTAATCTTTAACAGTGTGTTCTACTGCATAATGTTGTTCTTCTATGTAAAATCTTAATATGAAGAATAACTATGTATAACTGTCAAATACATATAGTGGATTTAAAATGTCCAATATTCCTCACTGAAATGATGCAGTACTATAAAATAACATAAAGTAGAATTACCTCAAAAAAGCACAGCACTTGAGTAAATATACTTTGTTATAGTCCACCAAACATATTTGTCTTTGTGAAGACAAATGGCTCCGTTATTAATATAGTATTAAAGCTTCAAACCATATGAGCCAGTTTTTAGGGGAAAAAAATGTAACTGGACTTATTCAGTTCAAATTAGTCTCAGATGGAGAAACACAGGAGCGCTCACACTCCTCCTGCTTCTCTCTACATACATACATTCACTTCTGTCGTGAGGGATAAAGACACTTGCTCGGCTGGTTTTTCCTTTTTCTCTCCCCCTCTCTTTTTTAAATGCCTCTTACTCGTGGCGAACCTATTGGAAACCACAGTCCGTGCAAAGTGTTAAACGTAGAGAACTTTTGCCCCGTCACCACATGTCAGGAGCAGAGAGAGGAATCTTAATTTATCACAGGAAAAGGCCTTTTCACCCCTTTATCAGCCACTGACGGGATATTAAAGCTGCTGCTTTATAACAAGAAACGTAAGGAGGATATAAATCTTTTTTCTTTCATGCTAAACGTTGCTTTTACATTCAGATAAGTCTCAGACGAGATGGGGTCTCCGGCGTTGCTCTCTGTCTCCTACATTTGTGCTGTTTGGGCCTAATTAGTAACCAGGCAGTTTAAATACTCTACAAGAAATTGCACACAAATGTCTCTGCTCGGTGCACCATTTAGTCACAGACCCTTTAGTCAAGAGTTTCTCTCTGCATGTAATGACAGACCTGTGGAAAGCAGCACAGAGCTTTTAAACTCACTAAATGTCACGGCAAAAAAAAGAAGCAGCAGTACTTGTAAAATATAGTTAAAATATTGAAAATATATTGCAGCACATTAGAGCTCACGTTGATGGTGATGATAAAAAATCAAGGTCAGCGACAGGAGATAACCAATAATCATTTTCTCGCTATGAAAAATGTTTCTCAAATTAAAGTATATTTTAATGAGTTTGACAGACATGCACATGTAAACATATATTTTTCTTGCACAGACATATCACTTTTAACAGATGTCCATCTTTTCCCCGAAGGCTGTTTTCCTATTGTAGTTCTGCTTCTAACTTTCAAAGTGAGGAAGATAATTTAGTGTGTGCCGGGGGAAGCCTCGCTTCACTCTACTAAACCTGTGTCTTTCAAGTTTTCTTCTCTGCCGTCTCTGCAGTAAATCAAATGAGCACACTTCTCTTTTTCTCCTCTCCTGAGACATAATTTTGTTTCAGTTTTCTGGAAATCACACAGTTTAGTCGGGGGGTTTGAGGTTGTTGTTTACTGCGGTAGAAACACGGCTTTGGAGCAAATCTGTCATGAAACAAATATACACTTTTTAAACCGAATTTTTTGAAACTAAATGGGATTTTGTATTTTGCTTTCTATTTCGTGGGAACATCACTTCGAGCCACCGACGTTCAAATCTGTGACGGCGTGCACGATGGCGGCTGTCGTCAGCGGTGGTCGGCGATGACCACAGATAAACTCTGAGCGCTTGTCTGTGTCTGGTTGGACACTTGATGAGAAACAAAGAGTGTCTCAAGAACAGAGGGGGTGTTAAAGTGCTCAGCATACCCTTCCACTGACACTATCTCAAGTGAGACTTACTGCGAGTGGACAAGAACGGAGTGCGGAAAACATCGCAGAAAAGGGGGAGATAACATTGATCAAGGAGAAAAATAGGATCCTCCTTCAGAGCCGTTCATCATCACCTCGCTGTGCTACTTAGAGGCCAGACGGCTGTGAAGGATACCTAACACTGATTACTGTTTAGAATAAGAGCGTTTGAAACCTGCGTTCCCTATGAAACCAGAATAATGAAATGATTGTATCTGTCTATCTCGACATCTCCTCGCTCTCTCCGTTTCAGCAGAGCAGCTAAAGTAAGCAGGGTGAATGAATCGCACTTGCTGGATGTGCTCCTGCAGGAGGAATGCAGCGTCTCACCGTGGGGCGTCCTTGCTCCTTTTGTTGCATGTCTTACACCCACCTCCTGGTTTCCTGTCTGTAGCTGCGCTGTGTCATCAAATAAGAGGCAGCGAAGAAAAAAGCAAATACCAATGTAGGCTCTGATGTCGTTGAGGTGAAATCTCTCAGAATATTGTTTGTGGGAGTGTTTTTATGGCGCTGTGGCATTTAAGTGACAAGTGATGGCCTTTGGATTGAATCTCATCCTGAAAGAAGTCTTAGTCATTGAGAAAGAAAACACCACAGAATAAACGTGTTTGCCAAATACATTTTCCAAAGGCTTTTCTACTCAGGTGCGTTTTGGGGTTTTTTTAGCTGTTGTGTGCATCTGTGATCAGCAGGATTTGGGATTTTGACAACATGAAGGCTCAACATGTGTGATTTAATATCCAGACAGGAAGTGTCTTATTATACATTTAGAAACTTCTGAAAGAATGAGGAAACTTTTCTATGTAGAGAATTATTTGAAATTTGTAATATATTCAATCATAAATTCATTCCATGTGAAGTTTGAAGCAGTGTTTGTTGAACTTAAAGAAATGGCAAAACTTGTGTAATTTAATATTTTATGTTGCTACAAATTATATCAAGAACTATGATAAATGAAAATATTTGCTGTTGTCGCAAGAATTTGACTGTTATTAAAAACGTTTTACTCTAAAACATCTGATATAAAATCCATTTATCTTCCTTTGAAATCTCAAAAACCGAGTGGAAAAAAACAACACTTTGATCCTGTGACCTCTTTAATTAATCGAGCACGTATCGGTAGAGATGCTCCACCATTACCAACACAAACATAAAGAGACGCCAGTCCTGACCTTAAGTGTTTCCATGCCATTAAACATCATGGTGGATGAGACAGGAGCTTTGAGCAGACTTCAGCTTTTAGCGCCTTTTCACCCCGGGCATGTTGCTTACAATGGCAGAACGCACTATTTCTATTTTTCAGTCCTGGTCTTATTCAAGGATATTTTCAGCCGCTCTTCGAAGACGAGTCCTCTGTAAAAATGTTCCCAGTCCTATAACAACTAAAGCAGCGCAATAAATAAATAAAGCCACATACTGGTTTACCCCCCAGTCTGAAGTAAAACCCCTGTAGTACATCCTCCGATTCGAGGTATGACAATTTAGGAACATCTCTTTGACGGGGCTGTTTACTTTAAGACACGCTCGGAGCTGCAGCTAAAATTGTTTGCTTGCTCACTTCTATTCAGTGTTTATCCATCCAGTCTCCCTCTCCCACCCGGATTAGCTGGAAATCTATGTGCCAGTTTAGAGAGGGGTTAGCCCTACTTGACAGTTTTTCATATCTCTCTAAAATGACAAATGCCATCAAAGAATCTGGAGGCTATAGTCGCACTGTTTGGCTTGCAGTTTCTCGGGTAATTAAAATGGGAGGGCAGCTACCTCCCTAATGTCACAGGGATTTCGTTATCAGCTTGGCGAGGTGCAATGAAATGAGTCCCTCCGCGCCATAGTCTTAACCGTCGGTATCTCCCTCCTCACACTCTGGCTTGAGTTGCAGTTTTGGGCCAGGTTGCCGCGCCGGGGCCCGTGACTCGATCATTAGAAGGTCAGAGGCACACAGAAAGAGACAGATTGTGCAGCCACCTCTCGGCAGGACCCATCTCATCTCGTTTACAGCACAGCGGGTTGCATTCACAGTGCTCTGCCCAGCCATGTGACGTGGCCAACACTGACAACTTGAAATGTACATAAAACGCAGCGAGAGCCTTCGCCGCCGCCGCCGTGTCCCGCCCGGCAGAAAAAGATCTGTTTTCCGAGATGCTAATTTTTTTTTCTTTCGCTAATCGCAGTCGCACCTCACTTTCCTGACAGCGTTGTCACACAGCTGAGCGCTGCTCCCGAAGCTTTCAGCCTAATGACGCTGATGAGGCAGAGTTTGACGATACGCTATTTAACGTCCGCTGAGTGCGAGCACTCGACGTGCAGCTCAGAGGGAGCTGATATGGAAATGATGAAGATCTTCTCAACGTGCATTTTCATAGCTCAACCTACAGCAGAGTGTGTTTCACTTGCATTGGAATTTTGTTAAATAAGGATGAAGTCGGTATTAACTAGAAGAGGCCACTCAGTAGACCGCAGATCTCCACTCCATGAACGTCTGGATGGATTTCCAAAACTATTCAAACTATGCAAATTTCCCCACTGGAGGATGAATAAGGGTTTATCTTATCTTATAATGTGAAAATATGGTTGTGCCCAGCTGAAGCCTCGTCAGCTCAGCTGTGCTTTTATTGTGTACTTATAAACTGGAAATATTTAATGTAATGAAACCAAGAAGAACCACTTAAATATCATGTACATACTGTATGCAAAACCTGCATGGACTGAAATAACATGAACATGGCAGCTTGTTAATACACAAAAACCCCTGTGTGTTCACAAGGAAGACATTTTTACTTGAGTCAAATTTAAATTAACACATAGAAAACAAGGATGATTTAATAATTTAATATTTACACATGCGGTGAGATAAATCTGTCATCTGTGTAAAAATCAAGAAACATTATGTTAAGTTTACTCATTACAGTTTGTGTTGGTGCTGCCTTCAGGGACCAGTAGAGCCAGACTGAAATGTCCATGCAGGTGTGGGTCCTGAAATGAGAGAAAACAGGTTGTTTCTGTGGATGATTTGTGCCTACACGCAGATTCGGATGACGTCAGGTTCACACCGGTCTGCGGGACATGTGGGTGAAGCAGTTGTTGATCACTTGCCCCCCACCCCACCCCCACTGGTTGTTTAAGAGGTACAAGGAGTCAGCAGAATATGACAGCAATATAAAACAGAGCAGTCCGAAAAATGGGTTTTTCAAAAAATTGTGAATCACCACGACCACTGCGAGAGGCTCTTGAGCAGACAGTGCACAAAAATATTAGGCTGATGAGTCCAGCAGTATGTGGGATTAGCTGCACACACACACACACCCAATGCATGATCAACCACATGCATGATCCCCTTCGGGCTTAGGCCTGCTGGTGATAATGACGGCACCATGTGACTGTTGCATAGAGCTCAGACGAGCTTCACGCAGAGTTCATTCACACTGATAAAAAAGCATATTTTCTCACTTGCTCTAAGGGAATCTAATCATGCACATAGTTACACATATCCAACACAATGCAATGGAGGTGAGTGGATTTTCATTTATGGTGCTCGGAGCGTTGAAAACATCTGTTCTTTTATCGGAAATAGTTTCTGCCAAACAAAGACTGAAAGACTAAAACTGTTGAGCTACTTCACCTTCTATGTAGTAAAACTCTATTCAATCTCAAAGCTACTGCAAATCAAACTAAAACTACTACTGCAGGGGGAAAAAAAAACTGTTTTTGTAATTTTGGGTGAATCATTCCTTTAAGTCAAACAGAGGTTTGAGGAGGGCGCGACATCCTTGAAGAGTTTCAGACTCGCTCTTGACACGCTGCTCGATGATGCCGGACGCCGTGTCAAGCGCAGGCAGGGGAGTGTACTGTAACGTCACCCGGCGGGACAGAAGTTCATCGGCTCCGAATCCCGGCGACTGTTTGATATTCCAGCTTGGTGCCGGATCAAAATATTGTCAAGCATTTCCTTGACACTTCCATCTGAGGAGCGGACGCCGGAGGTAAAAAGGTCTGCGTCATCTGCGGAGGCGACGCCGTGATTCAGACTCTGTCAAAGAAAACATACAGCGAGCTTCAACCCTCTCATCACATGTCTCCGCATCGCTTTCCCAAATCAGAAGCACTTATTTACACACATGCTGCTCACTACCCAGAATACCCTGGCACTTACAGTAGTAATGACTTGTAACATCTCCAGTAATGGCTTTCTCACCCGACCAACTTCTAGCTGACGGCTGTGGTTGTTGTAATTTACACCGCAGGTTTCTGGATCTCAGTTTGGCTAAAAGTGACTCTCTGTATGAAACACACACACACACACACACACACACACACGCGCAACACTATACTACGTTGCATGGTGACTGGGCCTGATCCCAAAGCTGAGCGTCATCCTCAAAAGTGCTACATCACCCAAAAAAAAAAAGAAAAAAAAAGGCAGTGCTCTCTTCTTCTACAGCTTTAGGGAGCAATTAAAGCCGCCGCATATGAAGCGACTATTTAATTATATCACTTGTACACTGCGAGGCTCTGCTCCTCCTGGCTAAATTGATGTTTAAATAAAATTATTGTCCGCTGTTTAGCAGACACTTCAGGTTATTTTCCCATCAATTTTTCATCCCCGTGTCCTCGTGTTTTTTTAACCCAGGTGGCGAATTCGTCAGATCAGCCGGACGCGGCCTGGGTCCTGAAATGAACGAGCCACTCGAGGCTTCGCAAATAAGCGGTTTCACAGATATAGGTGTGGAAGAAAATGAACAAAAATGACCAGCTCTTCTCTTTCCAGTTCCCCAAACCCTGCTTTCTCTCCCCTCCATCCTCTCTCTAATAGTTTTTCTTCTGTCGCTTTTAGTTTTATGAAACCCCCCCCCCCCCCCCTTCTGCCTCTCAGTCTCCCCCCGCTTATAAAGCTTTTAAACATTGATAGCGCCTGCTGAGGGCGCGGCGGCCCCACGTGGGAGGAGAGCTGGCGACCTCAGGTGATTTTGAGCACCTGGCTCTCGCAGGAGACGCGGCTCTTCTGCTTTGCTTTTTAGACAGACGAGAGCTGCAGACCCACTTTCTCCGACTGCTGATGAATTCTTTTTCTTCTCACCAGTCCCACATGTGCCTTTGATCACTGCGTCTATTTTTACAGTCTTTCATTGTCACCAAGCAGTAAAACTAATAGAACACATAAAGAGAGCAGTATTTTGCTGTATGGAAATGTGGAGGAAAAGTGTATCTCAGCCTTATCTCCGATGTTTGACACCGGCCCTGTAAATTAGTCACAGTATTTTCATCTGTATTTCCTGCGTCTGACTGCCGTCGCTGCTTGTTTGAAGCTCGACAGACAGCACATCACAGTGGTGTGAAAGAGACAGCACACGGCTTATTTAGGATTCCCATCATAGTCACAGCACATTTAGAAATCATGGGGTTGTTCTTTGGCACCAGTTTTCTGCTGATTGTCGATTTTACGGATCTGGCACGAAACCATATGCTTCTGCATGTTTGGTGAAGAATGCACTGACTCTTTGTTTCCCCAAACCTAGTGCAGCTTCATATTTCCAAGGATGCATTTAGTCATACCTCATTTGATTTGAGGACACTTAACACGCTCAATTAGTTGGTCTGTTTTTTGCCGTCATTCATTTTAATAATGATTATTGTCTCGCTCGTTCTCAAATGAAACATTTAGGGCGCCGCAACCTTCCCGCAAAAATCGCGTGTGATCTCCTCCGACGCGGATTACTCTCCAATATTCGCCGCTTTAGCTGCACATTACAAGCGACTGACACATGTGCTAACAAACAGTGATTCAGACGTCACAGCTGCGTTCAGCTGTGCTAAAGAGCGGTCAAATTAGTTTCCCCCAAATCCCTGAATTTGTTGGGTTTTAACGGATTTCCAGGGAGTACACAGCTCAGCGCTGCTCTTAAATGTCCAGATTTTGTGCTGATTGATATTTACAACCCTTTTTAAAGCCGCGGCTGCTTTTTAATGTCTCTTAATCTATTCGGGTTATGCATCATGCAAAAACCCCACCCTCTGGAAATAAAACATGCGATCGTCAAACAAACCTCGTTGGAAAGAGGAGGAAGCAAATTTAGGTGAAAAAAAAACATGTAAGATGAATAAAACACTCATAGTAAGCAGTGATTTTGGCCCAAAAGAGTAAGCCATCATTTCATGACTCAGCTGCGTGACACACTCATTTCTGTTAAGGAGAGACAAGATTATTTCCATAATAACTCAACTTTGGAGCGAATGATAGTGTTTCCCTTTTGGCCACTGAAATAAAATCATCCCTTTTTAAAAAAAAATATAAATAAATTTCACATTCTACTTAATGTACATTACCCTTCACGGCCACTCTCATAAATACACTCATGAAGGTTTATAATTCAGCGACGATCCATTAAACGCCTTCTCTAAGCTATCGCTCATTAATGGTTGCTGAAAAATTCATAGTGTTAACATTTAAGCAGCAGTTAGCAATTAAGGGCAATGTAGGGACAGACTCTGCAAATTAGCTGGAGGCATGAATGGCTATGATATGTGGCTTCAGTCTAATCGATGAATGTTCAATGGTTGTGTCTTATAAATGGTTACTCATATTGACCAGAGTTTCTTATTTGTGTTATTGAAGTGTTAGTGTTTCACAAGGTGTGTTGACTTTAAAAAAGGATTCCAGAGTAGGCGTCATTTCTTCCTGATTTTTATAGTTTGAGAATTATTGTGTCTGCTGTTGTTCAGGTCCGGTGGGTCATTACCGCCATCTTTATTACAGCACACGAAGCTCCGTTCCCAAAACAGCTGTAATGTTCTCTCGTTTCACCGAGCTAATTTGTGGTGTATTTGTATCAGTAATTAAATCATTGTTTTCGCTCTGATTTGCATTTGTTGTGTTTTTCGAGGCACTAAACTGAGAAGTGCACGGCGACACGTGCTTTGGTAAAACCTGCAGCTGAGATTCAGGACGGACAGTTTGGTCGAGAGCTCGCTGAAATCACACTCAAAGCATGAACTTTGCTCTGTTTATGGTCATGTTTTCTTCACCATCTTACGATCCCAATGGAGCTTATTTTTTTATACTGTGTCTCTATATGAAGGTCGGCCTCAGCTGAGTCTCATGAGCTTAGAGGAGGTGAGAACAGACAAAGAATTGATGAGGCTTTCTTGTTTATTTTATGAGCATGTGGACAAGTCGAAGGCTTCAGCTGCAACAAATGATTATTCTCATTATTAACCATCCAATTATTTTCATGAAAAAAATTCTAAAAACTGCTCATCACAATTTCTCAGAGCTCAAAATGGCGTCTTCAAATTACTTCTTTTGTCCAAAAAACCCTTCATTTATTATCATAAATCAGCAGCAAATCTTTTCATTTAAGAACCAGTAAAGTAAATGACATTTTTGCTTGAAAAAAAAGATTAATAAAACCTTTGGATCGACTTATTGATTAATCCATTAATACTTTAATCATTTGCTTTTATTTTGAAATAAATTTTTGCTCTGTTTTTGAACCTTCCATGTACATTTGAATGTGTTTTTTGTTTTCTCTCTCTCTTCATGTCTTTTCTTCTCCTCCAATAAACCGACGGCCCCGGTGTGATCCTCTCTTATTGTTACCATGGCAACCACACCGTGCAGGTGCAAGCGTATCCCTCACACAGGTGTCGGTGGATATGAGGCTCGCACTGCTTTATATACACAGGATATGTACATATATTGCTCTTTTTTTTTTAAACCCCGGCCACCTTTTTCAGGAGTCTGTCATTACCGTGCAGTTTTTTTTTTTATGTTGCTTCGCCGTTTAATTTCTCCTTCTCCAGACGATGTGATGAGAGTTTAAAAGTGCTTTTGACACACAGATGATGGTCGAGAGGAGTAAATAAGTCACGCGGCTTTGTGCGCTTCAGACAGGTTCTCAGAGAAAAACTGAAAAGATGTAAGTCTGCAGAGATGAAAACAGCTTATTACAGCGTGAAACTCTGAAATTAAGAAAAAAAATAGCGAAGCTCTCATGTTAAGAGACTGAAGAAGAGGTAGAATATTTATAGACAATCTTGATCTGTGAGCTGCTATTAAATGGACAAATATCACACCTCATAAACAAGAAAGATGGTTGTAATAACTGATGGCAAATGAATGCATATTGATGCCCCCGACCTTTGACCTCTGTCGTCTCACGCTCGCTCACCTCAAGTGAACCGCAGAGACGCTCAGTCGTGACACCGATGCACAGGATACTTCGTTAATTAGAGGCACGTATTCAATACGTTTTGTTTCATTTTACAGCTGAAGCACTGGGCCGTTCCTATTCCTCCGTCACATAAGCAGATCTCCCGCAGATATTGACACCTTTTACTGTCATCACAGTAACGGAAAAATCAATACATTCACATCTATTAGTGTCATCGCCACTGCGGATTATTCGCTTATACCAATTAGTGGAGTGAGAGGAAAATGGAAGAGGCCCTTCAGACAAAAGCACATGTCTAAGAGAGTGCAGCTGAAGGACAGGGAGAGATGATTTTAAGTGGACTTGATCAACATCGGACGTCAGAATACAACATCAAAGAAATCAGCTCGTCACAAGTTAAAATTTAAACAGCTGTCGACAAAGACTACCAAAAAACCTGAGAGTCTGCGTGTGCAAGTTTTCTCACTACAGTATCTCCCTGCTGCTGAGTAGCAACTGTAATGTTTAAGAGATTTTTCACCGCGATCATATCCTCTCAAAGGGCCGTATTGTTTTGCTTGAATAGCCTACGTCTTTGTGTCTCAATCGCTATGTGAACAATCCATTACTTGGTCAAATGCGCTGTTTTAGAAGAGAAGACAAACATCCATATTTAATGATATTGTTTGTTTCTCTTTTTCTCCGGAGTGCCATCCCGGCTGCTCTACTGTACTTATAGCATCCCGTCATCCACGTTCAAGTTTTTTGTTGTTTTTTTTTAATGCGTTAACCTGTGAAGAAAATGTGCGCTGTAATGTGGCTGAGTGATTAACCTGTTAAACTCCAGGCAGAACGGGACGACTGCCTCACAACGCTGACAAAAGGCATCAATAATTCAGGATCTGGTGTGTTGAATGCTACAGGCTGCAGATTAATATTGCATTCTTTGTTTAGTTGTAGCTACTACAGTACATAAACTCTCATATTGCACATCGGGTTTTATAACAAAACAGCCTTTGGAGCAACAGGATCCCAAGAAGGGTGTTTCTTCTTTTTTTTCTTTTTTGTTTTTGTTTTGGAGGAGCCAGTGCAAACAATCATGTGCAAAATATTGAGGTTGACATAACATATAGCTTTTTCCACAATAATGAGAGGAGACGTTAAAGCAGGTGCAGGAACAATGAGATGTGTGGTACGTTTTAATAGATCTGTCAAACAAATCCCATCAGTCAATAAAAACACTTCATTTAAATATCCATCCGCTCCTACTTAATATTTTCATTCCTCTTATTCTTCTTACCATGCATTTGCTTCTAATTGTCTAATTAGCATCAGTGTCAACAACATCCCCTCAGTTTGAACCATCCACCATCATCTGTTGAACCGACGACAAACTGCTTTTCTTCCGTCTTCCCCCCTGAAATCAGTCTCTTCGAACACAGCCCTACGCCAACGTCTGAAGCTGTTTGATGCCATGAAGCTTTTTCAATTAGTCCCTCCTGATGAAATTAGCAACGACTCTTTGCCCGCTGATATAATAATGTCATAGAAGTGTAAATATGCGATCGCTCCTATGGCATTCATTATCTCAGGACTGTGCAGAACAGGAGCGGAGGCTGCACGATGTGTTGGCCTTGAACAAATTGTACAAAATTCATTCACTCTAGCTGTGTCTCTATTAGCAGTTTTAGCAGTGTATTTTAAAACCTGAGCAAAGAGGATAGAAGAAGAAGCACAAGGTGAAACTGAGCGACCTGGCTTGTGTGTCGATCCCTGGCAACATGCTTCATAACACGTCTTATTTCTGCTAAACTCAGAATAATATTGGCATATTGAAAAAAGATTTGAGGTCATTTTTAATCGAATCAAATGCTGTGCTAATGTTGTTGTTGTTAATTGCCATAAAATCTCTTTTATTTTCTGCCATTAAACTGTTGTTTTTCTCGAAGAAACAGGAGGCAAATAATTGGAACCACAGGTCAATTTTAATGGCAATAGTAGGAGACACAAAGGTCACACAAAGGCATTTCTTTATTTTCCTACATTATAAAGGCCATGTGTTGTGCAACTTGAAGGGCATCAACAAACGAGGGGTAAAAAAGTGGCCCGGAGGTCACGGGTTCAGCCCTCACTGTGATATGAACAGGCTCGAATGGTAGGAAGCATGGCAAAGAAAGCTCGCCGATCTCCGAGGCTGCAAAGGTCAGAGGCTTTGATTCGAGCTAACTGATGTCATGTGCCAGGTCTGAGCTCCTCCTCTGAGCCGCTCGGCCTTCACAGGAACTTTGACTCTACAGCCGGCTAATTGCTGTGAAATGGAAGTGACCTGATAACCCAACGTCTCCTGCATCAGTCTGTGGCATATTTATCTTTAATTGGCTACGATGAAGTTTTAGGCCCGGATCCACGCTGTATTTTAGATGACATTTAACTGCTTTGACTGACATTTTTCTTCATATTTTTATTCACACGATTTCACAAGACCACCCTATCGAGACAGCTATCGAAACACTCCTGCCTATGCGGGTAATAGCCTCACCATCTCCTTTGTGCAACCTTTGAAATAGCTCCACTGTGGAGGAATGACAGCCGTTTAGACAAGATTTATTCTAATGTTAAAGTACAACAAGTAGTTGGCGCAAAGTGCAGGGAAGAATGGAAACACAGCATAACCTTCCAGAAAATACAGACAGGCGAGTTAGACTTTCCTCCGCGGCCGGCGGATATACGAGAGAGGCTGAATGACAATATGCTCAAAACCATATTCAAAAGATAAAAGCATGAGCATTTGTCTTTTTTTCTTATCATGTCTTGACAGATTTAAAAATACTCCTGGACTTGTAATTGTTGTGCAGAACAAGAAGGCTGTTTCATCTCAGTATGCGAAAGGAGTGTTATTCCCTATAGAAATCCTGGGTTTGTTGATCACTTTCTGCTGACTCTTGCTCTAATGACTATGAGACTATGTGACATGTGCAGTCAATTTGCTGGAATAACTAGACGTTGGAAGGAAAGTCATTTGCACAATTTTTAGCTTTGGCACAGCAAGTTTCACCGGCGATGTTAACGAGGGAAGATGCAACTCTTAGACCACGAGAGGGTCGTCAACGACCTCGATGTGGGAGGTGATTTAAGTTGTGAAATCAGCACAAAGATGCACATATGACACAGGATGAAGGCCAAGAACGTTGACACTGAAATATGTGTCACTACTGGAAGGATTGTCAGAGTCATGATCCTCAGTGGTTGGAATGATATATTGACGTGATTATTTGCATCTTGCCCAAAGTTGGATGAGAAGATTGATACGACATCATGTCTGCACAGTAAATATGAAGAACATAAACTCTGATATTGCACAGCGAACATCAAGTTTTATAACAAAATACCCTTTGGAACATGGGGATCCTGAGAAGTATGTTTTTGTGCCAGTGCAAACACGATCATGTGCAAAACATCCAGGCCTGCAAAACATATATAATTATCAACAATAATGAGAGGAGAAGCTAAGAAAGTAAAGCCAGATGATGAACAGTGAGGAGTCAAATGTGCATTATAGCAGATCTGTCAAATAAATTACAGCACTGGTCCAATCTGTAATAACACATCGTTTGAATATTACATACATAATCAATCATGATTTACCTTTTTTATTCCTCTTATTCTTCTCACCACACATTGCATGCGTGCACAGTAAATATGAAGCTGTGCATTATGATTAGCTTAGCACAAAGGCTGGAAACAGGGTGACACCCACTAGTATGTCACATTTGTCTTCAAGGGCACAGTCACTCCCAGGTCAAATAACTCTGTAGGAATCAAAGGTATTTATCAGCTCCAGAAATTATTTATCGTTTTTTATAGAATAAAATTGTTCAGTCAGAGTTTGAACGAGAGATTGATGTAGAAGATATAAACTGCTGTTCCCTGTTTTCCCTCTCGAATGACACCAGAAAAAAATTGAAAAACCTGCACATACCCTTTAATTTCAGTGACTAAACGATCTAATTAATATATTAGAAGTTGTTTGTTTAATCCATGTAAAATCTGATGACCATTGTTTTACATTGGTTTTCTGCCAGACTATTTCTTGGCCAGTTGCAGAAACTAACTCTGCTGGTTTTCGAAGAATTTTCACTGTTATGAAAGCACTCCAGGGCTTCACGATGCCCAGCCAAGAAATAATCTGGCAAATAACCCTCTGTGAAACCACGACTTGTTGTTTTTACACTTTAGGTTCGGTACAAATTAAACAAACAAGACAGAAGGTGTTAATTTGTGAGCTTTACAGATGCTGGTGGGCACCTCTGTTTCCACTCTTTATGCTCAGATAAGATAAGCAGCTGCTGGCTGGAGCTTCATATTTACAACAAACACATGAGAGTATCTCATCCAGCTCTCGCCGAGACAAAGAATAATGTGTCCCAAAATGTTGAACATGAAAATGTTTAATCATGAAGGTTTGTTTGTGACAGATGTGACAGAAAAACTGTGTCATGTTTCCATCAGTTATGAGGTTTTATTTCTAACTTCAGACAAAAAAAATAGCCTAAAACATATAGTCATTGTTCAGCTCCCTGTTAACAAGGACGAAGGCAAATTATTTATCTTCAAATGACTTGTGCCATTTCAAAACGCTTAAATGTTTACAATTTCCTGTTAGTCCTCGGCGGAGATGACACAGCTAAATGATTTTGACACAGATAATGAAAACAGTAAAACGCCACAGATTTAAGTGTCAGCACAGCTGTTAATTATTTGCTTCTCTAAGGCATTGCCCCTGGGGTGGTATTGAAGAAGACTAGTGTTCAGCATATTTAGGACGGCTTATGTTAATTGAAACAATACAGTGACAACCAGCTCAGTGCTACTTCCTTGCCAACAGTGGTGCGACGAGCGTCTTGGCGAGTGATGGATTGGATTCAAATCAAATAGAGGTCACTGGAACGACTTCATTAATGTTAACGTGGAAATCTAACTAAGGCAAACTGTTTGTTACACTTACAATAAGAAATGAAGAGTCACCCTCGTCAGCAGACATATCGTTATCGTTGTTACCATGCACTTTTTTTTCATTTTGTCTTGTTTAATTTCTCCTCCTCCAGATGAAGTGACAAGAGTTTAAAAGTGCTTTTGACACATAGATGATGGTCAAGAGGAGTAAATAAGTCTCGCGGCTTTGTGCGCTTCAGACAGTGTCTAAGAGTGAAAGAGGCTAAGTCTTCTGCGAAACAGCTTATGCACTTATGAAGAAATGAGTTCATTCTTTCAGCCTTTATTTAAATCTCGAAGAATCATCAAGGGCACGCACTCATTTCCAGTGATGTCAAGAGTCCAGTTGAAACACAAATATCCGACAAGAAAACAGACTCAAAAAAGGCACATTGAAGACAGGAGTAGTTCAAAGTCTTTACTTCAAACAGGGTCAAATTTGGAGGTCACTAGAGCGGCTTCATTAATGTTAAATTACACTTCTCCTCTAAAGCAAACTATTTATTAGTAATGAAAGATGATACAAATGTAAAAGAAAAAGTTATAATAAGAAGTTAAGAGATTCTGCTTCTGCATTTCAGGATGTTTGGGATGATACTATTCTACCTAGTGATTATGGACCTATGAGTGTGTTTGCTGTTAATGAATGAAAAATGACACCCAACTATCATCTGATGAGTCAGCTCTGCTCTTTCTGGTCTGCATGAGCTTCCATTGTGTTTGCCAGGAGGAACAACAGTGATGTATCCAGACAGGTGTTCAGAGTAACCTCAAACCTGCTTCTATTACAGACAGTAACACTTCCTTTCAGGGTCTGAACACGGCTCATCCCAGCTGAGACGGAGCGTCGGTGTCATAGGCAGATTTCGGCGCGTGCGGCCCGCAGCCATGTGTTTCTCTGTCATGGTCAGACCAGATGACAGCCAGACGGGACGCTCTGTCACTCAGCTCGCGGCGGACGCGGAGGATTGTCTGGGGCCGAGAAACATGCACTCGAAAATGAGAGAGAGTGTCGTATCATCAAGACATCACTAAACACTGTCGCTGCGAGTTAATGTGGTGTTTTAAAGCACAAGGAAACACTTTATGATGAAGGGAGTGCTTTGTGTTAATTAATGGATAACAGTTATTAGACATGAGCTTATGCTATTGATCATTAGATAAAACACGCCCCCAAATACTGATCGTCCAATCATAGTTCAGCAACCAAGACTGGAAACAATAAAATGTCAGCTAGAGAAGGAGTTGTCATCCAATTCACGTAATTAAAAAAAAATCTCACAAGAGTCATCATTTCAGCCACTGAAGCCTCCTTTTGTTCAGACCTGCCTCCGTGAAAAATAAATCGAATCAAACATGACTGCGTTTGTTGTAGTAAACGCGCCACAGTTAGAATTGTAAAGTGCGTATGTGCTCAGCATCGATGCAAAGCCTGACAAGCAATTTGCTTTTTATTATTTACTTGCAATAAGAGGGAGGGGGAGTAAAATGATCAGTTGCGTTTGTGTCAGACCACAGAAAACAGACTTTAATTTTTCAGGGAAATATTAAATATGACGCTGCCTTCAACTATATTCTTTGGATTGATAATGTAATTTAACACAGTGCACGGAGAAAATGGCTTTTATAGCAGTTAGATTACTTCTTTATTAAGATTTTTTTAAGCAAATTAATTTTAATTATACCCAACGTATCAGTAAATAAGCAGCGTCTATACAATGGCCCCTTAATATTTGTTTAACAGCCTCTTCTACATCGCCCATCGTGCTCCGTCAGATCGCTCTGAACATCTGTTCTGAGAATAACAGGGAAATATCCCGGGTGCACTGTGTTGCTAAATACTAATCAAATCAACATAATAAGTGTCTGATTTGATTACTGGTATGTCAGGGACATCAAAAACACCAGGATAACAAAATTAACCTTTAAGGTATGCAAACACACCAGTTAGACATTGTAATTGCCTGGGAGCAATTAGGGAGGAAGAAAGAGTTGCCCCACGTCAACACCTCATCCCTTTAAAGACCTCTTGGGTTTGCCTCAAGAAGCAGTTTTGAAACTGTGCTGAGAGGAAAACAAGCCTCTTTGTAGCAAGCTGCTTCTGTTAAGTCAAAGCGAACACTTTTTTTTTTTTCGCAGCACTTAAGCAACATGAATAATTGCAGGCTTTATTGGGAATGTCTGACAACGTGGTCATGAGATTGGTTGTGCTTGTCACCGGCTGCACATTAAGTCATCGTGAATACAGAGCTGTCCAAATGGGACTTGTACCATATCTTTATCAATAATATAAGTCTTTTCTCCCAGACTTCATCATGCTGTCCCAGAAATGTCTGAAGCGGCTCGTGTGGAGATCTTTGTTTCCACTTCTTTGCAACCAGGTTAGATCGGTTTGAGAAATGTGAAAGATACACGATTGAAAAATGACATTATCGTGATGCTTCCTCATTATTCTCGGTCATGTAAACAAAATATGAACAGAGGGAAAAAAGTGAATGAGGCTTATCTCAGCTCCCTGTGACAGGCCTGAGGCTGGTCACTTCACGTTTTTTTGTTTGAGATGTCAGCATCCTTAGCTGTGAGAAATAATGAACATCCACAAGAATAAAGCATCTTTTAATAGCCTTCTGTCTTGCTGACGTAAAAGTCAATGTGGAGACCATTTATAATGAGGCAATCATCAGGTGGACCTCGTGATAATATTGTTTCTCATAATAGGCTATGCCCTGAAACTCTCCTGGCTCACAAACCGTCCCCCCCCCTGACGAGCAGCACAACTCTTCCCCAGCTTGTTACAACTGGAAAAACCCAGCAACACATGACGTGCTTCCGCGGCGCGCGAATATTAACATGAATCATGCAAATTGCCGAAAGGTTTTGCACACGACATTCGGCCCGGGCTTGTAAAGATTAGTAGTGCCTGTTGACTTGAAAACGTACATTTGAAATGTGATCATGTGAACAACTAAGCAGAGGATTAATTGAGGAGAAAATTCTTTCCGACAGGCTTTTAGCTGCTACGCTCAGATATAAAAACTGTCCATTAAAAGCATTAATAACTCTATACCCATTTCAGTTCATCTGAGATTATCCCCCGTTGAAACCGCTCTTAGTTTCGTAAGTTCTTCAAGACACAAGTGGTGGCCGAGGCCGACAGTTTGAAATTTACAGTTTAAGCCATGAATCATAAATCCTCGTTGTGTGAAAGATGACGGTGGTGTGTAATATTAATTACAACAACATCTGCTCGGAGAAACGGCAGCAACTGACGCAAATGGATGCACCGTGAATCCAATTCGGCTGAAATGGAACAAAAACAACCATATTATGTTGTGCATAATGATGCTGTGACAAACAGAGGGGAATATCAAAATATGGACTTTTTTTTAAAAAGGCCAAAAGTATGTGGACACTTGAACATTACAACCATCAAGATTTTGGACCCTGGCTACTGGAAATCAGCCTCCAGAGCATCAGCGGGGTCAAAGACTGATGTTGGGTGACAAGGTCTTTCTCACCAGAGGAGTTCCCTCACACCAAAACAGAGAAAAAAAACCTTCTTCATGGACTTGGCTTTATGTACGGGGGCGCTGTCATGTCAAAACAGGAATGAGTCTCCAAACTGTTGCCACAAAGCTGGAAGCTCAAAAGTCCTTTTAATAGTTTATAAAGCCCAACACATGTCAGTGACAACCTTTAATTTTATGTTTTGACTAAACCTCTCAGCTCTTCCTCTGTCTGTTCCTCTGGATGCTACTAATGTTTCCCACAAGAAAGCTGCTGAGGCTGCTTCCTGCTTTTATGGGTCTAAATTGAATACACTCTCCTCTGATTAAAAAAAAAACAGACCTGTCTTTATAATCTGTCTTTTAATTTGGTGTAATGCAACCATATTAATAATAGCAGTATTACAGTTCGTCTTAATTGGAACTAAGTAGCACAAACCCTGAAAGAACACCCAGAGCGACAGTGCATGAATCCAATCAGTTTATAGATATTTGCTATAAGATATTAATAATATTAGAAGTACAGTATGATGCAAGTACCGATGTTCTTAAACTGATCAGAAACACAAACAGCTGGCAACACTTCCAAAATAATGGGTGTAACACTGAAGTGAAACAGCAGCTGGATTTTCTTCACTCCGGAGCCTCATTTACACTAAATTTCTGACTGGGTGAGAAAATCAAACATCACTGGAAGAAACAAAATGCTTTCTTTCGACACATATCTGACGTTTGAATGAGCTGATGGACTTTGTTCGGAGCTCTCCTCCCGTGTTTATATCGCCTAACACTCACTCACTGAAGAAAACACGAGGCGGCGTTGTGTTGTGGACGATATGTGAACAGGATTACGAGGCAGGTCTGCTAACGGGGAGCTGCAACAAGCTCTCGTTCCCTGCTTTTGTAAAGCTCTCCACTGAAGTATAAGCCCTTCAAAAGCCCTCTGTTCTATCGCTGCTATCATGAGAATATATTGCTTGTATGTGCAAGAGTCATTAGGCAATTAATTTATTGCGTAACTTTACACACCCCGGT
Organism: Centropyge bicolor; assembly: GCA_037975185.1. Lineage (NCBI taxonomy): Eukaryota > Metazoa > Chordata > Actinopteri > Pomacanthidae > Centropyge > Centropyge bicolor. The sequence continues at coordinate 990,634 of JBBMOC010000042.1, forward strand.
GTCCAGCTCGATTTATGAGAGCGGTTGATATTAAAATTATATTCTACAAATGACCGGAGCATTTCTTTCATATAAGGGGTGGATCCACATCCACTGCAGCGTAAATGGAGGGTTCAAGAACTGGTCAGCTTCACTAGTGTACACACACCAAAGAGTGTTTTTTTTTTTTTTTTTCTTGGATGATAAATCAGTAAAGAGCTCACACTGGTTAATGATGTATCGTAACACAGAACTCGCTGCCTCGCTGAAGGAAACCAGGGCACTGACAGAGATGAGACAACAATTTGAAGTCCGGTTTTCCTTTGTTTGAAAGACAGAAAAAAGGAAACAGCACTGAATTTGTCATGTGTTATTGGAAATGAGGAGCCACAGTCGTTAAAAAAATAAATAAAAAAATCTTTGTAATATACCTTCAGTATGAGATTCTCTGGCGTTACAGCGGGAGAAGCACCGAAAAAGCCGCAATGCAGTTTGTCCTGCCAAATCATCTGATCACAGTGCTTAATTGAATACTGATGTGAAATGCAGACAGCTCGAGATAGCAGAGCAGGTTTCACGAGTAATTAAAACATGCTACTCAGCCCATATGGATAATTTGCTTTAACTCATTTATCCTCTGTGCTGGAAGTGGACCTGCTTTCAGTGTCAGTTATTGATAAGGGATTTTCGCGGTCAGCAGAAATCCAAACATGAGCGCACACCTGTCAACATATATAGCGGGGATGAAGTTATTATTCGGCTTCGTAATTTAGCAGGTTTTAATCAGAGAAGCTCCTGATATATATTCCATCAGAAAATTAAATCAGAGCCGTCGCCCTCTGGCTACAGGGAACAGATACAGTACGGGAACATGTCGAAAGAAGCTGTTAATTTACTGACAAACATGGCACAAGGAAGCAGGAATTTCAACGGACCATAGAGTCGACACATTGCTTCGCAAACATGCATTTATCAGTTCATAAGTGTGTGCATGGGGATAGTGTGGAGCACAGTATGTCTCTCGGTGCATTATCCAGTCAGCAAGTTTTCTTTGGCAGAGATGTGGGCCAAGTAAACAGCCCGAGCTGCGGCGCCGATTTGGTGGGCAGCGATGTCATGTCACTTCCAGCCAAGTCGAACCAAAACACCTGTTGGGAATAACTGATGTGGCTTTGCTCAGGATTAAATTTCATCCTTCCACCAGACGAAGCCGGTCGTAAAATACAGCTTCCGGTGGCGTCGTCGAGCAGGAGGAGGAGGTACAGGATGGAGCTGCAGGCCACACACTCGCCTCCCTCAGGTGTAAGTGCTGCTGCTGCTGCGTGGCTTCCTAAGCATCAACCATATGTTACCCCGAAGCAAATGGTTCCCCTGGTGCCGGAGCCACACACCATATACTGCACAGCCCTCTGCTGTTAGGTCTTATCCGGGCTGCTTGCTTTGATGTCGTCCACCGCCTCCGCCTGGAAAGGTGTGGTGAAACATATATGATTTTGAACCAGCTGCGTCGGCCAATCGTCTCGAAGTGCATGTTATCATTGTGTCTGGTTTATCCTTCAGATGAAACCTCACTAGAAACACAGTGGCTGCTTTAGTTTTACTCCTCCGACTCGCTGTCAGAGAAAATGCGACCTCGTCGTGCTCACAGCAGTTTTTGCGGGAGCGTTCGAGTGTGACCGCTCCGGCTAAGGAGTTAATCATTGGCTTTATTTTGAAATTCCTCCCATGCTGTCTCCTGAATAGTCCATGCAGAAAACATCAACTTTCATCCTCATAAAACCTTATTATGTATCAAATGAAAGCACATCAAACATTTAAATAACGGACATTGTTTTCCACTTAAAAACAGGAAGGATAAAAACAAGCTCAGAGGATATTTAAAGTGGCAAAATGACCATAACATATTTTATTAAGGTTTTCACTTTGCTGTGGCCCAGCTGAGACAGAAGTGGCTGCATGTCTTCCTTGCTTGTGTATTTAGGCCATTTTTTTTGTCTTTAACATCCCTCGTCTTCTAAATTAATTGCAAATTGTTGTGTGACACTGAAGCGCTCACTCAGTCTGAAATTACTTGAAAAAAAACAATTGGATGAAGATGACTTAAATTTAGTCACTGAATTTTGTTTTTGCTACCTGGATTTCCTTCAATCGTTGGCTTTTATTTTGTGCTTATTTAAACTGGAATACGCTCAAAAGCCATAATTTGGTTAAAAATAATGTTTGGGGTTTTTAAGGTTACTTACATCATTGCTGTTTAATTGAATTGTAATAGATGTTCCCTCCACTCCCAGAATAGAGCAGAACATGTGAGGACAACAATAGAAAAAAAAAAAACCTTCAGAGATTAAGGTTTAATATTTGGTTTTATTCTATCTATAAACATTTGACACATTTCTCTTTAAGCTCTCCCTTTGGCAGCCTGGATTACACAAGTTATCTCGAAAACATTATCCTGCATTTGTGATGTGTGTTTACGGCCGATTCACTGGCTGTGTCACACTACCTCTGCTGGGGAGATTAAGGGTGTGTACAGGGGTTTACTGGAAGTCCTCAAACAAGCTGCTCCGAGGGCTGAGGGCTACACCGAGATCCATTCAAGGATTACGTCCTTGTACTGTATCTCCCGTCTTGATTATTGAAAACCGGCGAGATGTTCGGCGACTTGCGACAGCCATTTCACGGCCGAGGTGTTCGTCTGGCCATTTTCTCCATGATAAAGAGAATCTGTGCTGGTTTGACCGTAACCAGCAGAAATAATGCGGAACAGCCTTAATGAACAGGTTAGAGCTCCTGCATGGGTTTTCTGTGCCCTCAGTTATGTCTTGAGGTTCGCCCAGTATGACGGCGATAGGAAGCTTTGGCATAGTATTATAAAATGGCAGAACATATAATGCAGTTGTTGCTCAGTCGTCATTCTTGACATTGAACCCACTCACGCTGCAGAGTTCACCTTTTCATAGTGGACTCTCTCTCTAATCCCCTCAGTCTGTCGCAGGTATGAAACTCCGGGAGGAGAAGCAACCCGTCGAGATTAAGGTGTTAGATTAAACCTAACAGTGATTAAATAACCAACCATTATACGACTGTAGCAAATTAATTTCCCCAGTGTCATGTCAGCCGGGTTTACACAGCGTACATGCAGAGCCAGCTGTGATGATATTAGCTGCCATCATGCCGGCTTTGGAAAATAAAACAGCGAACCTAGAAGAAGAAAAATTAAGAGGAAATTTGAGGATGCCAAAGTCAGCATTGAAAAAGCAGAAGCATCCTACAAGACATGAGAGAAACCTTCATGCGCTCCTATCTTACATAAAGGAGCCTTTTCTGTGCGTTCCCCTGTCTGCTGTCGTAAATATAACTGTCACTCAGCACATTTTGAGTGTGATGTAAGTATGGCAGCTGAGACTATTAAGCTGGTGTCGAATGAAAGCACGCTCAAGGCTCTCCAAACTGGTCATAGCTGGCATTTACACGGGAAGCAAACAGAAGATCCACCGTGAAAATGAGCTTTGCTAAATGAAAAAAAAAAAAAAAGGTTTTCTGCACATATGATAGTGGGAGATTAATATCTTATAAATGACAGCAGCTCACATGGCAGGTGAACTATTTTTTGTTGTTGTTGTTGTGTTTTTTTTTTTTCTCTCTCCCAGCAGACTGTCTGAATTGAGCAATCTCTGCCAGCTAAAGCACAATTTGGATTAGCAAAAGCCCCTCTGATAGGTCAGCTTAGCCCGTAATGGAGCAGCTTAGGCCTTGTCTGCATGATTATAACATTCACAGCAGCCTATTTCGCTGCATCCAGATGTTACAGTACAAACATCTCTGTCTCCCTTTAAGCTCAAAGCAAATTTAGATCACAGGCACGTAAAATGATGCACTTTTAAAAATATCCCCCGAACATAAGATGTATTGTGACAAGAGCTGTTTCTGAGAAATGTCATCTTCAAACAATACTCATTTCTTATTTATTTGCCATATTCATTTATTGTAAAAGTTATTATCTAGGACATGATTTCGCTGTTTCATCCGTGGCGTCGCAACTTGAACAACGAGACCAGACTTTTCAGCTGTGACACTTCATTGAGAAACGCCGGCGTGAAGAGTGTCTTTTAGTTAATTGATATTTAGCAGCTCAGTCATTTTGCTCACGCTTTGCTTTTAAATTCTCGCTCGTAAACTATGTTTTTTCCTCTCGCAATTTATTTTCAACAGTTCAGTTTGTGGCTGTGCATTAATTAGAGCTCCCTCCAGACTGTTCCAGCTGTTCTGATGGGACGCAATGAAAGCGAATTGTCCCTTGTGTCATAGATACTAGTGTGCGTGTGTGTGTGTATGTGCAAACCTGACACTCACCTACTAAAGGATTCAAGGGTGCATCGTTCATAATAACACAGTGATTCTCAATGCAATCGATAAGCAAGTAAGACAAGGTTAAAGGTGTGAACGCTTCATAAGTGTTGCTGTCGATGATGAGAATTAGTTAAACAGCACATTATCAGAAAGATCAATGGTTTATTTTCTTGCAAATGACACGAGGTCTTTTACTATTAAAGAAATACAAAAATTAATATCCAGCATTTTCCTCACACTAGTCAACAAATCAACTTTTTGTTTATGGCTCGTTGTACCACTAAAATGAACGAGTTTTATTTAGAAGCTCCAGACATTAAAGTGAAAGTTTATGAGCGGCGTACGCAGGCAGCGAGACTTTTCAAGCAGATTGCTTGAGGGCGGCCCACAGCTTTATGAATGCACAACATCCAGGAAGCAATGAGATAAACATTGTGCTTTTGGATGTGCTGTGTAATTGTTTGGTGTCAGAATGCTGAGGTTATCCTGCACAAGTTAATCAGGATAATCTGTTTCTTTCTCATTTCTTTTGCAGTTTATGGAATTTTAAAAAAATCTGTCGTAATGAAAAACATCTGCTTTTCTTCTCTCCTGGACAAACACACTGTGCTTGATAGGTTCACTTATCTCACCTCTATATATATATATATATATATATATAATAAGTCTCATTAGTATTATATCTTACAAGGACAGTTTAACAGATTGAGGTCACAATTCTTTTCCTTTCTGTTCATCTTTTCCTTCTCAACGCTGAGAAGCATCACTGTCGGCGGCTTAAGCGCTTGACTGTTTGTCTCGGATGAGTTTCATGTCGAGCTAATTTGACAAAACAAGACGAAAATAAATGTAGCGAATGATCAGTTGATCCGTCCCGGTGTTTTTCGACACAATAACGGATCCTGTATTCAAGAAGCTCCTGGGGATTCTAAAATTAGCTCTGATAACCACTTCCCTCCCAATGTCAGTTTCACCACATTTTAGCTTTTCCTCATATCTGCCGAGGACCCATTTCCATCCTTTTCTCTCCTCCATGGCTTCAGCCCACATCAATATTTTACAGTGAGCGCTGGGCCAACCTGCCTCGATGACCTGCCACAGCGGCTGAGAGGAATTTAACGTGTGCCACGGCGTTTGATTGGTATTTAAGATGCCTGTGCAGCACGCTACATGCCACCGTGCATTTTAAACATATGGGAGAGATCTTTGAGCAAAGAAGTGAAGTAAATCTCTGATATAAAAGGTAACAGATTTATTTCTCCTCCTCCTCTTTTTGTCTGTTGGGAGCAAAAATGTTGGAGGCTTTCCAAATGCAAAGACGACACACACCCGAACACACGTATGAGGGAGATGTTCCTCAGTGAAAAAGCCATATATGAAATACCTGGAGCCTAGATTACACATAAAAGGATTAACACAAAACCTGAGTGAGGACGTCATTATCTGGAATAACAGTCTCACAATGTACAGACGGTATCATGTATAGTCATCACACATGATTCACATGATTGTAGCGAAAGAGGCTGTTCGCAAAGGGCTCATAAATACAATGGTGGATCATGTGAAATGATGTGAAATCACACACACCAGCAGGTTTTCAAACCCGCTCGACAGAGAGAAAATCATTCTCTCTCTTTGTCACATTTACTTGCTGACCAGCCGCAGATGTAAATTGCTGACCGGACGCTTCACATATATTTTTATAAAACTCATTTCAGCTCACATTACGCCACTATTTAAATTACAGGATCAATACGTATTCCAGTAATACTCCGTGTCAGTGTGCTGCTGCATGTGTGGCCATTATAACAGGGGGTCAAACAGGAGTCACAAGGCGTCTTCAGCAGTGCTGCTGCTGCACTGGACATACAGAGGAATTACAGTTCAATGACATTTTTATTCAGTTATTACTGCACTGCTGGTCTCCATTAAATCACCTCAATGATTCAATTTAGAAGAAATTAAATTATAACAGAAAATGTGGGACATTCTGAGAAAGAGCAGGAAGCCACACTGTGGACACGGAGCCGTAGTGTTAATGAGCTTAATGGATGCAGAACAACGAGGTAACGCACACGTCATTACAGAATCTTCCAAGATTTCTTTCTTCTTCTTCTTTTTTTTTCTCCTTTTCTTTGCCAGCACTTCACACAATCTGGTGCATCTGATCCAGGCTTGACCTCAGCTTCACTGGGCCAGGAATAAAGAGAGTCACATGCTGGAGGCAGGTCTCATCACTGTTGAGGTTGGACGTTTAACACCACGGCCATTAGTCCGCTGGGGAACTCAAACATGAAACTAAAGCTGGATATAAAGACACTCTTGAATCATAATATATTCCATATTAGCTCAAAGTTATGCATGGCGAGTTAGCGAAGCTGGCCAACCCTTTCTGCTGTTCCTTATATGAATATTTTAGAGCCGTGGATAAAATTTGTCTTTGTCATCTTCACTTCCTCGCACACTTTAATTCATGACAAAGTACAAGATGCACACACTGTTTATCCCTGTGAAATTCCTCCTGAGCTCCTGTCTGTGATGGAGAAAAATGCAGCAAAATTATCCATTTGCAAGTTGCTAAATTTGTTAAGCATCTTGTGAATCTTGTTCGAAAATCTTCTTGTTTTGATTCTCGGACCAACAGTCGGGCATCACGCTGGTCTTTGCTGTGCTTTGATGACAGTTTTCTTACATTCAGAGTAAAACTTATTAATAATGAATTTCCTACTCATTTAAGTTTATTGTGCAGTTTGAAGATGGTTGCTTGGTTGGCATGGATCATTTTTTCTTGAATCCTATTGGTCCGAGACAAATCAATCAAAGTGTAGTTTGGACAACAGAAGTTGTGTATGAGAAACATCACATAAACACAAACACACAAACGTGCACTGAACAGCAATATTTAACTTTTGATGGTGAGACAAACCTGAGAAAACTGAAGTTGAAATACTGCCATGATTCGATCTGAACTCACTGCTACCATTTTGCTAATAAAAGCATCCATGTATAAAAATGGCCCTGGAATATTTATAGTTCCATATAGTTTTATATTTGTGGCATTGCTACATTTTGTGTTCATATAATATATATGTGTGTGTTTATGAGAGCTCACCAGCTACATCTTGCATTGATTTACACATATTCCTCTTAGTTGAGCTTTAAATCACGTTTGTAGGCTAACAAACGCATTTAAGGAGCAAATCCCTGGACGGAAAGTGTAAATACCTAAAGGTTGGTAAAATATGTAATCCCAGTGGTCGTATTACTGCTCTGTGTGCAGACAGAGACCGACGCTGACATTTCCCAACAGTTTTATGGCACACATTACCAATTTTTGTGATATGACAAAATGGCAAAAGTAACAAGTTTGCCTGCCGTAATTTTGCCCTGATATTCATCCTGACATTTTGTGAGTTACCTTAAATTTCCGCAGAAGGAGAAAACTGCCGAACTCTGTGAATCGAGTTCCGTCTGTATTACTGGATCCATGTGCTAATGTCTGGCACAGATAATGGAAAGAGTTTGTGCAGCCCGCTCCTTTGTGGAGTCACACTGACCTGCAGCTCCGTAATGAATTGGGGGGGAAAAAATGGAAAAAAAAGTGACTGTGATAGGTAATTTCCTGGAAAGGTTCATGTTCAGGTGTTTAACTGATAGCGCTGCCAAAAAATAACCTCTTGGATATATGAAAAAGACAGACATCCTCGCTTTGCTGCGAGCTGGTTCGAGATACCTGAAGGCAACATGCTGCAGGAATCAGGTATTATATCAATAGATTCACTGTTTTTGCTGTTGCAGTGAATGAAATCAGCCACAGATGCTGTTTAATTTGCCGTCTTTAATGACCGGTTTTATTCTATTTGTTTCTGATGATGGCTCCAGCCATATGGCTTTGCTGTGATGGAAAGCAGTTTATATCTTCTGTAGCCACTTGTTTATCCACCCAGTAATTGATGCCCTTCAATCTTGTCGTCTTGTGTGACGCTGTATCACTGCCGGCTTGGTGCTCAGTGTGTAATTGGAATTGAATAATGCCAAATGCCAGGAATGCTCTCATTTTGAAAATTACATTTGTTAATTTTACACGTACCGTTGGACTTCAATTATCTCACACGAAGCCACTCAATACAAGCACGCTTTATCAAATCTCATGTACACGTCATGTAGCGAACGAGCTTCAATGAGCAATAAAGGAGAATTTGTGTAAAATGCTGCCGCGGTCAGACGGTGCAGAGTTTTATCTGAGGTCAGCTTCAGCGAAGTGATTGGATCCTGAAGTGTCGGCCATTTTTCTCAGGCAAGGAAATCTATCATGTTCAAACTGTCATATTAATTGGTTCTGCTTAACTGAGCCGGATCTGCAACATTTCCAGGATGTAAATTTTAGCCTTTGACTCTGACGTATTCAGGTGTGACTTCCAATTACAGTTGACCATTTTTGTGCCTTTTTCTTTGAGCTAATGCACATTTTTGAGGCTGTTTTACTATCTTGAGTAAACACTGTCGGAAGATGACTGAAAAAGAATCTTGATAAAAGTCAAACCTCTAACTTCTATAGTTTGAACTGAAAGACTGTTGATAGGATATTTAGATTAATTGCAATTTGCCTAATGACAATTATTTCCTTTTGTATGTTCTGTTTCTCTTCCACCTTTGTCAACACATTTCATTGCTCTGAGTGTGTTTGAGGACGAGCACATCACGACTGCTTGTTTCTGCAGTGGCAACATTAATAACAGGAACAGTGAGGGCAATTGTGATCAAATTGAATGAGTGTAGCCTGAAGTGCTCTCATCAGCGCATCCAAAGGCAAATAAACAAACAAGCAAAGAATAGTAAAAGAAGAAAATCACCTTTATTCCGACGAGTGACAGACTGCTGCTGTTTTATTCTTGCCATTATGTAAGAATTTTATTTTTGGTTTAAGGTTTGGACTGTATGTTTATTTCTAGGTGTGTGAGAAGAAATCTATGCCTTTTTATAGCCAATAATTTTAGACACTGAAGTTAAAAAAAAAAAAAGCAATATCCTTCTTTGAGTCTCTGATTTGAGATAAGATTGCTTCCATTTTCTCCCCAGACTTTAACACAGTTAAAAATAGGCTCATTTTCCAGCTCATATGCACCGTTATGGACTAATGATGCAGGTTTCCAAACATCCTCATAGTTTCCCTCCTCGCCACGCTGCATCTCGTGATGTTTTATGTCCAAAGGGCATCTGAGCACAGCTTCAGATCTCGGCGCTGCAGTCTGGTGATGTGGGGAGAGAAGTACCTGGCTCGCCCACTGTTGGAAGTGGGGCGGTCTTTGGGGGATCTCGGGAAGAGAGCGGGGAATAAGGTTTTGATCAGGACCAGCTGTCTCTTCTGTCCTCAACTATTCTGCCGAAGCCCACGGTCCTGCAGAAGTACGACTATAATGGGCTTATTTCGAATGGGGAGGCTGTGCTGTGTTTTAATTAGCCTCACTGTTTTATTCTTTCAGTCAGACGCTGGTTTACTTGTCACCAAAAATAAATGTACACAGAAGAGACCACAAATAATAATGTAGATTAATGACATTCTTAATTTATGACAGGATCATTTGGCATAAATCCCACCACCAGGCTCAGGAATGAGAATCTATTAAAGAATTAAGATGGATTGGTTCAAAGAGACTTGCCATAAAAAAAAAAAAACTTCTTTGTAATAATAAATATTCTTGACTCAATAAGCAACAATCAAAGTAACAAAAAAACTCAAAAGCTAATCCTCTTCATCCAGACTACATTAGTATGGTTTTATCCAATTTGATTGACAGCAGCCAAACAATCCGCCATCACATCCTGATTGATGTATTGCTAAATCCTGATTGGTGCACAGAAGTGACATCACCTTTGACCAATTGACCTAACTTTAGACCAGTGAGAAGACAAGAAAAGAAATGCAGAAATCTCTCTTGATGAATAAACATTTCAATGTCAGAATATGTTCATGCAGGATCCAGGAGTCACAAAACAAAAGTGACCAAGAAAATAGGTTTTCAGGGCCTTTAGGATAATCTGTGTTCACATTCATTTGTCTCTCAAAAGCAAAGGCAGAAGTAGTCTGAGGATGCTATAGCTCTTTGATTTTGATGGGTTGGTCAAAATATTAGAAACACCTCTGAGCATGATGCAATACGACTCAACACCACGACAAACTGCAACCTCTAAAATGACCTTTCTGAAGCAGCTTCAACCAAAACTGGACATTGTGGGATGCCATAGTTTGACCTATATGTGTTCCCAATAAACTGGCAGTGAGAATGACAGCGTATTTGGTCATTTAGTTTGGAGCACCTAAAATGAATACTGGATAAATGGTAGAGCAGGAAAACCATGAAAAGCAAGAGAAATGGATTGAGCGGCTCGGGACTAGAAGTGTGAAGAATATGAGGTATACTAATTGGAGAAGGAGGTGTGAGTGAGAAGTGTCGGGGCGAGGTGGCCTTTGGAGCTGAATATCCACCAGAGCTTCATTACAGGTCCGATATGAGCTGAAGAATGTGAGGACAGAAATGGATCAGACAGACGTGATGAAACGCGCAGCTGCCTCACCTCCTCTACTATTTCTACTACTTCATATCAGAGTGTGGTTTTCTGAATCTCAGCTTCTCTTATTTCTCTGACTCACATAGGAAAGTATGACATGAAAATGACAGTTTAACCTACAACAGCAGGTGGATGTATGTTGCATAAGTGGGTCCAGTTTGGCGTCAAACCCACCTGAAGGATCCTTTCTCTTCACTCGGGTCAGAAAAACAAAAACAAAGCAAACCCTCCACCATTACTTGATGCGATCACTGAGAACGGCAGAATAATCTCGATTTGTTTTCCTCCTGAAAGTTGCACCTTCACCGTGACAAAACAATACCTCCCACTCCATAACAGACCCACTAAGACCCTTTGCTGTGGCCCGTAGGCTTGTGTTTTTTTTTCCATGTGTGCCAAACATGTACGCATCCACTTGTTGAGAGCCGAGCGAAGAATGACTCATTTGACCAACCGTTTTTTTCTTCTTTTTTTTTCTTCCTCTCTCTCTCTTTCTCTCTCTCTCTCCACTTCTCAGTAAACCACGTCTTTGTTCTTTGTGCTGTTGTAATCACAAACATGTCACTCAGGGTGTAATAATGGGATTATTCATCGCAGAAACTGACCGCAGCATCTCTCACTTCAAATGTCCTGAGCGAGTGTTGTCGATGAATCGTCCTCGGACTCCGAGTAACACCTCGATACAGTTACCTTTCTGTGATGCTTTCTATTGTCTGTCAGAATAAATTATGATCCTTCCTAACAGTCTGTCTGGATCAATATTGAGAGAAAACATTTCTATATCAATATCATCATGTTGTTTTTTTGGGAGAAACACAGTCAACACCAAAGTGTGACTCAGGAGCTTATTATGACTGAACTCCTTTAGAATAATTGATTGTATCTGAAGCGACATGGAGGAAGTTTGGCGGATTGATACTCAGCGAGAGCCGTGATCAATCCAAGTGAGACGAGCCTGTTTTGGCGGCGGCAGGGGGGAGGGGCTCTTATTTCTCTGCCAGAGTTTATTAGAGGTAACTTAGCTTCTCTGGAGAAACGCCGCTCCTCCAGAAGCAGCTTGGACCCGTTAGTTTCCGGGAATGTAAATTAGCCTGATCCCCTCACCTCATCATGCCTCAAAATATTCCCCCCACACTAATTTGACAGAACATAATGAAATATTGAATCGAATGCTCGGGCGTGTTTCGGAGCACTTTGGCGGCGGGCGTTTAGGCATGAGGACTTGTGATTATGTGCGAAGATTAGTTTCTGTCTTAACAAACAGTGAGATTCGCGGCGATTCGGTTTACTGCACGTTCTGAATGATGAATCAACCTTCGGAGACGTCTGGACATGCTCCGGATCTGAATTTCATGTTGCGTGGGTGTGAAATGAATTTCCTTCCTAAGTTTAAAGTACACGGTCTCAGAACGACTGGAGAGATGTAGCTTTGAAAGGTTGATTTTCTCCTTTTATTATTTATCCGTCTGACTCGGACGATGCTTTAGCTACGTTCGCCGGATCTGCTCGCAACTGATTTTGTCAGCATTTTCTACGAATTATTGAGCGGTGATGAGGCCGCGCTCAGATGTTTTCCAGGGAAATTTAATGGCTCTCGACTGTTTTCTGCTCAGTGAAGTATCACAGAGTCACATTCGGCGTGAGATGCTATTACTCTGTCTGTATTATTTACTTGCATCTATTACACCTCTCACTGCAACAAAGGTAATTCTCTCGTAGGCAAACTGCAGCACAGTAGAGATCATTAAAAGTTGCTGGAAGTATGAAGCTCACTTCTGTTTTCTATGTAAATAAAGCTTTGGACATGTGTGCAAATGCGAGAAGGTGGATCCTACGTGTCCTCGGTTTGAGCAAGTAAACAGCAGATGGTTCGCGGGGCCTCTTCAGTGCTATGGATTTTATTTACCTACCCACCTGAGTGACCCGCGTCGAGCCATGCAGCTGATGCAAAAGAAAGCGGGAGTTAACAGTTTGCTCTTGTTTACTCCGGTTCCACTAGATTGCAAGGCCAGAGGAGTCATTTGCCATGCACGGAGAAATTAGCTTGTTTATCAGCATTTTGATTTCCGTCCCGCCTCGCCGTCCCACTGACATTTTAGACTTACATGATCCATGACTGATTCCCAATCAAAATGGAGCCTCAGCCGCACAACAAAGTATTTGCCTGGTGCGGTTTTCATTGTTTTATAATTAAATGTATGATGATTAGTGTTGGGCCCGGTGGGGGCAATAGCTTGTTACGTGCACGCCTTCGAAAAGGTAACCTTGAACATTGTACATCTGTCCTGTCAATTGGATATGCTCCAAAGATGCACAGCACATTACCGGAGAGACGCTGCAGCTCATGTCCATACAGTGGGAGACCGGTTGTTTCAAGGTGATTTCCTGTAGTATTTTAGAGCTTTTTTTACGAGCGAACACGGCGATGCTGCACCCTCAGACCACCTACTGTACTTTGGAGTGAAGTTAAACGGCAGGCAGAGCTAAAGTCCTTGGAAGGTTACAAAAATCTTTAGCCATTCATTACTGTACGGGAAGAAGAGGAAAGTGATGGAATATAATGAAAACTAATACTCTTTCTAGTCACTATGCTATCTGTAGATATGTTTAATATCCCATTACAGGCCCAGAAGTAACCACAGTTCTATACTGTCAAGAGACAAACATAATCCGGAGGGAAATTACCCATCAGGAAGGCAATACTGTTACTGAGATGCAATTACCAGGCCACTTGTGAGACTTTCAGCCCAGGATCCATGGGTGCATGTGTGTGTGTGTGTGCGAGGGTGGTCGATATGTGCATAACAGCTCTTATGTTTTGCAGAGTAAATTGGATTCTTTACTGGGGACCAGTTAATTTAGAATATGTCCAAGATGCAAATGATTGATGTGACTATATCGTTACAACTATAGGTTTGGGGGTGCAGGGCAGCCTAATGGAAAAAATATTGCAGGGAGAAGGGAAATAGCTTTTATCCCAGAATTTATGGAGAATTTTTCTGCACTAACTCTGTGAGCCTCCAGATGGATTTTTTTTTCCCCCTGTAGTTGTTTATACATTAATTTCCAAGCAAATATTACTTAATTTGTAGAGGCAAAAACAGATTCTTGCCTCACTTTACATTATATTGTGGCGCTCCTGTGCTCGTATCTGTTAGTAGTTAAATAAACGGTGTGTCTCACAGAGGATTTAATGTACCAATTTAGCCCTGAATCACAGCCTGCGAACAAAGAAAACAGCACGGGTTGGAACGAACGTCAGTGTAAACATTTGATAAGGATTTGCTTGAGGCTAACGCTATGCTTTATTATTGATACAAAAATAGAAACTGTAGAAACACAGCTCCTGTGCGTATGATGTACTCTGCACCGTCATATCCTACAACTCATTCTCACACACACCCAGTTCAACATAATATTCGCGGCAATGGCAAATGGCTTCCCGTTATTCCCGGGATAAATTTCTCAAGTCGGGGACATTTCTATTGTGCCACAAATTATCACCTTGAATCCGATAATTAATCACTGCTGCCTTCAATGAACAGCCCCTAACCTTAAACGTAGACCAGAGAGGAGAAGAAAAGAGCCGCCTGCACTCATTGCATCGCAAGTGCATGTGCATAAGAAATAAAACTGCCTGCACAGAGTGTGAGCCTTGCATGCATAATAAATGTATGACAAAACAATACCCCAGGCACCCCAGTATTAATGATATGCAGCGAACTCATTATTAAAGTTCCAAAACAGCTCCTGGAGTAACACAGATGGAGTCAATTAAGCAATGAGCATACTTGCTTGCCTGCCGTTTCATCTTCTTTCTTTTATCTCTTGCATATTACTCCATGGATGTAATTAGCTGTATGTTTCTCCTCACAACATAATGTCCAGTGATAATAACAGTTATTTTCACTTGTAACTTCAAATAATGTACTGCTTAATAAATGTACCAAATTTGCTTGCGCTGCGTCCTTGGGTATTTCATTTGCTCTGCACTAGGTGTTGAGGGTAGAACCGTTCTAAGCTGTGTCTCTCTTTCTCTCTCTCTCTTCTCATGTTTGTGTTCCCAGAGACCTGATGCCTTCGACGCTGGAGGGGCAGATCACCATGGAGAAGACGCCCAGCTACTTTGTGACCAACCATGCCCCGAAGCGAATCCACTCCATGGCCAGGGACATCAAGCTTATTATTGTGGTGCGTAATCCTGTCACTAGAGCCATTTCAGACTACACGCAGACTTTGTCCAAGAAACCTGAGATCCCCACCTTTGAGGTTCTGGCTTTCAAGAACCGGACGCTGGGTCTTATAGACGCCTCGTGGAGCGCGTTGCGTATAGGAATATATGCGCTCCACCTGGAGAGCTGGATGCAGTATTTCCCTCTTTCCCAAATGCACTTTGTCAGCGGCGAGAGGCTGATTGTGGATCCGGCAGGCGAGATGGCCAAAGTGCAGGACTTCTTGGGACTCAAGCGGATCGTCACAGACAAACACTTTTACTTCAATAAGACGAAAGGATTTCCGTGTCTGAAGAAGCCGGAGGACAGCAGCACTCCCAGATGCCTCGGCAAGTCTAAAGGGAGAACTCACCCTAAAATTGACCCGGACGTGATTCGGCGGCTGCACAAGTTCTACAAACCCTTTAACATGATGTTCTACCAAATGACCGGCCAGAACTTTGAATGGGAGCTGGAGGAGGACAGCGAATCTCGTAGCTCTCAGGACTAGTAGACTGCGGCATGGCACGGCGCAGCCACACCACCAGCCTTCTCAATAAAACTACTATTGTCTCGCTTCGTCTTCAGAGAGAGTGCTTGAGCACGCCAATCAATCATGGCTGTCTTTGCAGTGTCTGTATCCATTAGCAAGAGTTTACTGACATGCTTTTTCTCTCCCCTCAATACTAATGTTGTTGATGATGGCAAATCATTATTGTATATACTAAACATAAAATATATTTATATTTGTGAAAAGGAGATGATTTATTCATTTTGTTTTTAAAGCATAGAGCCGATATAAAAATCATGTTGACTATGGCAATGCATGCGATGAGTTAAGTGTCCTTACCTCATGAGCCCTAAGGGTAAACTCTGCCTGTTTCTTCTCCCTTTACTTTCCTGCAGTTTGTTGCCCTCACGCCCACTCACCAGCATTCAGTACAAAAAGATATTCTATTTCAATGGCTAAGGCCATGAAGTGCTCTGTATTATGTCTTTTCACACTGTCCTGCTGCTTTAGACGAAAGAGAAACGAGAAGAAACGATAGACGATATAGCCCAATAATCCTCTGACATCCTTTCAGTTGTCCATATTCTGAGTGGAGACAATCCTTTTCTTTGTCAGTCTAAGTTTACCAAAGTGTTAATTTACTCAGTGTCAGTATTCTGGATGCTCTGCACTCATTAATTGCACACATATTCAATAAGCGAGCTGATGTACAGTGGCCATCATTCAATAATTGGATTGTTTCACTGCATAGCCGAACATTAGCATACTGATGACCGCGCACTCAGATGTGCTGCAGTATCAGTGGTTTTTGCCGTTATTTGACAAACGAATCCATGTGCTGCAGAAATCAAGCTGCGGATCAAACAAATTCTGCATCTTGAGAAAAAACAATTCCCTGTTACACTACAATACCAGTTAACCCTGGCGGTCCTCGTGACCCTCCCCTCGTCACGGTAACGTGTGTCGGCGAGGGGGTGGAGAACGGCACCGGAAGGACCGAGCAGAAGTTTGTTAACAAACATCTGCTGCACCGCGGTCTTCTGTCGTTAGAGATTAATGGCGTGTTAAATAAACCACTGCCTGCCGCTGGAACAATGTCAATGTCAGAGAGAATTTGCTATCGAGGAAAAAGCTACATACATGCCCAGGTAAATTACCAAGCCATTACTGTGTGTACTTAACTTGAATGAGATGATGTCTGGCAGGGAAATGTGCTGTAACCAGAGGTTTACTAGCCAACACATGTGATCAGCAGGACTAACTGGGTGGATGCTTGTGTTGAACGTAACAGGGTTTTTTTTTTTTTTGCTGTGAAATGCTCCTTTTTCTCATGCAATGAAATAACACCATGGCCCTTCATCTTTTCTTCACTATCTTTTTTTTTTTTCTTATTCTGCATATCTCGCTGTGCGTCTGTCTGTTGTCTCTGGACTTTTCATCAATTGAGACAATCAATACAGTCAATGAGTCAATAAATACAGTCTGCTACACATCACTGCTTGCTGCAGCTATGATGCATTGCTCTGTTAATCCTCGCTGTTCTCCGGCCATGGATGGCTGGATTGGTTCACTCTCTGCAGACCTCTCTGTCACCCTGGGGAGGCCGGCACCAGCAGCTACTTACACAGAGCAATTGATTCAATCAAAGTAAGCACTATACTGCCCTTTGTAGCGCCAAGCCTGAACACTTACCTCTGAGTCTCACTATCCCAGAGTCACAACTTCCACTTTGAGGCTTTTCTGTGCAGCCATCCCTTGGTGTTTTCTCGACAATCTCTCTGTCTCTCTGCACTTTTACCTCCCTCTTCCTCTCTTTCTCTCTCCGCACGCGTCATCCTCTGAGCCCCTGTGCTGCGGTGGGGAGCTGCTTCACAAAGGTGCAGCGCTCTGTATAAAGATAACTGCAAGCAAGACGTGCTAATCATACACTGAGGCGTTTTTTTTTTTATTATTTATTAATTCACACTTTTCCCCCAAGCTTTCGAACATGTATAATCCACCTTCCAAACCATACAGTCCCTCCTCCTCAGTGTAGAGACGCTCAAAGAAATCCACAGAAGTCTTACAGTGTGCGACAGCGTCATTAGGACAGATGAGGACTCCATTTATGCACCCGTGCTGTCATTTGCATTTCCAGGATCACACACATGAGGGAATTCCTCTCCAAAGTAAAAACTTGGATCCAATCTCTCATTAACTGAAACACACACGCGCACACACACACCTTTTTCCTTTTGTACCTCTTGCTTGTTTTAGGTACAGGCGGAGTTCTGTGATACATCCTGCGAGAGTTGCGATGCTTGAAAGGCATGCTAAGCTATCCTTCTTGTGTTCCTCCCGGTGGGGGTCACGCCGCGTTGCGAGGTTCACCGGCGTTTCCTGCATCAAGTAAAGAAGGCTGTGATGATGATGAACGAGCGTCGCCTGCTCATCAAACTGTCGCCGTCACTTCAAGATGAAGCACAGTTTCATATTTGTCAGTCTTTACTGACTATTTGGCAAAGAGCTGAAACAATAATTTATGGCGTGAAAAAGCTACCTGGATTTTTTTTTTTTAAATGATCTGCAGTTTGGTGTGTTTATTCTTGGTTGAAGAGCTGTAATCTGTGCATGAGAGGTGCTTTAAAGTGTTCAGTTTCCTGTTATATGATCTATAATTATATAGCACTGAGGGGCTTAATGAAAGGGTGCAGCAAGCTCAGTTTGAACCAAACCAGTGTGAATAGTTTGGGCTGTGGAAAAAATGAATGTTTGCAACAAAAAAAAGCCTTCAGTGGAGTCTCCATTACTACCGACTAATTGGTTTTTCACTTCATTTGAGTGAATGATTACTAGCTCCGTAAAGAGGCACAGTCAACTTCTACAACTAACTAATAAGCACTAATCCACTGTGGATCAGCCTCTCAGTGCTTCTTTTAATGTCCACTGACGTCCAGACTCAATCAAATGCAATGTTCCTCGTCAACACGCAGTAAAGGTCTTTCAGCAGCTGTGAATAATTGCAAAAACAAATATGCACAAAATGAAATAAGCTGAAAATGAGATGCGTTCTCCCAAAGCGCTCATCTTTTTCATCCCCAACAAAATAATTCATTTTTCCATACAGCAATTGTGTCTTCATGGAAATGTTCCCACGGTGGCTTCGTCACTCATTGAATACAGCACCAGAATCTCATTGATCCCCAAATTAGGGATTACACACAATCCCCACCTCGCACACCTTTATTCTATGTGTATGAAGGGGTGATGAGGTGTCGGGAAAATGAGGGCAATGCGTCCACTGCTTGTCAAGGACAGGTGACCGAACATATTGAGATTCACAACCCAAACATAAAACGTCCGTCTCCCCTGTTTCTTCAGCACGACTCATTTCCACATTCACTAAATTTTCCATGAATCTTAAATGTATTTTAAGTGTCGCCCTGCCTCATGGAGTATAAATGATATTCTGCCTCATTTCAGCGCTGAACTAGGACTGACGTCGCTGCATTAACCGTCCGTAGCGACAGGGTGGAGATTATTTTTAAAAAATGTCTTCAATCGTATATCAGGATGTCCTCAACAGCTCTGTACCAGGAGTGCTCATTTCATCTGCCTCCTGAATCAGAAACTTCGTCTTCAGCCACCTCAGGAGAGCAAAAACATCCTGTCATAAATCTTGACTCAAAACCTCTCCTCTGCTCTGCGAGGGTGAGTTTTCCATCCCGGCTGTACTCTCTGATTCCTGCCTACACACCAGCCTGTGTGAAGTCTTTACAGGGGACTAGAACTTCATTTCATTTGGTGTGTTTTTCTAAATGCCTAGCCGTGGCCTGAAGGCTTTAAATCACCTCTTTGAGCTGCCTGATCAGAATGTAAGAAATAAGGAGAAAGTGTTCAAAGTCACCAAAAGGTAAATTTGATCGCCAGCAATTTAGCTGAAATGCAGGTCGACTCATTATTGCAACTGAAAAGTCCAGCACACAAAGCTGCAAAGCTATTTTTACCCTGTGTTGTTTACTATTAATTTTCTCTTAATTAACGAGACGCTTCATGTTCATGCTCGGTTCAGGTATTGTGGGATGTGTAAAGGTCCGCTTGAGCAAAGATGATTTCAAAAGCAAAAAAAAAAAAAAAAATGCCACTCAGCATCAGTGCTCACATTTATCATCTAATCACCAATTAAACAGTAATCACTGAAAGATAAACCTGTTGATAATGTGGACCAATAAATTAGGCATACATAATGAATGTATGTTTAATGAAATCAGCAGAAAATCGCGTTGGCTGCTCAAACTGTGCCATGATAATGTGCACTAATCCAGTTGCGACTGAATAGTATTAACCCAGTAGCCTCCCCCCTCCCCCTCCCCCTCCTCCCTCCTCCTTTATTAATACTCACAACAACAACAACTCACAAACACACGAGCTGATTCTGCCGCTGATGTGAGTGGCTCTTTTAGACAATTCCCATGCACGACTGATTAAAGCTGTTCTGATCTTAAGGACCAGGCTGGTTTCAGCTCTAATCAGAGAGAACCAGGTGACTCCAATTAACTAGCTGGTTGGATAGAAAAGTCACTGCCTCGAGGGGCAGGATTTCAAAACTGTCTGCTCCTGTAACTTTCTCCAAGAAATCTTTCACTTTTTTCCTACAAAAGAAAAAAAATTGGGTCCTTGTCCCCCTTTTAATGATCTGCACTCCTCTGTGATCTGCATCTCTTTAACTTTACTCAATGTCTCTTCACATTATGACTCATCAGAGATATATTCAGTGTCGATCCTCTGTTCTGGTGATTTTCAAATTAAATTCTTTTAACATTTTGCTCTGGTTCGTCAGGTAAAAAAAAAGGTCAATCTGACGTGTGTTTCCAGCGTCAGTTTAGTCATAAATGCTGCTTATTTTCTCCAAAGCAGTGCAAGATTTGACATCCATCAGATTTCCAGACTGAATTTCTGAATTCTTCACCTTTCATCAGCAGAAAAAAAAAAAAAAGACGTCTCTTTTATTCAGCTTCCAGGAGCCCAGCTCATGAAAGAAACATAATGCATTTTAGCTCTTAAATCTTACTGAAGAACCTTTTTTTTCTTAAGTGAAAAACCTGTTTTTAAAGATTGATGGACCTAATCACAAGTATACAGGACAGTCAGTGAGGTACATGGTGTATTTTGATGTGCATTTGTTCCTGTCTGCCGAGGTAAATATCCTTTTGAGTGAACGGAAGATCCGGTGTACACAAAGTACTTATTCTTTTTGAAATAGAGCAGGATCTGATGCAGAGCACATGTTCACATTGTTCAAAGGTCAACCTGTTGGAGGTTTGATCTAAATGTCCTATTCAGTCATTGCAAGTAGAATATCACAGTATAACATTTAGCCATAGTATATTAATGCAGTAAATGGAACAGAATAGTCCAGAGATACAAATTTAAGTATCACAAAAGATATACTATTAGGATGTAAAACATCCTCTGCCACAATGTTTCTAATAAAGAAGCAAGGTGAAAAATGAAGGTCAGGTCATCGGCTGCACATTGACAACAAAAGTCTTGCCTGGTTTAAAAAGGGAAAAAAAAAACTATAGATAAGGTGATAAATGAGAATGTTTTCAGTCTACATTCATAAGATGTCAGTCACACACGACTAAATGATCAAACCTTCAGTCGCACGCAATGAAAGTGCAATCAAGCTCGCAGCATTGTGGCATTATTTCATCATAATATCCCGATTTACACAAAGAGAAAAGAAATTGCAGCAGTAAATCAACAATCATGAGCTAAAAATATTTATGTATAAACTTCTGGATGTGAGTAAAATATTTAGTTACCTGCAACATATTTTATATTGATGATACTAAAATCTTAATTAAAGTCTTGAAAATGTATGGATGGATGTGATTTGTAGTTCGAAGCAGATCAAGGTTTTCATGTTTTCTCCCCAGAGCACATGTTTTTTAACAGTATAAAATTACCACACATCTGACTCTGTTTTTAAAGACATGTTTGACACTCGAGGAAAAATGAAAACAGGAAGAGCATATGAGATGTGTGTGTGGTGCAGGGAAGGAAACAGCATGTGTCAGTCTGTTGAGTGATGCTCATTATTGTATCCACAGATGAAGATTCAGTCTTGTTTTTGCACTGATGTTAAAGCCTCTGGGAAAAGCTCTGAATCTATAATCTCGAGGTAATTGATTCACATGCATGTAGCTGTTGGACATGCAAACAAACTGAACTGGCAAAAGACATGTTTAATGTTACTCTGTGGGGAGAAATCAAACTGCTCTAACCCCCGAGATCGTTAAAGCCGGTCCTCTGGGGCCATTGCCCTGCACTTCCTCCCTGAGAGTTAACAAGCCACACCTGGTCTGGATCTACTTGGCACCAAGTGCAACACATTAACTATCAAGGAGGATCAGAAGGAGGGATCAAAAACCTGAAGGACACTGGCTCTCGAGGAGCAGGATTGAGTCTCGGCTGCGAGCCAAAACAGAGGTTTGTCATGAAGCCCGGCTCTCCACTGGCAGAAAAGCTCTTCTGAGGTGGTCCTCTGTCACCTTGAACTGAGCACTTCCATACAGCTGAACAGAAGCACCAGGGCAGGAGTCTAGTTTTTCAAGGTCTTCAGGAAAAGACAAGCACACTGCAGCAACTGCAACTCTGAACTTGAAGGCTTGGCAGTAAACAGGCATGCAGGATTTAACATGTGCTGCCTCTGTTGATTTCAAGTCATTCAAATGGGTTTAAAATTGTTGCCATTTCTGCAAAATATTACTGAGGTTAGATCAGAATCATTGAGAGAATTGCAGAGCCGAGCTTTTAAAAATGCATTTCCTATTTATTTATTTTAATTCTGATAATGATGAGCCCTCTGCAGGCGGTGTGAGTCGGCCTGAGGCGACTACATCATGGCTGGTTTAAGTCTCATCCAGATTCTTATCCAGAAGCCAAACCTCAGTGTTAATGAAAATAATCAGAGACTTCAGAGTTGGCTGAAGGACAGCAAGATATTTATGAGGTCTGGTGTTGGAATAAGCCAAGGATTTTAAAGTTAGCTGTGTTTTAAAAAAGAGCCCAAATACCACATTAACAATGAGAAGTTTTTCCACATTATTTTATAACTTTTGAATTCTTGCACTACATGTTATTAGGAAAAAAAATCCCCACACTAGATGTCTATCTGAAGCTGCAGATGGCATTGCTATCTACATTTTTATGCCAATTTCACAGTTATCTTTGATCAAAATATGTCCTTTAACTCCCACATGAAACAAACTTCTTTTTTCCACATACATAACATTACAAATATCAGCCACATCTCAAAAAAATAAAATGCAGGAAAATGAGCTTGTGCATTTGTTATTTCTCAGCTGCCTTATTGCAATTTCTTAATATCAGGCTGCCCAAGTCTCCAGCTGATGTAGGACTGATGCTGGACGTGACCTGATGAGAACTCTCTGCAGTGGCTTGCTGTAAAATCCAGAAAAGGATTTAAAGCCCTCAATGGTCGAGCACCATCATATCTTAAAGAGCTCACAGTGGGCCAGTACCCCACTCGAGGCTGCAGGGTTACCTTTGGTTCGTCGAGTCTCCCAAAGTAGGATGGGAGTCAGAGCCTTCAGCTATCAAACTCCTCTTCTGCAGACTCATAACTTTCCTCTTTGATAGAGCTTATAGTCGGGGCTGTCTCAGGTGAGCCTGAACCCTCCCTCAGTTAAGCTGCTGTAGGCCTAGGCTGCTGGGGGATCTCCCATGATGCACTCTCTTCTCCTCTCTCTCCCTCCATCTGTATGCATTCGTATCCCAACAAATGCGTCTTACTTTATTTCTCTCTCAACCCAACCTTTCGAGGCAGATGGTCGCCCACCCAGAGCCTGGTTCTGCTCGAGGTTTCTACCTGTTAAAAGGGAATTTTTCCTTACTGGGAATTGTTGTCTCTGTAAATATTATGATCTCGAGCTGCTCCACATAAAATGCCTCTGTTCTGACTTGGCTCCATATAAATAAAACAGACTTGACTTGATGTACGATATGTGCTCATGTACGATGAGTGGTGTCAATGCCGATCCCGTCCTGGGATCAGTTGTGTTGTTTGGGTGATGGCAAAAACATCAGCAGTCTGTGAAGAAGAAAATGGGACATTTCTTCTAAGAAATAAGGATCTCGGAAGACATTTGCTAAATTCTGCAAAATGTGAAACATTTGCATAACTGGAGTCATTCAGAGTTGTAAAGGGAGACAAAACAAATGAATCAGATGTAATGTGTTGAGTGTCAGACAAAGATTAGAGCCGTTATGGCAGAAAACAACAGGAGAAACAATCTCTCCAGGACGAAAACAAAAAAAAGTTTTAATAATGTTTGTGTCACGACCAAATATGAGAGACACACCGTGAAAAGCACACATGACAAAAAGATCACTAAATATGAGACGTGGATGTCAGTGGGATCAGTAATGTGGGGTGAGAGCGACGGGTGAGTGTTGTCGAGTGCATAAAATAAACGAAGGAGAACTAAAGAGAAACTCCGGCTGCCACATCACCAGAGGGGGCGCCTGCAGGGAGAGAGAGAGAGAGAAGGAATGAGTGACAGATTTTATAGGTTGGTGACATCGAGCCCAGCGGGGGAACAGAGAGGTGGCAAATGAGACTCCTGGAAAATCTCTTAAAACTTATATGTTCATGAAGAGCATATAAAATGTGTGGGTTTACAAAATAACCATCAATGCTGGGGATAGAACAGGTCAAACACCAGCTCATGACATAAGCAAGCTGGCTTATGGTCTTCAGACTGTAGAGTATAAATGAATGCTTTTGCCCTTTGCTTGTGGCAGTTATATATGACTGTAATACACAACAGAACATCAGTGTTGATAACACTATTATACTTCCCAGTACTTTTAAAAATGGGTTATTCCTCCTTTCCCCAAAAATACCTCATTGTCACTCCCTTATTCCCCATAGTCTTATTTCTCCTGTGCCTACATTTAAATGCTAGTAGGAACGTTTTGATATTTATCTGCAGGCCTACATGATTCATACAAGATCACACAGTAAACCAGGCTTGTATTATAAAATGTTACTGAGTCATGCATTCAGCTCATACTAACACAAAAAAACAGTATTTTTGAAGAAGCATGGTCCAGTTCAACTCAATGAAAAAAAAAAAACTAAAGCTAAATGAAAAACAGTGTCAGAAATACACGCTGGAACTTCAACGCCACCTCTGACCTTTTCCAGCTTTTCAACTTTTTTAAAAGCAGAGCCTCGTTTTGAACTTCGTCAAGAACGGAGTCACCTTTTGACACGTTGGCTTTTTTCTTTCTTCAGAAGCTTCTCGTTCTCATCGCGCCGCTCTTCCCTCCTCTGTGTGTGTGTGTGTCGGCACGGCTCAGCCCGCCGTTCTCTGTTACATCATTTACATAAACGCACACAATAGGACGACATGCAGCAGGCGGAGGAACCGGCGTCTCCAGACCGCAGTGTGGATCTGTGCTCGCATTCATCACTACCGATCATCCTGCTGTGGGCGTGTAATAATCAAAACCACCCATCAACCCTACTAAGAAAAACGTCATTCTTATACATTTTAAATGTTAGATGCATCAGCCGAGTGCTACAAAATGACATAGTTTATTTCTGGAATTAACTGGGACGATAATAGGAAATTAAATAAAAATAAAGCATTAACATTTTAAATCCCTACATGATGGTCTAAATGTTTCCAGGCCCTCTCTGTGCTGCCAGGAATAAAATCAAATCCCTGAAGTTGCCAAAAAAAAAAAAAAAAATCCTGTAAAAAATAAAAAAGGACAGCCCTGTAATAATAAGCTGGACATTTCAGATTTTGGGAGGAGAACGTCTGATCGGGATGATTATAGAGAAATGAATGTAATCAGTTGCCTCTTGGAGACATTTGCTATATGTTCTTGTGAAAGCTGTAAAGCAAATTGCAGCTACAGGCTGATATGAAAATTTCAGTTCTGCTGCAGATTCAGTTCGACTGGTTAACTTTGAGGTGGTGTTCAAATGAAGAATTGATACATGAATCAAGCCGTCTCCAGAGCCTTCCCTAAGTACTGTCTGACTCCCTGCCAATTAATAACCCAGTACAATTTTCTGCAGAGACATATTTCATGTGTATGAATCACTGCTGAAATTACTGTGGGGACCTGCTGATGGTTCAGCTCCTCAAGACTGCAAAAACAGGCCGGTACAAGAAAAACCTCCACTCTCTTTGGGCAGATTTACATTGTTGGGAGAAATTTCTGTCAAGCCCTGAAGAAACACTGTGTTCTTATCTATTACAGTTCGTCCAAACAGCATTAATCATATTAAATTCTGTCAAATATTACAGAGTATTGAGGACATTAAATTCTAGCTCCAGCAGTTCTTTCGTCGGCCGCGACCTCCGACGGCCGGGATCGCTCAGCGTAGGCCATCTGGTCAAGGGCTTCGCCAACAGATGCATTATTTTTCAAATCAATACCTCCACGTCCCAGAAATTCCTGCTTTGAAAGAAGACTAATTTCGTTATCAATCCATGCAGGTAATGATCTCATTAATTCACTGTTGATTCATTTTCAGCTGAGTGGATATTAACCTTTTGCCAGTAATCATTAATTTTCTGTGGGAGAGGTGTGGTATGTTGTGATTGGAGCCGCATAAACAAAACAATTAATAGGCTCCCGACATTAGAGGTCCTTCACGATGTCCAGCTGACTTCTTACACTCGGATGATCGATTTATTGATCCCCCCCCTCAACACACCCACCTCCGCAACTGCTCTAATCTCTCACCTCACACAGGGTATGTTTTGGCCCAGAAGTGACATGGGGGATTATTTGTGCTGTTTTGTGAAGTCATGCATGTATTTTGAGGACAATTATCATGCTCTGAATACTCATAACTTTGCAGCAGGCAGTCGGGGATTACTGTGCAGCACCTGGTCGCCGCTTCCTGCTTCGCCTCAGGATAAATACACTTTTATTGATCATTTACAAGCTACAAAGTTTTAATTGATTGTTGTGTTGTTATGAAAATTGTCTTTATTGTCTGTATACAGGACATGGTTTATAGACCAATCTTCAGCTTGTGGCCATATTATTTTCTCACATTAATTCCTTATTTCCCATCATAATTTTATTAGGACCCATCCTTCGAACAGTTATTTACCTCCTGAGAGTGTTATCTTCTGTAAACTGAAAATAACAAAGCTCCCTCTTTGGACTTTAAAAAAAAGCTCCACACTAAAGTTTGTGTTTCTCTGTGAACTTGCCACCAGCAGAAATAAAGAATCCTTTAGTCTTAAATTGCATTCAGGCTCTGTCAAACTGTACCATTACTGACGCTCGCTGTCACTACTCCTGTACTAGTCCACTACATGGCCTGCAAGTGATTTTTAAAGTGATGGTAATTACAGTTGCCAGACTCACTAAAGTGACTCTCCTGAAATTCTCGTCCTGTCCACATCGACTCCTCGAGTCTCTCTGACAACTCAGTTCACTCTACGATGTTCAAACATTTGTGTCCAAGTAAATAAAAGCTCGTCCATCATTCCTTATAACCCAACCTGCTTTTGAATATCAGGTGATATACGCAACACAACGCTGTGATTTACGTTCATTGTTTGTGCTTTGAGTGCTCCTCGCACGAGCCTCACTTCACTTTATGGGCTTCCACACCACAATATCACACTCATTCATTTTTACTGACTGCTCTGAAAGACACCGACAACAGGAGTCCAGTAAATCCTCCACCAAACAGCCAGTTTTACAGAAACAAGACAACTGGAAAAAAAGGTGTATGTGTGCTCAGAATGATAAGACCTGATATGGTGCAGTCAGGTTTAGTCGGTGCTGGCGACTGCGACATGCTGCTTCTATGTGGAAGATTTCTATTGACAATGTTTGATGAAAACACCAAATGAGAAGTATCATCATGCAAAGTTGTGAGGAGATGAAAAATACTGTGTGTGTTTAAATCGAAACAAAGTTTACAGCCTGAAACAAGCAGATGACAGCGTTCGAGTGGAGGAAGACAAGTCTGCGTAGGTAGAGGAAAGAAGTCAGTCTGTTGCTTTACAGCAAGACTAAAGCAAGGCAGAAACTTTCACACTTCAGGGAATCAACACCCAGTGGCCCATTGTCTGGCACTAATGAGGGTATTTTGTGTGGGGGAAGAGTGTCAAAAGTGTATGCATTCGTTTTCCAAAAGACTTTCTGTTGTTAGAGAGTGGAGGGATGTAAAATATGAAACACTTGAGAAGGGAATTTGTACACTATAAAATCACAGTGTGGATTCAGGAAAAGCATCTTTGAATCTTATTGTTTAACGTTAATGTTAAAATATCATGTTCCATACTTTCACAGAGGTACAAAATGAAGGAGTATAATGGAGTAAAATGTTGAGATGAGAGATAATGGAGTGGATTGAAAATATAAATAGAGACTAACACTGGTCAAAATAACAACAGAGATGAAATATGACGTGTTATTATTTGCCTGGTATTAAATCGAAGCTCAGTCAGAGGCGGTCAGGAACGCTGACAGCTGCATCTTTTCATCATGTTTGATTGCTCGCTCTTCCAGCTGGTCATGACAACGGTTTACATTTCCTATCAACATAAATTTCCCCCCTAAATGTTACTAAATGATATACTATCCACTCCTGCACCAGCTCTACCTCTGTCAGCCCAGAGATAAAGTTTGAAGGAGTGCACTTGACCCTACATGTGGCAGGCATAAATCTCCGGATGATGAAAAGCGTCGCGGGGCTGAATGCAAATAAGCCCAGAATCATGATTTTAGGCTGTGAGAGATGCAGAAACTCAACATCTGACATGCGGTATTTTTCACTCCATACGGCTGCAGTGATGCTCTTTGACTCAATTTATTCCTCCGCCTTCAACTAGGACTTGTTACGTCTTCTTTCATCTGAAATTGTTTCTGCCTTTGTTCAATCAGAACTTAATATTCTGCTCTCTGGTCTCAAAAATTAGGTTTGTCAGAGGTCAAGCAAAAGACTTATTGAAGTTAACAGACATTTTTTTTACAGCCTCCTCATCATCTCCTCAGTAGCTTCAGCATCAAAAGGAATCTCCCGACTATGTGTATTATTTGGGATCTATTGTTTTACATAAAGGCGACAGCAAAAACCTGCTTTGGTCAATCACACACAGCTAATGAATGAAGAAATGAGCTTTCTGAATTCCCAGTAAAACACACAGAAGCATGAAGACAGACACAAATGGTGCAAACACACAGAGCAATATTTTACATTCTTGACGGGATTCTGATGTTTTAAAGATGCTAAATGAAGTATATGATGCTAAATTACAAGTAAAATCTTAAAATGATGCACAACATTTTAACAGGTTTCTATTTGATTCAATGGTGCAGCCAAATCAAAAGACTGGATAAGTTTGAATATTTCCATTAATAAATACAAATCATGTCTTTCTTGATACACTCCTGAAACTAAAGCACTGTGTGTAGAAATGTTTTCACAAACTCCTGTTACCGTACATGATACTTGAAGAGGGAGACTCCAGTTCAAGCAGTCACAATCAGCACCAGATGCCAAACCGTAACCTTTAACTTAATCTTCTCCCAACTCCGGCTCCATCCTCGACCCTTCACCGACGTCCTCGCCGTAGAAAAGCCTCTTGAAGTAGTACTTGAAAAAGCTGCCAAAATCACCTCATGTTCCAAAAATAAGTTCCGATTCTTAAGGCCCGCAGCTCAAATTGTCGCAAACACAAAAGTACAATGGAAAAGCTTCAGCAGCAACACAACATGCTGGTTTAACAGATGCATTCATGTTGCACGTAATGTTCCCAAACACACAGTTATTTTTGTGTCGAGGGATATTTTTGCTGTTGGCATTTGCCTGTTTTTTTTTTTATTCTACCTCTATCCACTGTGCTCTATCGCATTACTTCCCCCCCCCTTTAATTAATTCCTTTGTTTTGAGTCTCTGCTGACAGACTTCAGTGTGAAATTCACTTTAAATAAGAATTTGATTTGTTTTCATTGGAACGATATGGAGAAAACAATTGGTCTGATTTAATCTTTCAGTGGGTGGCAACATGTCAATATGTTTGTTCACTGGACTGAGTCTGTTGCAACCATTGCATCCTGATGCTGACAATGCATAAATGATGCAGGACTCAAAGTCATGTCAGGTTTTCGCCTCGAGCGAAACCAACTCCTGAGCAAAACAGTGCAGAGCAGTGTTAAAGTGAAAAATATGGTGAGTGCATGAAAACATCATTAGTCTCTTATGGATAAGTCTTATGTCTCTGAAACAAATAGTGGCTTTTATTGAGAGTATTGTTCTCAGTATTCAGCATCATATGTTTGAGAGCAGGTGTTAAGTGAATGACAATGAGAAGACGCAGAGAAAGAAAAGGCTCCTATAAACAAAGGAAATGTAAAGACAATACATCTTCAAATATCAGGCAGTTGTGTGTGTGTGTGTGTGCACGCACGTGTGTGTGTGTTTCGTGTCCTCTTGGGAACACGGTTTGAGCAGGTTTAGTGTAATGAACCTTCTTGGGATTACACTGCTGTTTGCAGGTATTCCCAGCCTGCTGTCCAACAACAAGCAATATGTTAATGTCTTCAACAAATAAGACCATCTCCCGTCTGCTGGAAAAGCCAATTTGTGCAGCAGAAGCTGGAACTCAAAGACCAGGTTTATAATCAAGGAAGAAGGAGTGGAGTCATATTACCGAAGGTGCATGCAAAGATATTGATTAGACTTTTCCTTGAGAGAACAGAAACACCATGAAGCCATTTACAGGTATAAGAGGGGGAAAAAACTCTTGGGGTTTGAAGGTAAATGTTTTTGAACAAAAGACCTCAAATTGTAGTAGAATAACCTCTGTTCCTGAAAACTGTTTGGACACTCTGCCTTCATTTGAATAGTGGAAAAAAAGGGCTTATCATTTAATTGAATAGGAAATTGACAGCATATGGAATCACAGCAGATAGTAAGATGAGGAACTATGTGCAGAAGACACAAAATAACTGCATCCCGTGGAGGTCTAATAGAAAGACAGAGCAGCTGGGGATTCATTGTGGAGGAATGAAGTCGACTTTTTTTTTGATCCACGGCTGGTGGAGACTCCACTGAGGCAGATTCATTTGTTACAGGAAAATGTGGACGACTGGCCAGAGTGTTTTCAAAGTACTACTACAGTATGTGTACCTCCCCAATTATAATTTAGACGCACGGCTTTCAGAGTCTGAGTCATTGATGTGTTTCAGGGGGAGATTTGCTATGCGTAGGCTACCAGGCTAAAAATACTCATTCTGAGCATAAACACCCCTTGTTGTTTCAGTGATATGCAAACCAGACATACAGCAAGGAGAATCTGCCCCTAAATTGAGACAAAATTCATTTTGAGAAAGTCAGTGTGCAGCTGAATATAGCTCACCACTATGACCGAATGTCCAAAGGCATTCACAGTGTTGTGACTTGAATCAAATGGACGCCCGAGGCCACGCGCACACAAACTAAAGCGTTTTGAAAACCATTTCAGCTCCTGAAAAATGAAGAACCTCTCAACATCACACCTTCAAATGCCTTTTATTTTCTGACCTGTTTTGGAAGATGGCAAAACAGAACAGCTTGATGGCAGCGGCTACCCCCGGCAACGAGGACAGCGGTGTCACATCATGTGTTCATCGCAAAACAATAGATGAATACGGCCCATTTTATTTATGTATTCACCTCTATAGGGCAGGATAATTATAACACATCTCTCAGTGTCATGACACAGAAAATAGCTGCCATCTACTTTGTGGCACCGCAGGTCAACAAGCGCACCTCCCCGAACACAACACCAGGCCGACATGCAGCCTTTCACCTTTCTATTTTAACACTGACTCCCAGGCAGCAGCATCTAATTTTAAAAAGTGTTTGATTTGGCTTCGGATCAAACCCCACGAATCCTCCTTCAGACATCCGCGTCCCGCTGTTCGGTCCTACAGATTTTTGCCCAAGTCATCAGAGTTAATAAATATATATCAACGGCCGCTCATGCAGGAACGATCTCATGTTGACCTCTGAGCATGAAGCGTCTGTTTATGCTAAACACGCATGATGAGCGAGACTTTTTTTTTTTTTTTTTTTAATCTGTATGCATCATGTTGCCGTGTGGTTTTCTGCCCGTGTCAGCAGAAAAGCTCAGATGAAACATAACAGGTGTTAACATGCATGTTCCCCATCTCAGCAGGAAACACTTCGCCTCAGTTCAAGATCAAACTGAGGAATATATTATGAGGATAACATCTTCAGCAAATAGCAGAAGAAGCCATTAGACCTGAACAGACACAGTGAAGAAGAAATGGTCTGTTTACATGGTGCATCGACTGATAAATGCTCTTAGAAACTTTTTCACATAATGTCTTTTTGTGAAGCTGAACATTGTTGGACAGCTATGGATTGGCCACTGCCATTAACCCCTGTGTATTTCAACTCATTCTAACATTGTATGCTTGTATTTTGGTTTGATGTGTGTAAATGCATCTTGCCTCAAATTGCCCCTTGAGAGATGAATAAAGTATTTCGAATTGAGCTGACTTAAAGTATCGCCAACCCATTTCAAAACACAAGTCAGGTGGGATCTATTTATTTCACAACCAAACTTTTCTATGGATATGGATTTTGAGCCACGTCAGAGGCCAAAGAGTAAGATTTGTTTTTAGCCTAGCTGATCGTTTTTCAATGTCATATCACACATCATAAATGGTCCAATCTTTACAACAGCTTCATAAGGTGCACAGTATAGTATAGACAGTATTTATCCAATCAATGGAGCTTTTTTTTAAATCATCATAACCACTAGAGGCCTTTAAGCAAACTCTCATAAATGTGCTTTAAAAATATTAGGCTGATGGGTTCAGACAGACAAACATGGACACACACACACACACATGCGACCAAATGCATGATCCCCTCCGGGCTTCCACCTGGCAGGGATTAAAAAACAATCAGAGAGTTAAAGGGGACAAAATGTTAATAGATGGAAAACTCACATTAACACATGCAACAGAGAGAGAGAGAGACTGAGCAGCCATTACATTCCATGGAAAATCAAATATTTTACTGCTACTTCAAATCACAATGGACTTTGATTTTCGTGATATTTCATTTAATTTGAAAAGTCATTTGAATGATGCAGAAATTGGTCGGTGCCAGGACAAGGAATAAGATTCTGTTCAGTCATCAGATTATAAAATGTGTTTGTCAAAGATGAACCTTTGATATCATCCTCTGTGACTCTGATAAACACCGATGTCACCGGTGGAGGCTGGTATCAGTGTACACGGACATTTAAATGTTTAAATTTGTCCCGGAGCTTAAATCTGATGTTTGCGCAGAAAGCCCAAACAGTCCGTCTGTTGTTTATGAGGCTTAGAGATGTAAGTGCGGAGCTTTTCAAGACTCCCAGAAACGCTGTGCGCATACTGGAGCGTGTTTGTACTGTTGCAAAATAATATTTGATTTCAAGGCAGAGGATTTATCTGCCTTACAAATCAAGGTTATGCTGAGCGACAGAGGATAACTCATCCAATTTCTGTGGAGGAGGCGTTCGCTCCTCGGATGACAAAAAAATCAACTCTCATTGGCTGCCGTGTGATATAGATGACGAGGTCAAAAGGAGAGGGCAGAGGAGTCTTAATTAAAAGTCGCTGGTGATACGACCCAAATTCAGCCTGTCCAGTCATTTCTTTACTGACAAAGAATCATTACATTAGATGTCAGAGCGGATCAATATTCTGACAGGGTGAGGTACCCTCATTCCCGTCTCCCTCTCCAAACCTGTGCATTGACTGCAAACCTTAAGCAACAAGAAGGATGAGGTCAAAGATTTGTTCAAATCAGCACCTCCATCCCCGCAGCTAAGACAGGGGGAATCACTCTTCGTTTGTTGAGGCAGACTGTACCAGCGAGGCATCATTAAATTCCTTCTCACTGCTTATTGTGCATAATTCATATTCAGCCGCTGAAATATGAATGTTGCTGTGTTGCAGAAACTCAGCTAGACCGAGGCACAAGATGAGGCCAGAGCCAAACCTCAAGTGGGATGGAAGGCAGGAGGAAAAACGCACGGCCGACGAGGACTCTTAACGGACGGTTGAGGATCACCTGCAGCAAAATCCATTTTGAATGTTATCCTGAGACACGCGGGGAACAGATAAACACCGACGGCCATTTAATTGGTCATTATGAGAGACGTTTTTCTCGGTCAGATTTAGCTCTTTTGCAAAAAGATTCGAAGTGAGCGATAACAACACGCACCTCTGAGATATTAGAGCCACAGCAGCGCTTCATAATAAATGCATTGGAAAGTGAAATGTGTGTAATCACTTTCTCATCGCCGAGACGTGCTGATGAGCAGTTCGAGCACAGGTTGTCTAGACAAAACAGGCTCCGTGTCTGCTGCAAGCTCTTACATCAAAACTTTGATTCCTCCAATTATAACAGTCTCGTAAATTAAGGGAAAACATTGCTGGAGAAGTTTGGGAAATTGAAACAAAGAAAATTACTTTGTCAGACCAAAGACTTTCACCGGAAAGAAGTGCACTAAATGTTGTAGCTTGTGTCGTCTCATCTTGGAAGAAGTTCACACTCCTGACCTGAGCAGAGACATTATGAAAATACTGAAGTCTAAGAAAAAAGATGCAGTGATCACAGGTTTTCTTTGGTTTAAAAATAACACATTTCCCAAGTTGGAGGGACTGTAATTAAGGAATAAATATTAAAACTCTTATACAGATTGTAACATTTCTAGCACCAGTCTGAAGCGTTGATACAGGATGATTCTGCCAAACCTTGGATTTAATTTGTAACTGATTTATTTCTACCTGTAGCTACAGTGTGGTGTAGGAAGAGTAGGAATAAATCAAGCAATGGCAAATAAACTATTATCAGAACTACTCAAATCAATATTTTTATATGAACAA
The DNA here is from genome assembly GCA_037975185.1 of Centropyge bicolor. NCBI lineage: Eukaryota > Metazoa > Chordata > Actinopteri > Pomacanthidae > Centropyge > Centropyge bicolor. Next base: position 1,025,209 of record JBBMOC010000042.1, read on the forward strand.
TGGGTTATATAAATGAAAAGATCAGTAGTAGTGATGAATTAAGATAATTGTGAGCTTTATTTTACATGTCCTCTCAGCTCTATTCAGCATTTTGGTGTCTTTCAGCTCATAGTTTTGGTTTTACAACCCTAAACTTTATGGTTTCGTCTCACTCTCGTTGCTCTCATCAGTGTCGCTTCAAGATGCTGCAGCAGCAAAAAAAATCACATAAACCTGCTGTGCACGACCTGCCCGTCACCAAACGGCTGACAGACGCAGTTAATGACTGGCTGTTGAACATAATGGATAACCGTCAGGAGTTGGTAGAGACCGAAAACAGAGCTAAAAGAAAAAAGATTAAAGCAAGTTTAAGGCGATAGGCAACTAAAACACTTGTTTAAATTAATTTAGGATCTTGCAATTATGTTTAAACAGTAGTTGCAGGTATGTGCCATGTCTCGTGTCCATCCACCACCACAATCTCCTCAGCTTTACTTTTCCACCTACGAACATAAAGGCCACACTATTTACTGCACTGACACTGAACGTTGGCACTGGATGTAAATTATGAGGTGCGGAATCGCATGAGTGTGATTCCTGGTTATAATGAGCTGCATTATCCATGTTATGATGTAAATGCACAGAACAGTACACATTGCATCGAAATCACATTCTCCCTATGGTTCTTTACATTTTCCAGTCAAAACCCTTAATCTCTTTTTCCCCCTTTTTCTATATAATGATGTGTCACATCTCCATGAGGCTTCTCCTGGTGCCTGGTTCACTGCAGGGATCACCAGTGGATCAATACCATGTGGATGTATTCTCGCCTTATTCGCAGGGATCTAGCTCCCCCGGCTTTGCTCGCATTTAGGTGAGCTGCTCCTCTTGTGCAGTGATCCCTACAGAGTGATTCACTGTCCCATCTCTCTCCTACATCCTCCCAAATCCTTCTGCGTTGGCCTGCTTTCAACCCCCTGAAACATTATCAGTCAGCCAGCGTCGTGTTCACCATCAAGCGAGAAGCATCATTTACGGAAACATTACATTTTCCAGCTGTTGGCGCGCTCCTGCACCAAAATGAAAAACTTCCAAGAATGAAGTGCCACCTGTACCCACAATAATGGACTGAAATGTTATCTTCTCAGTGTGATGTGAACAAAAGATTTTAGAGATTTGTTTTTATCACAGAACAATATTGGACAAGGCCTCATGTGCTTCCAGTATTAGATTGCCACGGTTTACTGAGTGTGAGTGTGTGTGAGCATGCAGTATGTGTGTGTGTGAGCAGTCACTTAGCAGTGGCCTTGAGAGCAGGTTACTTCCTGGCTGTAGCACAGTATTAATGATGGGAATGCAGGTTGCTGTAGTTGATCCTATCTATGGCGCTCATTCATTTTATCTCCCCTGTCACAACGCTGTGTGGAGAATGCATGTAATGAATAATATACCAGAAGACTAACAGCAGGGTAATTAGAGGATAATGAATGCACCTGCATTTGCCCACAATGTCAGGAAAAAAAAACACTGGCAATATGCTGGAGGGGAGGCTTGCGCTTCATAGATTCAATTGTCGGTCAAAACAGCATTTTTCTGCTGCACCGCTGTTATTTGTAACGACGCGTCGGTCCAGTAAACATTTTTAAGCTGGAAAAATCCATCTCTGTATCGCAGCATTTAAGTATTGATGAATAGATTGCAAAAGGGTGACCAGAGCTCGGGAGCAGGGAGCGAGAGCAATATAAGCAGGAACAATACAGTAAAAGAGTATTGACAAAGATGTTCGGTTTTATTTAAGAGCGGCGTCCTCCGGGTGTCCAGGTCACTGGGCTTAATGGACGTCCTCAATCCACACGTCACCGCTCTAATGTCCAACATAAACATACTCTCAGGTTAAACATTAAACCCAGCGAAAAAATTGTCTCAAGTTTGGACATAAATTCATTGATAAAAATAAAGCTAGAAGGCAGCTTTGTTTGTTTGATTAAATCACATAAGTAATGAAAACACATGTTTCATATCTAGTGGTCATTTTTCCTCATCTTGCATGTATCTGCTCACAGTGAAACCAGTGTTTGTCAGGGCATTAACAATTTTTCTTTGCAAGTGTAAAGACTGTAATATAGGTTTGAAAAGTCAAAAGAAGTTTGATATTAAAGATATTCCTTTGTAGTCTTTTCCAATAATACACCAAACAGCTGTGTGTAATATCACAGTGCTGCCACTCCTTATCACAACATGAGCTTCAGTGTCAGTATATAGACGAGGATGCAGAGAGGGCAGGTGTGTGTGTGTGTGTCTTTCTGGTCAGTCTTATTTTTGAAAAGAAACAAGTCATTTGATTTCTAATGTTTTACTACGACACAAACAGTCTGTTAAATGAATGAAAACTGTTGATGATCCAGCAGCAATAATTCAACAACCAGTATATAAAGTAAAGAGAGAGTCAAATCGATGTTGCTTTAAAATCAATGCATGTTTCTTTTAACTGCAGCTACAGTCGCCGTCATCATGGCAAAATGAGATATGGACATTTTGTGAAGATTTTGCACTGTGATTTAGAGCAAACATATAGATGATGAAGAAAACCATTGTATGTAACTGTTGTTCTATGAGAGCGAAAGGCAGCAGTGGCAGCGACACGTCGGCCACGTCGAGCTGTCACCGACGAATTGAGTGTTTTTGCTTTGTACTGGAGGCATACAGCGCTATTCATGTTTAAAATCCCAATGATTTAATCCCAGTCGATATGAAGTGTTTTTTTTTTCTTCAATCATACCACCTGCTTTGCCCTCTCTCCTTCCCTGATATACTGTAGCTAATCCATATTTGAACATCAGAACGAACTGACAGGCCTGTTTTGTGTTTCGCTGCAGGATTAAAATAAATTCCCCCGATAATGGACGACAATAGCTCATATCCTTGCCAGTCTTTCATGCTGTTCCTCGGTATTTCTACCATGCCACAATGATCTTTTAAAATGTAAATGGCTTTAAAATTGTTGGGGGGGGGGGGGAAGAAAAAAAAGTAAAGAATGATGGCAATTGAGAAGCGAACCTTTGTTGACACGTACAAGAGGTCTTTGAGGCTCAGTGGTGGAAATTGTTTTTCAGTGTGAGAGACTTTTTCACCATCTGTAATTGTGGCACCAAAACCAAAAACAACATCAGCAGATCTTTTTAGAGCATGTTTTTGAAAATGCAAATGACATGACATGACATGTGCATGAATAAATGAATGCCCCTTTTCACCACTCTTCATAAAGACGCTGTATACAGACTGATGCATGAACCAAAGCTTCACATGCACGGGAAGTTTGAGCTGTACGTTGTTCACAACATGAGCTGGGGATTCAGACAACAAGCTGATTGTCGTGCGAGTCAGTGAGCACAAATGAAAAGCTGGAGCTGGAGGCCTCGCCCGCGTCCTTCAAATCAGTTGTTTGGGAACAATTCAAGTGTCAGTGCTCGATCATTGTTGGGGACGTGAATGGAAACACATCATACATACTAATGCACATTTGATCACCCAGATGAAAAGAAACATTCCCTTATGCTTTTTCTTGTTTTCCCACTGTACCGAACTCACACTGAACCAGGATTCTTACACTGGGTATGAACCAAACCATGACCTCTGTGTACTGTTACACCTCTGCAGCTCTTAGTCTTCTCATGTAAACACATAAAAACACATCAGTGGTTTTTATCTGTCTGTCTGATACAAGTACAAGAACATAAAAATATATATATATAAAAAACAGCTTAATACCTAAATATATTTTGGGTTTAGCACACACACACACACACACACACACACACAATGAGTATCCATATAAAAAGATCTTTCCCAGCACGTCTGAGATTTGCAGCTTTGCCAGTAAATGATCCTGAGTTGTGCTGTACTGTATGCTGCACTGTTTCACTTCAACGAGCCCGGCGGCAGCGAGAGCACACTCACTAAATGACAGGACTGAAGTTGGCTAATGTTTGTCGTAGTCGCTCCGATTTCCCCTCTGACAACGTCTGACAGCGGACAGTGTCCCTGACTTAGAGCGCTGTGAGAAGCTCGGCGGGGTTTCCTGCATGAATCACTGTTTTCAGCTGGGATTTATCAGGACATTTATTCGGGGCCACGTCCCAGCTCAGGTGCTCCGTCGACAGTTCCTTGTCAGGTTGAACAAGCCGAGCTTTCACGAGATAATATTTTTTTAGGGCGAGGAGAAATTAAATAAAGCATCTGCACATCATCAGTATAGTCTCATATTATCCACAAAGAACATTTGTCATGTCAAATATAAAATACACCATTAAAGCACATTAATGTACTTTTAATGTTAATAATGTAGGTTTTTAAAATGAGGGCGTTTTCATCAGTCATACACTAATATATCAGATGTTCTGCGTTGTATTCTGCTTTGACTGTTTTGTCTTTGTCACCCCGCTCGCTGCAGGGAGCTGCTCTGTTTATCCTCATCCAGTTTGCGTGCTGTAACAATATGCTGAGCATGTGTTAGAGGATCGTTTTAGCCTCCTTAGCTCCTTCCGGCTCCCTGCGATTTGCAGTAAGATCAGGCTGGAAACTACTGGGACACTGTGACTGAGGACTGACCTTGTCCAGGACAATCTCTCAAAGTTATTGAGCCGGGTTGGTGATGACAGTTGAGAAATGCTGGGCTCCACCACTGAGGATATATCATTGGCTAAAATTGTCTTCATATTGACCTCCTTGAAAAGAATGAACTCGTTTCTGGCGGTGGCCGGGGGAGGGCTGAAACTGTGTGTGTGTGTCCATGTACTGTTGTTGTTTTTGAGTCAGTCCAACATTAGAATATAAGACACCTTCACACATTTCAGTCTTTGATCAAGCCTTTTATCAACAGCAGAAAGAAACAGCGAGTAGTTCCTGATTGTTGCATTCTGGTATTAGATTGAAATGAATCATTAGGTTTACTGTGGTTTGTTCATGGTGTCGGAAAAAATGCATCCGAGCTAAAGACCTGAAGTGTTTACCCCGGCCTGGAGTTTACACAAGGACATAGAGCTTGTCATTAGTCGGCAGTGTGTTGGCCTTTGAAGCTCATTGCTTTTAACACCGAGATGATTTCCCTTTATGGAAACTCTGGTGTCAACAGCGTGACATTTATCTGCTCACCAGGCTGCAGGAGCATCTATACGACCCTATGTGAGTGTAGTTTACACAGATGAAAGTGTCCTCACTCAACGTTTGTTCTTATATTTTGTTTACAGTAATGATCTGCTTTGTAAATCTGATCAAATCGATGCAGTTAGTGAAGGCGCTGTAAGAATACCTGCATTCACACATTTCACTGTTAACGACTCAGCGTCAAGAGTGAAATGGAGAGTGGACCTTCAGACTCACGTCTGAAGCAGCAGACTAATTAAATGAGACCGTCCTATATGATGTGGGGTCAAGAGGTCACACGGAGGAGGAGACTGGCTTCAATGCTACTATGAGGAAGTATATGAGAAATGAATGAGCTCTCTCTCTGCTGCCTGCAGCAAACGAACAAACTACAGGAACAGTCACACATGCATGTACATTGTAGACTGTGTGGATATCTTAACATTAATATATGTGTTTTGGGTGTGTGTGTGTGTGTGTGTATGTGTTTTCACTCTGGTCTTCAGGAAGTGAAACATGCCCAGATTGACTTTTATTTTTATGCGTTCATTTCTTTACTTACTTCCTGTTCTTTCCTAGCCTGTGCTTACATGCGTTTGAATTTCATGCTAATTGGATCTAATTAAATGTATAATTTTATATCATCACCTGTGTGTGATATCACGACATATGTTATGGCAAATTAACACATCTTGGATCCTTTTCTTTGATGTGCAGTTTTGTAGGGGTCACCAAAAATACCAGGATCATCAGTCGAATAGGCTCCTCAAGAATCACTTCTGTGCTTTCACAACTTAAAATGTAGAAAATTAATTAAAATGAATATCAACTTCATTCACATTAGTTTGCTATTTTTAAATAATTTATGGAACAAAACCTAAAAATAACATATCTGTCCATAAGATAAAACATGACAGTAACACAGCGTGAATGTAGACGATGTTTCTCTCTTTCCATCTCTTATTTTTTGATTGCACTAATTTTATATTCCATGAGAAAGTGAACACAGACGATGAACATGTCTTGGCCGGATTTGACAAAACACAACTGAAGCAATTTGTGTTTTCTTATTATTTGGATGCCTAATTACTGTGCCGATGATTGGGGGGAAGCAAAAACACAGAAAGCTCCAGCACATGCAGATGAGAAATGTCGCAGTCCCTTTTCTTGTGCAGCACAGTCTCAGCAGGCGGAGGGAGACTTTCTCGCTCCTCTGCTTTATGTTGAATATTCTCCTATTTTGATCACTAATTTAGTGTTACTGAGGCCGGTTTTTCCTTTTCGCTGGTGCCCTGTGGGTCTGCTCCGCTGCCCCGCTGACGGGAGCGGGTGAAGACTTTCTGTCCTGGCTCCCTGCAGAACGGCGAGGATGTTGTTTCTCCACATTGCTCCGCACTGCTGATCTTTATTAAATAAAACTTGAAGACATTGGACAGAGGCGCAGTAGCCGGAGATAAAAGCTGCTTCCTTCCAGGCAGGATTGTTCTCATTTAAACTGGAATATTCAACAAAAATAATAACAAGAAGAAAACTAGAGGTTAAATGAAAAGCTGGTTTGGTAAAAGGGTTCAAACAAGAGCAGCAAAATAAGCAAAATATTTGATATTTAATCTGGAGGTTTATTGTTTTTCTACAGAAGGTCGAGGTTATTGCAGCATTTGTGCAAACACACTGTACTGCTATGTATTTTTTCAGTGGACAGTGGTGCCTATCCTCCATTAACATGTAATTATGAGTTCTGCACAAAGACGGTTCTCACTTCAGCCGTGGAGGTCAAACACTGTTCACTATCTGAAAGTTGGCCAGTGTCGACAAATGAAAGAACCGAATCGCTTAACGAGCTCGGACTGTGATGAGTAGCTTTTCCAATGTATAATAATGCTGTTTTTCAAGGAACAATTTAAGTGCTAACCTTATGCTTCACATTACTATTGTAGATGAAAGGAGAGAACGACTCGAAGTGACTCATCGCATATTCACATCATTTTCATACTCATCAAACCGAGCGGTGACCCCGCCTGCCCCGAAGCGTCTGCATTCGTTATGTTTCTCCACTCGTTTATTCACCTGTCGCAGTCACCTGTCTGTCTCTTCCTGCATTATTCAGCTTTTCAGCAGGTTGAAAATCTGTTTATGACCAAAAAAAATGGCCCAACAATCATGTGGTTTTTCGACACTAAGCAACTTTTGAATGACCTCTGAAGCTACATCTGTGTGCATCCATTATATACTGAGCATATGAGCTATGAAAGATAGAAGTTTTTTTTTTTTTTACCAGCATGTGATGACTAAGATTATGACTAAGAATTCAACTTTGGTTAGCACTTCATGTTCTGTTACAACGAGCACTTCTACTTTCACTACCACTTCAGAACTGCAGTCACAAGAGGGAGAAAAGAAAACACATGTAGGACGCCCGTGGTGGAAAAACTGAAAATGATAGAGGAGAAAATATCTCATCTTAACACAGGTTGCTGCTTGGATTTATTCAATATCTTCTAACTTTTAGGGCAAGTTATTTTTTTTCTCCGTTCAAGTCAATGAAACACAGTCCAACCAGACGGTGCAACTGTAGGTGCTGACCTCATCTCTTCCTGTACACACTGTAATGGTTTTTAAATTCAGGCCGGACAATGTGTTCAGCTGCTCGTGTCGATACTGAGCAGAAAGTTTGGTTCGGCTGCGATGCAAAATCCACCGCAAATCAATGAGTCCAATTACAGTGCACCAAAGAGACCTCTTGCCAGGATTTGTTTGTGATAAGACAGAATTTAAAAAAAAAAAAAAAGAAAACACTCAGCAAAGCTCTGATTCTAAATCTAAAGATAAAGCTGGGTTGAACACATTTCGTGACATCTGTCCAAAAGTAAATAGCAGGATTATGTATTTTATTTTTACTGGTTTGAGAATAAAGTAGGATTTCAGTGGTTTCCAATCCCAGGCCAGGCTCACCGAGACGACAAGGGAAAAAGAACCTGAACACAGAAGGAAGAGAGAAAGCTTTACAGCGGTAACACAGAGGGTGAGAGGTGTTGACTCAAGGCCATGGCCTCGTGCGTCACAGCAGAGAGTGTGAGAAATAAAATGAAGGTTATGTATTGTAACTTTTGTTCTGTGGAAACAGGTGGAGCTGCTCGCTGGGCACAAGTCAGGGAGCAGCGTTGACTGGCTAAGAACAGTATTATGCTAAACATGAAGTGTAAAAAAACGCATTCACATGTTCTCATAGAAACAGGGTTACAATGAGTAACCATCCTGTCTTTAGTACAAGGTGGAAGTTTGTTAAAGAAGAAAGTTTACTTTACAAAAAAATGACTGAGTGACAGATGTAGTGCAAAAAAGTGCATATAAAATAAGAAATATGAGTTTATAAACAACAACATAATTATATTTAATCATAACTTTTTAAAACTATACAACTAATACTCAGCTTCATATTCTTGATTTTTGTATCTTGCAGTAACATTTCTCCTCATTTCTGTTTCATCACGTCACTTCTCATGAGCGCGCTTGTCTATCAATCAAAACAAATGAGGTCGGCCCTCGTTTGCTGATTGCAAAAGACTAAGATCTTTGCAATTAGTCACTTTCCCTGACTTGACGAGCCGTATTTCCTGTTAGCGTATGTGGTGGCAAATTAACAGTAGCCACCAGGCAAATCACATGCAGCTGAATGCTTGGCAGTGACAGGGGAGCCTGTCAGCTCTGCCAGACACGGTGGCAGGAAGCCAGCCGTCATTTCCACGTTATTTTCACCTTTTGAAGGAAATGCTGAAGGTGGAATATTGTTTTCCCAGGCCAATGACAGCACAAAATACAATGTATTTATATAACTATGAGGATGTGGAGCCAAGCAGAGAGAGCTCACAAGAGGGTCAGAAGCTCCAAGATATGACCATGTTTGACAAAAGTGTTCCAATGTTTTGAATGAAATCAGTCATGAAACCTTTGGGTGAAACCTGACAGAACTTTTTTCTAAGCCCCTTGAACAATCTCACAACATTCAACTCTTTACCTTCTAGTTGTTGTCGCCTGATTTTGAACTTCCGATTATTGACACAAAGCTGCGTGGCCATGAGAAGGTCCATGTCCATGTAGATTCCCATTCTCAGATCTGATCCTCATTCTGTTCAACACACAAGAGAATTGAATGACTTTGTGTTTGGAACAAGTCGACAGATTCACCTCAGGCCAAAATCTAAAAGGAAGCAAAGCAAAAACCTCTTCCACTGAAGACATAAATTCCACGCAGATATAACTCATCACATCATTGTCGTAAGATCAACAGATAGCAAATCTCACTTTCATAGGTTAAGTTTACAATGTGCCTCACCAAAACAGTGAAAGATGAACATTGACAAAGTTTGTTTAAAGTCTTCAATATCATGAGAGAGTCAAGTCAGTTTTATTTATATAGCCCAATTTCACAAATCACAATTTGCCTCAAGGGGCTCTGGAGAGGCTGAGAGGCTGGAGAGGCCGTTCCAAAGTTCCACAGCACAGATGGCAAATGCACAATCCCCTTTGAATTATAACCTTGTCCTCAGGACAACCAGACCCTGGTGAGAGGACCTAAGAGATTTCATATTTTCATAGAAGGACAGAGATTCAGGAATGCATGCAGGTGCTTCATCATGTAGCTCCTTGCATTTTAATCCTTGTGTTCAGTCTCCATCACAGACCATCAGCTCAGTGTCTGAACGGCACAGTTGATTTTACGAGTGTCTCTCAAGTGAGTGAAGCTGGACTGAACGGGTTATTTGATGTTCCTGGGGAAATTCATCAAAACAGCCAAGTAAACAGCTACGATTTCTGTGAATCTGAAAAAAAAAAGTTTGCTGGCAACAGTGTTGAATTAATGCCAGTAAGCAAACACTGTTTTGCTTCTGTCAGGTAGCCAAATGATTAACAAATAATTAAGGCGTTATTGGCAGTAAACAATAAATTATCAGTATGCAAGAAGGCATGTTGGGGAGGTTCTGTTTCCTTCTCTGTTACAATTCTTTCTCTCCCTTTTTTTGGCTCTGTCCAAATAAATGGTATCAGCCGCCCCGTTTGTTGCATTGACAGCTACTCTAATTGCCTGAGGGCAGCTGATTCTCTGCTAGAGAGATGGAGAAATCTGACGGTGGAGTGTGAGTTTTTTTTTTTTTTCAAAACCTTATTTTTTTAGGAAACTTAATCACAAGATGTTCTGTCGGTTTTACATAATTCAAAGGTTTGAAAGTTGTTTCACTATTCATGGAGACATTGTCATAGAGTCCACACTCCCTTGGCTCCTGGTTAAAAAAAAAAACAGTGGAGAAATTTAAATAAGCACAGTAAATGTGACATAACTTAAATAGTCACACCATAAGATCCAATGACTGGAAATGAAACAGACTAAATATTATTCTCTTTGCAGAATCTCATTATGATCCACTGTTAAAAAAAGTCTCATTTGCATCTTTTTTTATTTTTTCCTTTTTAGATCACAAAAGGTTTAAGCTGACATTTTTTTTTTCTTGACAAGTAAAATAACAGCTGCTGCTTGGAGTCACTGGCTGCAGTATCCAGTGATCTCTCCGACTGAATTTCCATAACAACTTCAAATAGCTAGTTGTGAAGATTGGTTGATTATTGTGTTCAATCCTCAGTGACAGGCAGGCAGGGTATTTAGTCAGTTCCTTTAGATTTTAAAGATCACCTTTCACTGACAAACTCAAAATGTGACAATTCTTTTGACTCTTTTCAATGTTACTATATTCTTCGATTTCAGCATTTTCGATTTGAACGAAGTAAATATGCAATAGTGAAAGACTTTTATGCACAATAATTGCATGTAAGGAGAGTTAAAATATTCCCCTTTTTTTTCACTTTAACACTTTACTGTGAAGAGGAAGCTGAGCTGGAAGCGTTTGGTTGCAGCCACCAGTGCTCATGAGTTTTAGTTGGTGACCGAAAGAACGACACACAAGCGGCCGAAATGAGTTTCCTCTGCAGGCTGGATGGCCCCCCCCTTAGAGATAGGTTAAGGAGCTCAGACATCCGGAGGGAGCTTCCAATACTGCAGCTGCTCCTTCGTGTCGAAAGGAGCTGGCTGAGGTGGTTCAGGCATCTGATCGGACGCCTCCTGGGCGCCCTCTTCGGAGGTTTTCCGGACACGTCCAGCTGGTGGGAGACCCCGGGGAAGACCCACAACAGGCTGGAGAGATTATATATCTCATCTGGATTTTAAACGGCTCAGGATCCCTCAGGAGGAGCTGAAAAACGCTGCTGGTGGGGGGAGGAGGGACGTCACCTTGCTTAGCCTGACGCGAGCGTGACCCGGCCCCGGATAAGCGGCGGAAAATGGATGGATGAAATAACATTATCCCGCTTATACCGTGGCCACTTGCCAACTAAATGCCACATGAAATATTTAAAGCACAATTTGTTCACTTAGTTATATAACCACTCTTCACTGGGCCTCTCTAATTTAAAGACCATAAAATATAGTTCCTGTCCCCAAATTCCTGCCAGTCGAGGATTTTTAAAGCTTCACTGCACCGTCAGTCTGCATGTGGACACAGATTTAACCTGGTTACCACGATGGAACATATTCTCAGATAACCTCTGTGTTACCTGGTTGTTGCTGTCTTCACCAGGTTAACACCATGGTGCATTTAGAGCTGCGATCAAAAACATGCATCCTTCGCAGCAGCCTTATAAAATGCATCATTTTGAGGTTCAAAACAATGCTCAAGGGTCATGGATAATGTAAGGTCTAAAGACAGAAATGCAATTGTCATGGCTTCAACAAACCACAGGAAAAGTATGATAAAACATGCTTTTTGTTGGATTCAGTAAATAAAAGCATCACCCACTCTTGTAATGGGATATTGCTTATTTAAAGAAAGCTGAAGCCAAAACTCTGATGTAACATTCAGTCATTATCCCGAATCATGAAAATTCATTTGCAATAGTCTCGACCAAGCAGTGTTGTGCTTACAATCGTTGAAATCCCCAGCGGTCCTGCGGCAACTTTTTTATTCCTATTTTAGTTCACATAAAAGTCGGAATGAGCCTGAAAGAGACAGCTCTTAAATCCCAGGTCTCGCGAGGTGTCAGATTGTTCCGTGTGGCAAGAGAGGCACGATCAAGTTAAATTTGATTTGTTGCTGTGATCAGCGAAGCAAGAGGATGTGTTCAATTAAATATTTTACTTTGACTTGTTACGCCAAAATGTGGTCCCAGGGCTGTGGGCCGTCATCCGCCATATTCCTCTGCAGCCGGATATCACATAATGAGAAGGAAGAAGTAATGGTTTTCTTATTGCCATTACGCTCCATGTGACAGCCGAATGTACTGTTCTTGCTCCTCGCTTTATCGCAGGAGTGAGTTATTTCGTCTGACCTCCGACTACAAGACGCTGGGAATGACTAAAGACCGTGAACATGAAAAGAATTTTATACCAAGGCTGAGCAGTATGGCCTATACGTACGGACACCAGGGTCATGTGGTTCTGGCTGATCCAGCAATGGAAAGTAAAAGATGTCAAAATATAGATTTAGATGCTGAAATCTTATGCTGCTATAGCTCCATATTAATGCATAGGAATGAGTGTTGAGGTTGGAGAAAGCAAAGTAAAGTCTTGTTTAAAGAACTGAATCTTTCCAATCACTCGTTTTGTGAGATATAACACGTGAGAACTGAGTTGAAATCCCTTTGTATTGCTCAGCCGAGGATGACGTGGGTGGAAAAATGTAAATGTCAACCTGCTGTATGTACGACACAAAACATGTCGAGCCTCCCATGTGAAGCCAGCATGAAAGAGGAAGATGCTTGTGTGAAGGAAACGTGTGCAAAGCCACGGTTGTGATTACACCTCCTTTGCCGTCGCGCAATATTACGAGAGACTTGGCAGCCTCCGTAGAAAAGAGCCCAATAAAACAACAGCAACAACCAAGGGGAAAATATGCTGCAAAAGCAATTCAGCCCAAAACGCTCATAACACTGAAATATGAGTATTCATTCCCACCGCCGTGACAATCAAGAGCGCGAAAAGCATCACATGGAAAACAACAATAAGTAGTTAGTACAATAAAGTCATTTAAAGGTAATACCAGTGCAAAGTGTGCACAGGGGCGATAGTAGCAGCACAGGATGGGAAATTAGCAGCCTGCAAACAGAATAAAGCCTCCAGCCTCACAGGGTAATGTTTGTCTATTGCAAAAACTGGACAACACATGGACAGTCATCACAAGCAGCGACAACAAATTCACTCAGTCACCAGGCCCCCGAGGAGAGAAAACTTTTCATCCTCAAAGTCGTCCTGAAGCGTCGGCGGCAGTGTTGGGAAAGTTCACTTTCTATATGAACTAGTTCAAAGTTCAGTTCAAACCTTTTAAAATGAACTAGTTCAGTTCATCGTTCATAATTCAAAATTGTGAACTAAAGTTCATGCTTCCCCAAAATGAACTACTTCGTTCTTTTTTAGTTCTTTTTTTTTTTTTTTTACGTTGCCACGAGCTACGAGCTAATTCCCGACTGTATGGGAATTAGTTTCTCAGTAAACGCACCCTCCTTCCTTGCACAGATGTGAATTGTGACGAGACTGACGGCCGCTGATGACGAAGTTGGTAGAGCGACAGGCAGGACTTGCGGTTGCCAGATCGGGTGGTTATCCGCGACATTTTAATGGTCGTTTACCATGTGTTTTTACTGTTTTAGCTTGGTTTTTCGCCGAGGGCTCTTGAAATCTGGCACGAACGTAATCTGAACGAAATCAGAGTGCCGTTCAAGAAACAGCAGAATGAATGCGTTCACAATTTAACGTTCATCAAGCAAAAATGAACGGGACGTTCACGTTCACCCAAAATATGAGTTAGTTCATGAACGAACGTTCTTTGAACGCGTTCGGGTACAACACTGGTCGGCAGGTGAGCTTCCTGGTGACGTGAAGCAGGAGCAAAAGAGCGAGCACCAATGGGTCAAACAGCTCTTTCAAATGGAGCTTCTTCAATGATACACTTTTAATAATGCACGACCATCAAGTTACTGCTCCCACATATATAGCTTTAAACCAAAACTGAGATTTGATATAACAAGACTGAAGCTTCTGCACAAACAGTTTAAAGCTGTACAGTAGTTTACCTGTGTTTCTTTCCGCTAAGTAACCGCCACCGGAGACTTCCTGCACCTTCCACAGTGTGACAACAAGCAGACGACAGCTTGATCCAGGGGGGAGCACTTTGTAAAAGCAGCTCCGTGGAAGCTGTAGGATTTTGTGCCGGATACATGTTGGAAAATAAAAGACTCTGGGGCTTTTTTTTTTTCCTGCTTCAACATTGAAATTCAAAAAGATAGCGCACCTGAAATCCAACTTAAATCTGTTAACTTCAATGTACAGACTAAATAAATGGAGATTCAGAGATGCAGTAGTTTAAGGGAGTTTTACTTTTTTCTTAGATCTGACCTTTTTTTTTAATGTATTTCGTGCAGTCAATTATATCACACAGTAATATTATACTCAAATGTTGAGTGTTTGTCAGATCAAATAGCATAATCATGATCCTCTAGGTCTGCAGGAACTGAGGGAAACTAAGAACTACGATGGGGTCTCTTTCCAAGCTTTGTCTGAGGGGAAGCACACAGTCTCAGTCTCTGGATACAGACTGATAGAATACAATGATGTGAAAAAATAAAATGTTCATCATGGTGGTCATTGAGTTGGTTTCATGTTCCTCAACAGGTGCACAAACAAACAGTGGACTTTGTTAAGCAAAGTGAAATTATCTGCACAGTCTCACCATCAGTAACCTCTCACACTGTTATTTCTTGGAGCTGTTTTTTATCCTGTTGTCATGAGAATGTGTCTGAACAATCGTCAGCAGACCAGATGTCAACGCAGGTAAAATCTAATTCTGTAATAGCGAGCAGAGATTTCCAACACCTCCTGCATTAATTATTATCGTTTTGCATTACTACTGACAGGTGAGGCGTCACTTATCAGTGCTTTACACTGCTGTCAAGTCAGAGACAGAGGTGTTTTATACGTGATGTGAAAAACCAGTTTTCATCCACATTTTTATTCCTTTTTAACCTGCAGTTTCTGAGACTCAGAGAAATAAATGACAAACAGTAAATGTAGCGCAGGTAACAAAGATGAGTCACTGCAGCCGTAGCTCTGCCTTGCAAGCTTTCATGTTTGATTTTGTTAACAGCGCTTTCATATATGTTTTTATTCCAAGGCCTTCAATCGCCTGTCTTCAGAAATTTCAGATAGGCAGCCGTATGTCCGGGATGCACCTCGCCAACAGACTGCTCACAAATCCTGTATTACATCCACTGCTGCTGTGACTTTATCCAGTTTATCCTGACACCTTTTGCGGAAACTTCAGGTTATATTGGCAACATATTTACAACCAGCTCCGATTCGTCAATGCAAGTCACATTTCATTTACAAAGCAGCTTTTATGTGAAGATTATCTGAAAATGTATCTGTCATCTTTTTTTTTTTTTTTTGGTTGGGGACAATCAAAGATGAAAATTGCACCCACATGAGGTAAAATACGCTCCCATTTGTCAGAGAAGATGTCCCGGTGTCAGCGGAGAGAGTAATGGCTGCAATGTAACGAGGACAAATCATTGAGGTGCAATACAGCTTTTGAATAGTCGAGCTGAATGTGCGATTTAGGGAAGAGAAAGGAAGCAGATTTGAGGGGATTGGCATTTTATTGTCCAGTTTATGTTTATGGAGGTCAGTGGAAATTAAAATTACACTGTTAAATAAATTATAGAAGTGTGAGTTGTTGGCGTCAGGATCCACTGCCGATGCGCTAAATTGATTTCATTTCTGTTTGTTTTGACAGTTGATAAAATTCAACCTGAATTGAACTGGGTGTTTTCAGGAGTGAGACAGATTCTCTTTGGCGCGTCGACGCGTTTCAGATAGACATCTGGCTTTTTCTGCTCAAAAACAATGCGCGCGTCAGATGCTGAATCAATTGTTAAATACTGTAATTAAGTGACTTTCTCACCTACAAAAAAAACCTGAACACATTTCTGGCAGCATTAGCAGCCCTCCCGCTGGCCACGCTGAAAATATCATTTTACCTTTTAAATGAAAAAAATGGTTTCATCAGTTTATGTTCAAGTGCTTGTGGATGCATTTTTCTGTTGCAGTTCAGGTATGTCAAATATGGTAAATGGATTGCATTCATATGGAGCTTTTCAAGTCTTAACGACCACTCCGAGTGCTTTACAACGCATTCACCCACTTGCACACATTCATACACTGATGGCAGAGGAGACCCTGCGAGGAGCTGGTTTGCCCCTCGACACATAGGAGCCACTAACCTTCTGATTAGTGAACGATGGCTCGAGAACACAGCTGCTCCACTATGGTGAATCTGAAATATAAACGTTTCTGTTTAAGTATCGTGGTTGTGTATCTTCACCTCAGCTCACAATGGCAGAGAAAATAGCATAGTATATATATCCACTTTAAATAGTTCAAAACCAAGTGAGAAACAGCCTCCAGGAGTGAAGCTTCATGTACATCCTCAGGTGCATGTGTGCTGCATTCACAGTGTAAAGTTCAGTGTTATTTTTATATTGTCGAAACCGAATTCCGTGCCTCTTTGAAATGCGCCGCCGTGCACCAGTGACCTGGCTTTTCCTCGATTTGGTAACTCGCCGTTCGTCGCAGTGGGAGGAGAAGCGTGGCCGAGGGTGACGCGATGCCATTCGAGTGTCATGCTGCAATCTTGGTGGCGAGGCTCTCTTGCTCTTCTTCTCCTCCCTCCTGCCCCGAGCAGCTCCACAGCTCAGCACACATGTGTAATATTTGGTCGCTTTATTTGGTGACGTCACGGGCGTATGAGCGTCTCTAAAATCGTTCATTCATGTTTTGTTTCCATTTTCATCTTCTCAAACATTTGTCATGTGATCACACACACACAAAAAAGTTTTATTTTGATCAGGCTATTAACGGCAGCCAGACAGATTAATGAGTGATTCTCCCCAGCTCTGCAGTCCACCACAGATAGTCTGTACTGGCGGCCTTTCCTTTACATCTATGACTCTCTTTACAGCCATCTGGGTTCAGTTTCATGGTGGCGTTCCCAGAAACAGAGTTATTTTAAAAATCCTTATTTATTTGTGCATCATTAACAGGTTTGAAGATTATGTCTCGGCGCACATGTCTGGCTGTTTTGTGTGTCATGATAAAAACATGCAGGAGTGCAGCGGATACTCTTTTATTTTTAGCATGGTTCTCTCTGTCCTTGATATCATGAAAGAGGCCGCACTTGAATGCTTCTTTTTAGTTCATTCTTTCTCTCATGTAAAAGGCTTTGAATGAGTCTGTTCATTAGCATTTCATACTGCAACCAATGCTGCCCCTTGAGGCTCTTAAGGTGGTGCAGTACACAGACTCATTATTTGCTCTTTGTCAACTGAGACTTCATTAAAAAACCTAATTACAGATTTTAATTAGAATCTTTTGGATTATAGTTTTATATTATCAATATAATAATCACATCTACTCATAACCCACCATGTTAACTTATTGTTGGAGCGGCAACATTTCAAATCTGATACATGCGAAAATAATCCTTTACATTCAGACATAAACAGCAGCAATTAATCATCTCTTTCGTTAGTAATCGATGTGTTTTGTTATTCGGCTATGTTTTATTATTTGGTTATATTAATGCACTTTGCAACCTTTGTATTTCCATGGGATCGAATTTGGTTACAGCTCTTTTAGTTATGGGGTCAAAATTCAAACACAAAAAATTAGCTGCAAATTTTATTATTAAATATTGATTAATTCATGTTGCATAATGACCATTTTAGGAGTTTAGCCAATTACTAACCCACAAAATATTTAACATACTAAAAAAACATTAAATCTGTCGTTATGTTTTTGAGTTCAAGTAGACGAGAAAATCTACGTCATTGGAAAAAGTGAAAACTTTAAGTCGAACCATGTTTCACTGCATCAGCTCTGCCGCTTTGTCACCAACATCCCATTCAGTGAATTGTGTTTACTTGAACAGGTCAAGCTTTTCTTTTTTAACAGAGTGCTGGGATGACCCATTGTAACTTATTGTACAAAAGAATGCAGAGACACAATAGTCACCATGGACAAGTATTGAGGCATATGAGCGAGGTCAGCGCACTGCGGGCCACAAGTATTCTTACCACAGCACCGACAGAATGCTGATCGCTTCGCTGCATGGCTTTATTGAAGGGAATAAACTAATCCAAGGACTTCAGTGGTACAATTCATAGAATTATAAGTTTACTAAACGTCACACTGAGCGGCTCTGTGTCCACTGCTAACATGAGCGTAGTCTCCTGTGAGACAGTCAGAGGCTGGCTGTAACCACTAATTTCCCCTATCGTGCCACGAGTGTGTCGGCCTCTAATGTGATGAAACCAGCCGAGTGCAGAACACTGTATCACGCTGGCAGTGTGCCAGAGATAACACTGTGAGGCCAGCTGAGACGCTTACCCCTGTTGCAGAATCTCTTAAGAAAAGTCAAACACACCCTGCTTTTTCTGCACGGAGACAGCCAACCATGCCGATAAGAGCTGAGAGTTTAACACTGCTGCATATTTTAAAGCAGAATTAGAGAATGGAGCGGCTGAGGATGTGGACGCCCGGGGTGTGAGGGCAGGGCCTGCCTGTGGTCAGTCCAGGTCCAGGCAGCTTCGCCCTGAGGGCTACACATGATCCAGCTCGGTGCACGAGGTGTTGCTTCGTGCCAACATGGAGCCCGCTGATGAGCTTCTGACCTGCAGCATCGTCTTACAGAGGCAGAAAAACATGCGTGTAACAGGGGCTGAAAGATTTTACATCAGATGCTTGTTGTTGTTGTTTCAGATTTATCGTCTGTGGTGAAAATTTTAAAATTTGCCTAGAAAGCAAAACACCTCCTAGAGCACATTTGAAAGTTTCTAATAAGTGGATGATAGCCAGATGAAAAAAGTGATTGCGTGTGAGCTTTTGTATGTTTCAGATGTAACAGTGTACATACATTGACCTCATGCATGTCAGACACAGCTCAGTTTCAATAAACCTTTAAACCTTGATGCATCCAGATAGCAAACAAATCCTCTGTCAGAAAATGTCTTTAACCTTTCAGATTAAGGTGCATGTGTCCATATATGTTTCCCTTTTATCACCTGCGTTTAAAACATCTTTATATTCTGTATATTATCCACCTGCAGACTCACATAACGCTTGGTGATACCAACAAAACCCCGATGCTGAATATTTCAATAAATTTTAAATATTATCCTGCTTCCCAGCGTGACACCAGTGGGACACTGAAAAGAAAAAAAAAACAATATTTGCTCATTAAATGTGCACCCATACATCCAAGACGAATATATTTTCAGATAATTAATTTAAAGACAAGCTAAAGACCTATTAGCATAATTATCAAATTCCACCAGCATGAATCACCTGATGTAATATTGCATGATAATGTAAACAGAACATTGCTTGTTGTTTTTAACTTGCAACACAATAATGTCTGATTATAGCAATTAGATGTAGCAACTGTGATAAATTTTAACCACATACAGAGATTGAATCAGTGAACGGCTGCACTTCAGAGCTTCATATCATTTATTTCATGCAATGTTTCTGCACTTGTCACATGATCATTGTACACAGTAACATGTATGTATTTAAGCTAAGAACCAGTTGCAGTGGGCAGCCAGGAAAACGAACCTGCCAGTGGCCTGTGAAACAAGTGCAGCCAATAGATAATAAACAATATGCCAACCAGTTGCGTCAGAATGTTCTTGGTGTGCATGTTATCATCTCTTTTGTGTGGAACAAGATACCGTCCTGTGAAGCCATGTGTCCCCAAAAAGTCAACTTTTCATGAGCTTTGAAGATAACAACCCTTTTTTCAGCTGTGTGACAATGCATGTCTCTGATAGTCCGATGGGCCTTTAATGGAAATGGTCACATGAGAAGAAGGAGAATTTTCTCAGCTGTCTGTCCTTGAAATGCTCAGAAACATTTCCTGCATGGGGTCGTGTGAATGTGAACAGGGGTCGATATTCAGAGGAATCTGTATCTCCAGTATTACTAACATTTCTGGGAAAATGACGGTACAGTTGTGTACAGCTCCTCACCCACTATATTCCTGAAAATAATAAGACATATATTCCACCATGTACACGGACGTCCACCCTCTTCTTCTTCTTCTGATTTTTATGGTGGTTGGCATCCGTAAGAGTTGCATTATTGCCATCAGCTGGACTGTCTCTCGCCCCATCTATTCCAGCATTGTCCTGACATGTGTGAAAAGGTGCAAGATGGCAATGTCAAGATAAGATAAGATAAGATAAGATAAGATAAGATAAACCTTAATTCATCCCTCAGTGGAGAAATTTGCAGTGTACAGCAGCAAAGACAATCGGACAGTTAAGTAGTGAAAAAATGAAAATTATAAACAAGCTAAAAAGCATTTACAGATTTAACAAATCTACACAAGGTTATATACAGATATACATGAGATATGCATGAGGATATGGGTATGAGAAATATGACCAGTAAAGAAATATTACCAGTACAATTAGATCTTGATATATAGGAATCGGATATCAATTATTAGGTATAAATATGAAAATATTGTATTTGACTATAACAAAATGAAATATTGCACAGCAAATGGAATCTGGAATAAACGTAAATATACAGGCAAAAAATGAAAAATAAACAGGCATAAAAAGAGTATTGTACAGATGCTGGTGTATAGTCTATTCTATTGTGAGCAATGCTGCAATGTTCTTGAATGTAGCTGCGGCGCCTGCAAGGAATTATGTGTGGAAGATCTGAAAAATTAAACATGCCTAAATCTGGAAATATTATCAGATCTGATATATTGAATCTTTCCGCGTGAACATATATGTATAGTTCACATATTTCAGTCACAGATGCACCTGTGCTGCTCTTAATTAAGCAATCAATTCTGTCTACAACTACTCTGTAATGAATGACTTGCTATTTTTTTATCTGAAAGCATGATTATGCAAGTGTGGTTTCAATCACTCCGTGCTCCCTTTGCTTTGCTGATACTTAATTTGTATGCAGCCACTTTCATTGCTTGCCCCAAGGAGAGCAGAGGTCCATATAATAGTTATTCCAAGAGCTCTGCTTTGAATATTTCAAAGGGATGCAACACATCTCAGAGAAAATTCAGATCAGTACAGATGGATTAATCAATGCTTTGGTATTTCACAAAGGATGCCTGCATTAAGTTCAAAGGGGGGAACTTGTTAGCCAAACACACATGGGGGATGCTGTATTATCTTCGGCTTCTCTGGAGCCGCAGTCTATGCTTCAGGTATTGACATTTTTATAGACTCCTCCGTATTGATCTGTGTAAAATGCAGCGAGTTTAATTGAACAGCGGAGTCGTAATAAAAAGCAAAGGCAGCTCACACTATGGGTTGTCTCCGTCCGCGTCGCCCTGCAGTGCCGAGCACACGGGAAACAGAGCTGAGTGCTAAAAATATGAAATAAGGACATGTGTCTCTTCTTGTCGGCATCGTCCTCAGAGACTTACCTCTCAGCGCTTAACTGAGATCTTGTGCTTAATTATGCATGTAATATGTTGTCAGAGGAATTGTCTCTAAAGTGTGTGATCCGGCTTTTCCCCCGTCGTCACTGCGAGATAAGATCTGTTAATTGCTCTAATAAGAAGTCGTGCTAACGTCTCTCTGACATATGTGGGGGGCTATTCCATTTGATACGAGGCCGCGTTGAACCGAAACATCCAGTGGACTGAAGTCAAAACACGGCGCCAAGAGTCTGATGCAGATGTTAATGAAAAAGGCCTTGTGTGTCCAGGTTCATCCACCTTGAATATGATCATATGTGAGGAAAATGTTATATAGTTGTTCATTAGAGCAGACAATGTAGGATAATGGGTTGAAGCAAATTGGCTCATATAGTGGAAGACGACTCCAGTGATGTTAAATTTTGCTTTTGATTGATGGTGAATGATTCCATCCTGGCGAGTTTTGACGGAGATATGATGAGGGGATCTTTTCATCTCATTGATCTGCATCCGCCCGCTGACATTTCTGTCCAATCAGGCTGAAATCTGAGGCTCGTTATGGACGTTGTTCTGTGGATTTATTTTGTCCGCAGTAACCTGAACTGTGTTTCAGGTGAACATCAAGAGTGAAACAGGTGACTCTTAATCCTGGAGACTGAAATATGATTGCAAATGTCAGTCAGTGTCAGAAAGACCTAAAGATGTGGCAAATTACATTTTGTTTAATATTTGTTTTTGTCCTCTGATACAAGTTTTAACACAGGACTAAACTAATAAAATCATGTCTTGCTAAAAAAAATTAAAGGCTTGCCTGTTTGAACATTTTCATTGCTGTCTGATTAATTTGACCTTCATACGATTCAGTCCATAGAAAAATTCTTTCCCTCTCCCTTTTCTCATCTTATTGTCTGATAAACCTGTGCGTCTCATTTTGTGGCCACTCCCGAGCAAAAGTCCTTCCATTTAAAGAAAAGAATTAATTCACTCCTGTATCAAGTGAAAAGCATGTGTATTGATGCCATTTCAAAGGATATGACAGCCTTAGAACTTATGAAGCCCCCAAACAAGATTGCGGTGTACCTAGGGCGCGGAGTCGGATTAGTACTCTAAACACGTTATACTGGAGCACAACAAGGCTGCCGAGCCTGAATGCTTAATTTGCGGCCAGTGGGATGCTTTATCCAGAGATATAAACAAGTGCAGGCCCTATTGCATGCGCCGTCACGTGGGCTGAGCATGGGCTGAATTGTTAAACAGTATACGGAGCCTCCTTGTTAACCCCCAGAGCCAGATTCCAAGCATTCATTCAAGAAAGACTCCAGACCTTGAACATCAAGTTGTGCATAGCAATTGAAATCATAACTCCAAGGATCTGGGCAGAGCTACGCGGCAAGTTTTTCATTATCTTTGACTCTTAGCATTACGACGAAAAATACCCTGTGAATTCAAATGACCTAGACCGAAATGAAAAGGCACAATTAATACGACGTGATTTTCATGTCGGCATCCGGTGAAAATTATATCCTGCAACTAGGAATATAAGCTGTTTGTTGTTGTTCATCTTTTGCAAAAACATAAGGCTTAAAATCTTATGTGCATTTCAGAAAATGTGTGTGAAAAATATAAATATCAGACACAGACTTGGGGAGCTTTTACACAGCATCATTTAATTAGCCTACCTGTCATTAGCCTCCTGTAAACATGTCCACCTGTGTGATTCACGGCTGGAAAAGCAGCGCTCTTCCTTCAGCTGTGCACATTATTTAGAGCCTATGTGACTTATGAGTTAGCCTTTTATCATGTGTCAGATTTACACCTTGTTGTTCACTACATGGTCTGCAGTGTTACACCGAGCGGCAGTCTAACACTGAACCGGTAGTAAAAGATAACAGGTGGAGAGGGAGGTGTAAAAAAACACCACCGCTGTTCAGGCAGAGAGGGAGGGTGGTGGAAAGTCAGATCGTTTACTTACTTATACAAAGTACTTTACTTTCATTACATTAGATTTCAGGGTTAATATTGTACTCATCACAATTATCTGAAAGCTTTAGTTACCAGTTTGCAAAGTTTTTGCATGAAAGACGAATGAAAATGAAAACTTAAAAAAAATGAATGACACTTCATGGTTCCAGGTTCATAAATGTGAGTCTTACGTTTCCTTTTATTATTCTAATGATTTTTTTTTTTTTTTTTTTTTTTTTTTTTTTTTTTTTTGCTAATATTGAGTTTTGTACACTTTGGTCGCAGCTAATTGTGACATTTCTTAAAACAATCAACCAATTAATGCAGCAAATATTCATCAGATTAATCCATAATGAAGATAATCATTAGTTGTAGTGCAACAATAAAATCCTGCTTTTACATTGATGCAGCTCATGTTTAAGAGCTGAGATAAGACTCATGTTTGAGTTGTGTTCGTCTGAAAATCCCTATCAGCAACTACGAGTGAACACAACTGTGATACTGATAATCGATTTCTCAATAACAACATTTCCTCACACGCAGACGAGCCAGAACTGAGACTTTTGCTGAAAGAGTATTGGAGAACTCAACCAAAGTCATTCTAAAGAAACTTCCTTTTAAGAAGTTCTCTGGGATTCAAGCAGGCTGACTGAAGTGAAAGCGCTTGTCATTTCTGGGTCATTCTGTTGAGCCAACGAGGACACGGAGAAAATCTCAATTAAAGATAGCATCCATCGTATTCTGTCCGTCCTTAAATGCTCTTACTTATCGCAGGCGCAGACGGTTTCGGAGCGAAGAAAGACTTCAGTCCAAATAACACTAAATTATTCAGCCTGCGATTCCCATGCAGTTTTTAGCACGTGTCTGTCTGCTGTTGTTGCAAAGCATCAAGTGTTTAAATTAAACTGCAGAGAGTTAGTTTTCATATATGAAATAAAGCAAATATAACTCTTCTGTGTTTTGCAAAACTTGTCCTAACAGGTCAATTTCTAATCAATACAAACATTCAGCGTTTCATTTGTTCATTGTGCTCGAGAGCGCCGGACACAAGCGTAACGTTACAACATTCCTGGGCGCCCGCTTTGGCTGCTGGGAGCGTGTCTGCTGTGCAATCTGGCTCTGCAGGACATCATTCACCGGAAAAAAAAAAAAAAATGTGTGAGCAGGTTTTCAATGCAATCAAACCTTACCCATTAATTTGACTAATCAGCATGCCTTCAACCAGACAGAGGGGAACAAATCAGCTGGTGTTGAATTTGGCTGGAATTTAAACCTGCATATCTTCCAGGGCACAGGACCGGACACCGGCGGCTTAGAGGAAACGTGGCAGCACACCCCGCTGATCCGAGCCCTATCCATGTACAGCGGACGCACTGAATGTTAAACGCGGCACATTAAAATAATTTCTTGGCTCCCTTCGCGTGCCCTGATAGTGCTGTTTCTTTTGATGGTGCCTTAAAATTCAACCAGTCTCTCTGTGTGTGACAAAGCCGCGTGGATCCACATTCAGGACACTTTATTGTCGGCCACCATGTGATGAAAAAATCCTGCATACAAGAGTGGAAATGAAAGGCATGAAAGACTAATGTCCAAACTAAAGGCTGCCAGGAGAGGTTTTTCAACATTTATTTGATTTTAATGATGTTTTTTTTTTTTCATTATTTTTCCACAGCATTTATTAACATGCAGATTTCAGTTTAAAACCAGGAAACTAAATCTGGGAAAATCCAATGCTGCAGAGTTTTGGGTGCATAAATGAGAGGAGTTCAAGTCTGGGTCCACATATTAAAACTTGAAGGTGGCCTCGTTTTTCCATATGCACGACCTCCAGCGTGTATCTTGCAGGAGGCTGCGTATTCCCGAGTGTGACTGGGAGGCTGGAAGCAGCGCAGTGGGGTGTGTACTCAAAGTGGCTCTTAAGTGTAGTTCCAGAGGTGGTGAAAGTGTTGAGAGTGTTGTTATAGTTACAGTTGGCTATAAAAGCTTTATAGCTCCCACTTGTTCGGGATTGTTGAATTGATATCTGCTGTACTTTATGTTTTTTCACCTTAAGTGTTTGAAACGGTTGAAGTTTAAAAGGAAAATGTTTTGAAAGTCTGAAGTGTTTCAGGCGATGTTACAGCAGCGAGAAATATCGTCTCTGAGCTTATTTACAATCTGCTATTTAAATGAAAGCTCAATGGATTAAATTACAGTCTGTAATGTGGGTTTTCTCCTAGCGACAAACCCCTAGAACTATCACCCACAACTCCTCAAATCCCCTGAACTCTCTAGAGCTTTAGTGTCCTTGAGCTCATTGTTTTGGTTTTCAGGCCTGTAATATTACTGTTTAGTGTCCCACAGCCCATGTTATAATCTCCTTTATCCAATCACAAAGTGTTGAACCTTGCTCCATCCTCACTTGTGAACGACTGAGTCTTTCCAGGATGAACCTTTCATACCCAATCATAATACTATCACCTGTCACCAATGAACCTGTTTACCTGTGGAATGATCCAAACAGGTGTTTTTGGATCAGTCCACAACTTTCACAGTCTTGTTTGAAACATGTTGCTGCCATCAAATTCACAATAAGCAGGTGGTAACAAGGTGATAATCTGTCAGTGTTGTTTAATATGAAGGACACATTTGCATGAAATAATTGCAGTGTTACATAAAATGCCAATTCTTCTAACAGCATATTTATCTATATTATATTTAATACATTTAGTATTCTAATGTTTAATTTAACATTAAAGAATAATGAATAACTGGCGCACCAATTTCTCTAAAGATTAATTAACCAGGATGCCGAGCAGTCACTCTCAGATGTCACAACAAAAAATCCATCAAAAAAAAAAAGACATTTAACCAACAATCATTCTCAGCTACAATCACAGAGGTGTTGGTTGTAACCGATGACCGTTGTTAATCAGCAGGAGATCGTCGGTGCCACACTGGTGTGAAAGTGCACATCTCGAAGCAGAATCATTTGTAGGGAAAGACATCACTTATCTCGGTGCCCTGCTGTCCATAAAGAGCAAGTAATTCATTACTGTCACCCTTAAAGTACACAGTCCTGATTGCTAATGTGAGGACACAATCACCACAATATTCAGCCTCGTGAACACAAGACCGGTGTTGTTCATGTAATCTATGACTCAACAATTGACTGTATTTATTCTCCCGGACTCGTGCATTTAGTAGTAATATTATTTTCTATGTGTTCTTGAAGGTGTATAAAACTAATATATGTGCTTTAGATCTAATATTAGATGTGTTCCTGAGGCGATTGCTCCCTCACAGTCTCCTCATGTCAGCCTCAGTCTGACAGGCATGTAAAATATCTGTTTACATTAGAGCTTGACAACAATGTGCTGACATCTCTATTTCCCATGCGACCGCATGAAATAACCCTGTCAGAAATATACGACGATCCATACTTATGACATTTTGCTCTCCACCGGCCGCGCGAGGTCGTCAGGGTCGGGCTGCGCTCTTTCGGCGAACGTCGCTGACAGCGAGAGCGGTTCCCAGGCTTCATTTTATCACGCTCAGAGCGGAATGGATGGAATATAGAAATCTGGTTCTGCTTGAGTCTGAGTGAAGCACTTATTCATCCGAAAAAGAAGAAGAAGAAAAAAAATTTGCCTTAACAGCATCTGACTGTGTGAGCTTTCAGTCAGCGTGTATTAGATTTATCACTTTCTTGTCCCTACACCTTGTTGATGCCTCCAGAGTACGACTACATTGGTATGGGAAGGGAGGCCTAAGCTGTGACTATGACATCTTTCTTGGTGCATTATCTTCACACTCAATCTCCTTGGGGTAGATGGAGTGCACGGAGGAAGTGCTTCCACCGGTTAAGTCCTAACATGTAACCAGACATTGCTTTTAGGGGTCGGCTGTTAACAGGGTTGACAATGCTCTTTTACAGCCTTCAGATTGAATATTCCCTGAGTCTCCTGCTGCAGAGGCCATGTCATTACAGCTGATAGCTCCATTATTTTTTGAAAGAGTTGGCAGGACTTTTTATGTTTTGTATTTTCCCTGCACTTAATAGCTGTCACTGTTCCTTACCTTTGGCGCGCGCACTTTCGCAAGGACACTTCTGGCTATGGCGCCGAGGGCTCCTGCTCCGTGTGGCCGCCTTTGTATTCACATTCAGGTTCTTCAGATTACTGAGGACTTAAACTGCATGACTTTGTGAAGATAAGGAGCTTTAGACTCTAATTATATGTAGACAAAAGAACTTAAGGAGGCTCAGAGAGGTGTTGTAAAGTGCAACGTGGTCCTTTTTTAAATAATTTTTGGAGATCAGGTTCACGTTAAGTGATCTGAGGTTGTGTTTTTTCAGGTGACTAAATTAACAAGATGTTCATCGCAGACAAATATGAAGCCCAATGTGTTTATTATTGAATAAAGGAATAATTATTAAATGAATAATTACATAAGTAAATGGTATAACATAAATAAATTAATTTTATTTTAAGACAAAAACTCAGCTCTTTATAATAAAAATAAATATTTCGCCATTCTGATTTTCAGAATAAAAGAATGTTTTCTGGAGTTGATTTCAACATTTTCTTGCAAGAGCAACAATAATTTCACACTCATAATCTCATGTAAACTTAATCATTATAGCTTGTTTATATTGTTCATTTTCACTATTAAACTGCTTCTGTCCTCTGCTGCTGCTGTGCAATTCAACTTTCCCACTGAGGGACAAATAAAGGTTTATCTTATCTTATCTTAATAATAGCTGCAAACATGTACAGACACAGTATCTATACTCTCCTATAGCCTAACAAGGATAACCATGCTGCCTATACCAGCCATTTAGTGAGCTGCTTGGTATCAAATTGAAGCGACTGTGTCAACGTCAGCTGTTGCCTTGAATGACCACAGTCTGCTCAGTACAAGCCATGACTGTGTGTGTTGCATGTAACTATATGGACCATTAGAGCGAAAATCATGAGTAAGACATTCATATTGTATGTGTGCATAATTTTGACAGCCTGTGAGTCACACTGTGGGTTTGTGCCACATCAGTCACAATAGGAGCGCTTCATAAATAAACCGGCATCCATGTTTAATGATGGAGTAGAAAACACACTGTGCCAAATTGCCTTGGCTTTCCCCTTGTTCCCCTCCTCTTCTGCTTCTTCATTCCTCCATCTTTTCTGCTCCAAATCACTTCCGGAGGGAGGAGTGGAGAAAAAGCTGGAGGATGCGTCCCCTGGTCATCGGGACTCTGCTGATTTTTCCGCCAAACCATCTAATCAGGGAATTCAGCAGAGAAGGTGAAGGATTGAAAACAAAACGCACTCCTGAGATAGCTGGGAAAATAAACTGAACCAACAGGTCGGCACATCAATCAGCTGGAATTATTTTTGCATTTATTTCATTTTGAGAGGAGCCAAACAAATATGACATAGTGTGAAATTAATAATGCAAACAGAACACGGAAGTAGAAATATATGGTGATATATTAGAAATGGGGGGAAAAAACTATTTTACCCTTTTGTCAGACCAACACTGCTCAATCTGCTGCTTATGAATGTGGCTCAATTGAAGGAATAGCAATCAAGTAATCAAACCATATTAATTATATCAAGAATCCAAGTTGTGGTTTCACACTGAGAACTGGAGGATCAGGGGTTATAGTCCTACTTTGTCGCTCGGCCTCATGAGACAATAAAAAAGGACGTGTTATTGTTCAAGTTTCTCTTCGAAACGATCCTGTATTTTGGAAAACAGAAGCATAATTACAGCTGATATGGAGAGCTCTCTAACACACTTCACAGAAGGACGCCGTTTAAAAGCTTTTTAATGGGAAGCTTTACAAGTACAATTACATGTATTAATTGGTTCCCTGTAAGAATAAATGAGAATGACAGGGTAATTAAAACTTGTGGTGTTAATTTCCCTAAAGATAATATACTATACAGTAAAGTCAAAGTCATTCATTAAATTGCTGAAATTATCTCCAGGCAATTTTAGTGCTCTCACCTTTAAAGAGGTTATGTGGACATAAGAAACCTTGAACAGTGGGGGTGGTTTGACCGGCTACCTCCTGAATTATGAGAATAATAAAATCACAATAAATGAATGTGTTCACATTTAATGTGTGCAAACCAGGGATAAACTATTTGATAATGAGGAAATGTGGAGAAATGATGCATTTTGAAGTCTGTCTGATCACAAAAAAAGCACTGAGGCTCAGATACAGAATAAAAATCTCATCTTTTTTAAACACCAAATACTCAATATTGAAAGTTAGAGCAGCTTCTGAATTGGTAAAAATGAACATTAAAAAATGATGCACACCTCAACACATTTTAAAACAACACTCATTTTTATATTTAGAATTAGTCAACTCATGTGTTTATGTATCTGCTGACAAAAAGGGCATCAATTATTAAACACAGAATCACTTCCTGTAAAATAACCTCATGGGCATGTGAGTGCTGTAGATTTGTTCGAGAGACAGAAGCAAGTCACACAAAACGCAGTGCGGTTTCCTCATTCATCAGACGGCCTGTTTTAAAAGAACAGACGACGTTTGGTTGGAATACAGATAGAAACCTTTCCGCAGACTGACTGGAGGCAGAGTTGGGACTCGGTGGAAAACAGTGAATAATTTGATAATTAAGGCAGCTCACGTGACTTGCAGCTGCACCGGTCGGAGGAAAGTTTGTCTGAATTCCAAAAACTCTTAATGTTGTGCAGTTGTGCCCAGAAACTCTCATCACTTTGTATGATTGCCCACAGTTTACATGGTGTTTTTTTTTATTATTGTTTCTCCAAAATTACTGAAACTCCTCTTACAGATTGTCCATCCTGTAATCCTCATTTCCCTATGGATCGTTTAGTCTTACTCCAGACATCCATCTGCATTATTGACTTGAGCTTTATTCAGTGCGCTTTGCTGATTGACTGGTCTTTCACATTTCCTTTCAAAACCATTGCTCACCTCACTCCATAATAGGTTGGAATTTTTTCAGTATTCGTGACACTGATATATTCCAATGATCGGTATTCAGGTGTAATTACTTCTAGAGAAGGATTCAGGGGTCACAACCTGCATTGAGTCAGTGTAAAATAACAAGCACAAAGACTTTTGCTGGAAAATACATTATAACAATAACAGTTTTCCATTTAGAACTATGATTGAAAGGCAACATGTTGTTTGCCGTTGTCACTTTTTTTTTTCCCTTTGTACTGTCTCAGCGCTTTCAAAGAGGCGAGGGGCGCAGACCTCTTTTCATACATGCAGATGCACTTACCTATTGCATTCAGTGAAATTGAAAACACTTTCAGTGAAATGAGCGAGGGCTGGCTGCATACTATGTACACTAAATAATGGATTTTATTAATGTCTGTATGAGAGAACCCTTTATTTCTAGCATCAGTGAAAATCATTTTTCAAATGACAAATGCAGGAATTAAAGATAATTCATCCAGGACCTGTGACTGTGCTGCTCAGTGTCTGATGATGGTTATAATATGGAAATATGAGAGCATTTGTGCTTACTGGTTGTAAATGGCTTCTGTTTACCTGCTGCCTTTAGCTAAGCCGGGCTGTGAATGCAGATAATGCTTGTGTGCAATGGTTGGTAAATGGATCATAGTTTGTTTTGTTGCTGCTTATTAACGTATGGGAAAAGAATTCAAAGCAATAATCATTGTAAGAGTGTCTGTGTGTGATATTCAAGTGTGAAGCTTTTGTTACTCTTGCTTCTGATAAATTTCATAATTGGTATAAAGTATCTCTGAAGACGTAGACTGGTTTAATAAAGTGCTGAAACAGCTGGGCCCTGTAGTTTTTAGCAAACATGACTCAAACAAGAGTAAATGGTGCATTTATTGGGAACTAGTTTCAGCTGCGGATTGATACATATTAATTGCATTACTGATCACTGACAGGTTGGTGCATATGCAAAAGAACTCTACAGTG
Source organism: Centropyge bicolor (assembly GCA_037975185.1). Lineage (NCBI taxonomy): Eukaryota > Metazoa > Chordata > Actinopteri > Pomacanthidae > Centropyge > Centropyge bicolor. The sequence goes on from JBBMOC010000042.1 coordinate 1,056,784, forward strand.
GTCATATTCATGATAATAAAAATGTCACCTGATGCAACTGACTGATGTATTATGTTGGTTGTGTTAGCTGTTTGGCTCTATGGATGTTGATGTCGGTCCAACATTCTGGTCCAGACTGAAAGATTTGAGTTATCAAATGTATCGATATGAAATTTTCTAAAGACATTCTTTGTGGATAAAGGATGATTTATGGTTTTGAGCTCATGTCAGGATTAATTGTCATAACTTGATCCAATGATACTTTGATTGTCAAGTGTCATCTTTAGGTCAATATTTGTCCAATACTGGTTTACACTAAAACCTTGAGAAACGCATTCCCATCAACCTTAGCTGTACTTTGTTTTACTATGAATGTCAGTACGCTAACATGCTAAATTATCATGGTAAACACTGTTTTACATCTACATATTATCTTGGTAGCTCAGCTTTTAGTCTTTGTTTTTGTGGAAAACAATGGAGGCACAGAATAGGCTGTATCAGGCAGTGGATACACAGGTAAGACCTGTTGGAAGCATCAAGATGTTTGTGGTCTTTTAATGGGATTTATTGACAATAACAAGAAAATATTGAGTGTCACCATGTTTGTCCTTTAATACGCAGTCTGTTGTTGCTGTCTCTTATAGGGTGCAAGTGCTAGAACGCAGTATGCTTTCTAACACCAGGCAGGCTAAGCCAACTGAAAACCAAAACACCCTGTACATTTTTTTTTCTATGTGAGAAAACTGGAGCTGGATCAAGAGAGAGTCACTGAGCAGGCTTTAAAAAAAAAGAAATCCCAAATCCAGTTTGTTGTGCAGGCCAATCCGGACCCTGCATCACATCTACGATGAGACCCCTGCCCCGCACCTGCTCCCACCAATATGTTGATGTCAGATATGCCAGAGCTTTGTGTGTGTATGTGTGTGTTATTTAAAGTATGCCAAGAGGTACACAGAGGGGAGTGTGTGTCATCGCTGCTGAATCCAGAACCACTTGTTTCACACCATATAACAAACCTGCCGCCCCCTGCAGTGTGTGCTGATCCAGCTACAAAGCACCTTCTTCCCGGCTGCTGCACAGAGCACTTAAGGCGCTCTTTTGTGCCGACAGCCATCAGACATCAGACTGTACAGAGCTTCCTGCCCCACTGGCCTCGGCCTCAGCCAGTCGAGAGGATGCAGAGGCAGGATGTCTGCACATGCTGACTCCGACGGACTCTTTGTGCTCGGAGGGCGACTCTGCTCGGCTCTGCTTACGAGAGCCGTACGCGTGTGATAGTTAAATGACCCATCGCGTTTTATAAATATATGTCTAAATTAGTTTCTGTCCACACCATCTATAACAGGAGCAGGTAAAATAAAGTGACTCCATGTGCGAAGTGTGTTTTATGAACACACCTCTCTACACACCTCAACACCTCGGTTCATTTGCGTGGCTTCCTGCAGAGCTGATAATGAGAATGATAATGGGATCATGTGAACACACAAGCACTTTTTTTTTTTTTTTTTTTTTGGCAGATGTTTTGCAATTTTCTCCCCCCAGTGTGGCCTTTTCATCCTCTATTCCTCCATTATATAATCCTCATATATCACCTGTTTTCTGTCTTTGCATATTTTCACCTTTTATCCCTAATAAATTGTGCATTTCACATGTTGTTGACACTGCGTCTGCTTCTCAGTGTCGCGTCCTCAGCAGCATTTTTCGTTGATGTATCATATTCCTAATTACTGCCGCAACACTCGCACACCCAGCTAACATTAATGATTCATCATCTAATCATCATCTAATCTATAATATCAAGGTTGCAACAAAGAGCCAAATTGACTGGAGCATTATTTAAACTGCGATGCACTTGAAACTCATCTTCACATGAGCTAAATTTAATGGCAAAGAAAATATGTAATGACTCCAGGGCCCAAAAGCATGAATCCATTAACTATAATAGTGTGAATCGACATGAAAAATGTATTGGTTTATGTTGGTATCAGTCATATTTACCGTGCGGCTCCCAAACGGCTCTCAGGGACATTCTGCATATGCCACTGGGTGCTTCTGCAGATTACCTCTGCCAGTGTCATGCAGAACGTATTCTGATAGCTCTCCCCTTCGCTCGGAGAATTCCCCTTTGTTTACTTAAAGCGCGATTCTTGGAGTAAATATTTACAGTCAGTTAATAACTGGAGGCTGGTGATTGACGTGCATCATTTAACACTGCTCATTTGATGCTTCCATGGTTCATTGCAGGCATATGATGAGTTTGATGTAAAATGTCAATGGCACTGCAAACTGCGTTTCACCACTACACTGAGCCATCATATTACATTTTAAATATCTCCTCTTGTATTTGTGGGCCGGTCGGTGGACCAGCTCTTATGTGCAGGGTTCTTATTTCAGCCATAAACTGCATCTGTAACATAGTGAGCTTAGGTCGTTCTTGCAATTTCACATTAAAATACAAGTTGTGCGTTTTGATTAGGTGGTTTACAAAAATGATTTTAGTTTAGAATCAGGTTTAGGTGAATATATGTTTGCATTTTTAATATGACTCACTGGTCTGAAATAAATTAAATTGACTGGCTGATAGATTAAAAATGTTGCCCTGTAGCCCTTTGAGAGATTGCATTTGATACTGGGCAATACAAATAAACCTGATTGTGCTCATTGACTTTCATGGCTCAATGTTCAATATGTGCCACAGTGTATAGAAACCATACACAGACATACACATGCATACTGTACTATTACTTTACACTGACACAACAATCTTTACTGTGTCCTGACCCTAAAAACATACTAGTGCTCAGAGCTTTCACTTTGCAAATGCAGTAATACCACAGTGTAGACATACTCTGTGACAAGTACAACTTTATGGTCAGGAAAAATTACAAAGTCAAGCATCACAATATACTTAAACCACAAAAAGTAAAACTCATTATGCAGAATAGTCCATTTCAGAATAATAATAATTTGTTATATTAATGAACTACAATTACTGATGCAATATTTTGTACTGTACATTACAGCTGATGAAAGTTGTGTGACTTTCAATAAGGGATTGATAAAGTTGTATTTTTTTCTGTAATGATGCATCATCATTCATTTTTTTATTATAATTTGTATCATTAATCTCAATCTGCAAAGTAATTAAAATAGTACCTAAAAGAACAACAAGTACAAGTACCTCAAACATTGCGCTTGAGTGCAATATCTGAGTAAATGTACTTACTCTCTACCACTGTACATATACGAGGCCACAATACCAGTGTTTCAATTAAAAAACTTCCACATCAGATGTACAGACAGCCTCCACCGCCAGAGACTCTTGGATGTACAGCGTGTGCAGCTCGTCATCAATTATGCATCTCCCCACCTCATCCGATCTGCACATACATTTATACATAAGGGTGCTTATCGCCGCCTCACACGTGGGTACATTTATGCTTAGAAACACATCACAAATAAACTCCCCCGTGGTGTCATTGTAAACGACTGTAAGTCTGTTTACACCGTGTGAGCCGTGTACAGTAAAACCTGAACAGATTTGTGTTTGTATCTGCAGTGAAATCCTCTGCAAACCTGGGTGAATGGATGGATGATATATATGTTGTACTGTGAAATTTGCACACGTACAGTGAAAACTAATTTTGCTTCCACCTTTCCCTCTTTGTAGACATTTTCTCAACTCACTTAGCGAACCTTTATGCGACGAGTTGGATCGACTTCACTTCCTGTCTATGAATATTTGGAGCTTCTTTTTTTCTTCTGGTTAACCTGTCTGAGCGTATATTTTCATAGATGAAATATTTATCCCAGCAGTGGAGAATGTGCATGACACGTAAGTAAGAAGGTGAAAGAAGCCGAGTGCATCAGAGTACAGGAGGTGAGAGATAGTGTGAGGGCTGAACCTCTCACTGATCATCCGGGAGAAATGGTAAATAGTGTCAACTGCCAACACGTCCTCTAACCTGAAAAACAGGCCAATTATCAGTGCCAGTGCATGACTGACACATATGTATGATTGCTTTAAAGTGGCTATAATTGAACAACGGAATAAATTATACAATAAGAATGAAAAACATGAGACTTGACAATGTGTTCGCTTGTAAAGACAGAGTTATTACAAAATCTGCAAACAGGCAGTTGATTTCAGTGAAAAGACACTAAACTGCAAACAGCAGACAGACACATTTAGTGATTTAATGATGAGTAGCTAAAGAGACAGATATTTCCTTCAGGAGATGGTGGAAACCAAAAACCATGTTAAAAGGCTGGTGTGTATATATTTTTAAATTCTTTCATATATTTATTTTTTATTAGTGTGTTCAACCTGTTCTATATAGATATACAGTGTGTGTGTATGAATGTGTGTGTGTGTGTGTGTGTCAATGTGTGTCAAAAGTGTGCGTTTGCTTAAGTTTAGACAATTAGAAAGAAAGATCGCCTTCATGGTTAAAAGAAGCCAATGTTGACTCCTATTTAAGTCAAGAGGTTTGTATGAAGCGTCTACCTCGACTATCAGACTTTTTCTGGTGGATGTCACAGCACCTCCACCTTTGCTACCTAATGAGGACATTAATTATTCGCACAACTGGCTTCGTCTCATGAGATCACTTCGGGGAAAGAAAGTCATTTAAAGCAGTTAAACAAAACAAACAATGCTGTCATTTTTCCTGTGAAGGACTGTCCGCTCTCTGCTCATTAGCAGAAACACCAGGGGAAAAAAAAAAAAAAAAACCCACCATGACCATAATCCCACATGATGAACATAAGACATCATTAGCATCCCGAGGAACTGGCTCAGGGATTACAGGTGAAGCCGGATGACGCGGCTGATGTAGTGCGTGACCTTGACAAGACGGGAGCAGATGGCTCAGCGCAAACAACCAAACAGCGGTGGAACATATGTTTGAATCATGGTCCGATCTGGAGACGAGCCAGGACGAGGACGTTTCTGTGAAAGCTCTCGTTCTTCGCTTTCAAGAAGTCGATTAATAAAGTGCAGTTTTGTTCGTGCCTTACTGTTTAAACTGTGGCTGATGCATCGAATGTTGAAAGTAAGTATTTTCTAAATTATAGTTATTTCCAGAGCAGATGTTTTGCATGAACTGACAGCAGTTTCCATGAATTTGCAGCAATTCGAAATATGCAGCACTTAATGTGAGATGCTCGACTGGATGTTTAAAGAAACCATCACAAGACATTACATTACTTTCTATTGTTTGAGTTAACATGATGTTCCTTGGTCGCCATTAACCTGAATCACCTGGATTTTATCTCTCATTAAAGGGAGCTTACGATGCAGCAGGTGTAACTAAGGACACAGATATTGCGGAGAAGGTGGTTTGCTGGTAATGATTAATCTGTTTATCTCTAAATAAAGATGTGAGAAAGCAGTAAGACTTTGGCACCGTCAGCAGCGAAGACGAATTCTGCCGAGCAGGTGCAACCAGGGCGCGGGGGCTCAGGCCTGGAAATAGGGCAGCGGTGTTGAGTAAGGCGGCGGCAGCGGCGTCATCGGGGAGAAGAAAAATGGTGGAGGATGAAATGCAGGAGGAGGCAGCCAGGTGTGCTGAGGCAGTGTCTCAGGGAAAGAAGGGTCAGTGGGTGAAAGGGGAGAAAAAGTGGAGAGGACTCAGCTGGAGGGAGCGATGGAGAAAAACTGCATTGTATTAATCATGGTGCAGCTTTACAGCAGAACTGTGTTCGCTGTCAATTTCATCCACATCCACCCATTTTTAACTATAATATCAAAAGTGCTTTATGAGAATAGTTAGAGAGAAGCTGACTGACGCAGTTAGAATTGACTGTTTGCTAAACGCCTTCACACCCAGATCAGCTGTCAGATTATTGTCTTGTTGTTTTGACAGATAATGTGATGAACGCTCTCGACAGATAGATAAATCCAATAGATTTTCATTTGCACAAAAACGTTTTTTCCGCCGCGATGAATCAAAGTATAATTTAAAATATGTTTCACTTGCTCAGACGGTCTCTTTTTTTTATGATTTACATCATTGTTTCATCCATTTTTCTCCGTCGATGGAGCTCAGTGCTGCGAGTTGGAGAGACGTTGGGGAGGCGAGACTAACTTTTGCTTGATGGCCACAAATGCTAATTACAGGGAAAAATGCTGCATTGAAATTCCCCTTGATCTCGACTTGACTGAGTATGAATGGAAGTGGATCATAAGCAGGAAACAACAAACGGGCCTTTGACAAAAAAGGCGAGAGTGAACTTTCATGTTCATCAGTCATGTTTGGTGATGTGTGTTTACTTCATTTTTATTTAATTTGTGATAAATCTATCCTACTAATACTAATGTTTGTCTGTGACATGCTGTAACATAATGTACTGGTAGCCCAAGTTTGCTAACAGACAAAGGTGTATACGGTATCTAAAATCCGTCTATTAAGAGTTATATTATTGTTTTTGTTAAAATATGTTATTTCTCAGTTTATGGGCTCATGTGAAAATCTTGGTCATAAGTTCAGGGTGAAAATGGACCATTCAGACTTTTGTGGGGGTTTTTTTTAATTAATAAAAAATGCAGACAAGTATGCCTCAAAGAAATAGTTAAGTAATTGTTTAATAAAAGGGAGGAAGCCTGTGGCAAATGGAAATTAAACATCACAACTAAGGTGCCTCTGTCCGACACGGTGATTGATTACTGCTGCTTACACGAGTTGCCTTCAAGCTCATCAAGAAACACTCGGCTGACGTGAGAACGGGCTCTTTTGTTTAGATTTACCTAATTTTATTTCGATCATGGATAAGAGAATGCATTTAAAAAATCTGTTAAAGGTGGGATGAGTCATTCTGGAAAAAGACTGTTGACCTTTGACCTTGTGATTGTCGGCCCCGCCCTCATTGGTTCCACCTGTGTCTCATTGTCTTTGCTCTCCTGCCAGTTCTTCTTCATGCCTTGTATTAAGTCTGTAAGGTTTTTTGACCTCTGTTTGTCTTTTTGATCTTTGTTTTTATCTTACACTGTTTCTGGATCTTGGTCATCTGTTCTTTTGAACCTTTGCCAAGTAAAGACCCTGATTTGTGAACACCTGAACTGTCTTGAGTCGTGTTGTCGAGTCTCGGCTCCTGTGGTTTCTCATTTGTGACAAAAACGTGGCCTTGATATTTGTTTTTTTCTCCCCACGGCCGCTGAGGGGCTCCGTGTTATTTATCCAGGTTTTATCATTAAGTGTTGCTGTAATGGAGATTTTCCTTCCATCACAGTTTGGTATTCAAGGTGCACACCTGTGAGAAACAAGTTGTTTTCCTTCAGGTGGTGCAAGAGATACAAAAAGGTGCAATTGTTCATGTCGTCTCTGAGCTTTGCCACATATGATAAAGTGAGTGAAACAACTGAGCTTTTGGTCAATAGTGATTTTCTTACTTTTACCACTTCAACACATTTCACACATAGTATAACTGCTCTTTCAAATATTTCAGACAAGCGCCTCAATTTAGAAGCAAATTCACCCTCAGAGTCAAGTCATGTGGAACCTATTCTGGCAAAAAGCCTGAATTAATTCCTTGCAAACATTTTCTCTCAAACAAGATATTTTTTTCTTCTTTTTTTAAAAGCACCTTCAGTCTCATTCGTGCTCGTGATTTGATGCATGCTAAAACACACCTGCATGATGATTTTTAAAAACTATGCAGGAATCCTTTCATATTTGAAATAAAATTTTAGAGTAAATGTGATAAAATTGCTGAAAAATGATGCTGAATGTTGCACTTGTCTCCACCTAAACCATTACATGTTCTATCACATAAAAACACCATATAAAACACTGAGTCACTAACTAATTACAGCTGTATCCATGTAGGGAAATCGTTAACAGGGGCCAACCTGTGGCATAAGTGAACAAGGCGACTGCTCAAGTCTTTCCCTGGAGCCGTCACCTCCACAGCTTTTTCTTTCATTATTTATTCATAACTTTTGTGGTTGCAAGGCTGCATCCATGTTCCAGTCTGAGGAGGGAGATAGGAGAGGGTGGGGGGGCGCTGCTCATTTTAATCCACTGTGGATCCACTTCACTGACCTCCAATAAAGAGCAATAAATGCATGAAACTGATGAGGATGGGTTGTAATTCCATTTTTTTATATGACCCAACACTGTCTGTGAATAAACCTTAAAGCTATGGGAGCTTAAATGTCTTTTCCTGCTCAACCATCTTGTGTCTGTTGTCCGTTCTCTGGCTGACACCCACAGCACAGGAACAGCTACTTTGCTCAGGCACATTGTTTATGCATTAATCCTTTATGAGCAGTTTAATTAGTGAAGACAATACAAACAACATTTCAGAGCAAGAAAAGAAAGAGCAGTAAATAGTGAATCCAAGAGATCATAGATATTATTTGTAGTTATTTATGATGTACTTGCTAAATCTAAAAAATGCATCAGGTACTTTCAGGCCATAAAGCAAAACCTTGCCCAGGGCGCTAGAAAGACTAAGAAACACTATGGTTCATTACAAACAGTTACAGTTACAAACAACAGAATCTCTGCTTTTACTTTTTAATCCAAGTTGCCCTCTGGTGCACTTGTGTTTGGAAAAAAAAACACAACAAATGCCTTTCTTAGATTCTCTCACGGTAGATAAGAGATGATAAGTGGCCAGCGGAGAAAACATGATCCAGTGCCTTTGTGTGGAGAAAATGCTCTCTATGGTACCATTACAGCAGGGAAAACATGATAGATTGTCCTCTAAGGTGACCTTCCAGTGGACACAACATGATCCAGTGTCTTCTTGGACGACCTTCTGGTGGAGAAAACATGATCCATTGTCTTCCTGGATGACCTTTCAGTGACGAAAGCATGATCCAGTGTCTTCCTGGGCGACCTTCCAGTGAACAAAGCATGATCCAGTGTCTTCCTGGATGACTTTCCAGTGGAGAAAGCATGATCCAGTGTCTTCTTGGGCGACCTTCCAGTGGAGAAAGCATGATCCAGTGTCTTCCTGGACGACTTTCCAGTGGAGAAAGCTTGATCCAGTGTCTTCCTGGACGACCTTGCAGTGGAGAAAGCTTGATCCAGTGTCTTCCTGGACGACCTTCTAGTGGAGAAAGCATGATCCAGTGTCTTCCTGGGCGACCTTCCAGTGGAGAAAGCATGATCCAATGTCTTCTTGGGCGACCTTCTAGTGGAGAAAGCATGATCCAGTGTCTTCCTTGGGCGACCTTCCAGTGGAGAAAGCATGATCCAGTGTCTTCCTGGGCGACCTTCCAGTGGAGAAAGCATGATCCAGTGTCTTCTTGGGCGACCTTCTAGTGGAGAAAGCATGATCCAGTGTCTTCTTGGGCGACCTTCTAGTGGAGAAAGCTTGATCCAGTGTCTTCCTGGGCGACCTTCCAGTGGAGAAAGCATGATCCAGTGTCTTCCTGGACGACCTTCCAGTGGAGAAAGCTTGATTCAGTGTCTTCCTGGACAACCTTGCAGTGGAGAAAGCATGATCCAGTGTCTTCCTAGGCGACCTTCCAGTGGAGAAAGCATGATCCAGTGTCTTCTTGGGCGACCTTCTAGTGGAGAAAGCATGATCCAGTGTCTTCTTGGGCGACCTTCTAGTGGAGAAAGCTTGAACCAGTGTCTTCCTTGGGCGACCTTCCAATGGAGAAAGCATGATCCAGTATCTTTCTGGGCAACCTTCCAGTGGAGAAAGCATGATCCAGTGTCCTCTTAGGCGACCTTCCTTGGACCTTGGAGAAAATAATATGTAATGCTCTATATGGAGCCATTCCACTCGGGAAAACATGATTATTAAGAGCCCTCTATTAGTAGAGAAATCACGGCCGAGCGCCTCCTTGGTTGTTCTTCCAGTGCAGAAAACATGCTGCAACATGCTAGAAAATTAATTGGCCCCTACATGCCTCTATTTGTTTTTCTCTTTTATAGGTGTCCATACTTTAAATCCGAGTCACATAATCAAACAATTTTAATATTAACCAGAGTTTGGAACAATTTCAGCATTAATGCATCACAACTTTCTGGACGTTGGACAATCAGAGTATCATGTTGAATTTTAATGACTGACAGGCAAAATAACTCCATTCTCTTCTTTATTGCACCAGCAGTGCAGAGATCTATTTTCAAAGCTGCCACAAATCGAAGATTCAGGATAACTGCCGTGTTTTATAAATGTACCATCCTCAGAGAAGGTTGAACTGGGATGTTGAAACAGCAATTCAGTATTTGCTTTTCTTGCAGTATCATATTGGCTTGCTGTTTCTGAAATACATCTGTGAACTTTAGTTCTCGCGTCCATTAGGTGCAGGTTTATTGATCCTCTGTGCATCCTTCCAACATAAAATTGAACCAGCCATTTTGTGCGTCGGCTTACATAAGCAGCTTCAGCGCTAATGAGCCTCTGCACCGACTGACAGGTACATGCGAGTTTGTTTTTTCATATGTAGCCTTGACAACGAACAACAGTTTTAGCTGCACTGCATTAACAATACTTTAACCTGTGTGTTGGTTCTGAAGCTCACAGGTATATCTAACTCTACACAGTGGAAGCAAGAGGAACTATTTTCCTCTACACACACACACACACACACAGGTGAGACAGTCGCTCTGATTGAAGCTGCCTGGTCACAGTGTTTGTTGAGAGCTCGGTCATTCATGTTTTGTGTGGCCTGAGGGAGGAGAGACCTCTCCAAACTGCAGCAGCACAATAAATTTCACTGAAGGAATTAAGTTGCTGTCCTGAACTTTTTTACTTTCTGTATCTTAACCCTGTCTGACTTCACACTGATAGATACAAGGCAAACTCACTGAATATTGGTGCAATTTGGACGAAGCCCTTGAAGGTGATATTTTTTTATCTTGTGTATCAGTGACCTTTGTTTCATCTCTCTTTATAGATCCTGTCTTCTGTTTAGACAATAAAAGCATCAAATATATAAAAATACTTTTAAATACTGGTCACTGTATCTATTACTTTTACACTGATCTTTCATTGAAACATCTGCAATATTACAATTAGACAACTGTACACTGTAAAATCACCTGTTGTACTATTACTGCAGTGATTCCATAATATATAAATTGAGGTGATTATGGGATGATTATATTGTTTTGTTTGTGAGCCTGTGTGTGTGAGGATGTGGCTGAAACCTCTGATTTATGGTCTGAGGGCATAATTTTTAATGAATGAAAACATGTTTACTGCAAATGATTTATGCATGTGCACAGTTTCATTGTTTGTTATACTTTATTTATTTTCACGTCACTCACCTCTCCTCTCAAACCAGGCCCACACTTCTGTCTCTTTGTGATCATGTGCCCCGCCCTGATTGGCCTCACCTGTGTCCCATTGTCTCTCCTCTCCAAGATTATTTAGCCTCTGTGTTTCCTGCCTACTCTCCCATTTGGTCTTCATCCTCTGTGTCAAACAATGCAGCATTTTTAGTGTTAGTTTTTACCTTGATGTTTCTTTGCCCTGTCTTGAATTTGCTCATCTGATTTAGATTTTTATTTTAGCATCCTACTTTATGTGAAGTTGAATTTAACCAGGTGTCAAAGATCTGTGTGCACAGTTATCCCCAGGTATGCTGTTAATTAGGTAGAAAGTGAAAGAGGAAAGGTTTTGTTTGTTATTGGATTTACTGTGGGTGAGACTAAAGACACGAGGACTGCCTGGAACTCACATTATCAACATGTGATAATTTAAGTTACAAGTGGATATTTCTATGTGAATTTTTCTGTATGATCATAATACTGTGATCCAGTGTCCTCATAAAAACATTCAAGGAGAACATCATTAGCAGCCTGTTGTGCACCAACAGCTTCACTGGTCTCATTCAGAGCCATGTTTTTAGTCTACAGACATTTTTACCTCTCTGACCTTTTGCTCATTTTAAATCCACTTACTAAGTAGTTCCACTGCAAAGTCCTATGACCTGGATGACTGAGAATTCCCACACACACACACACATCTCTTTGCTTTATTTTCCGCATCCATTTAAAAGTGTCTGAACATAAATCAAGCTCAGCAACGCAACAAAAACCTCACTCGGATATATATTTCCCGAAGTCTGCGGGGAAATTACTGCTCTTGTGACACATAATTTTAGCCCGGTGCTCGGGTTTGTGAAAGCATCTTAATGTGGACATTAACATTTGAACCGTAACGATTCTGTGCAGAATGAACTCATCAGGACATTAGACACTGGGGAGACCCCTTCAAGTGGCTGGTTGTGCTTACATTAGCGCTGTCATCAGGAAAAGTGAGGAGTGAAATTTCTAATAGAGATACAGTGTGTCTGCGATGAAAGCAATACAACAATAACATAAGACCTTTTGATACTGACACCATCCTTCTGCTTTATGGCTTGTTTTATACCAACCAAACATGTTGATATTTCTCAGGAGCTTTCCATTTATTTATCATTATGTTTACTTGGCACAGCATTGGTTGGTGACTACACCCCTCGGATTCCTTTCGCTGCCAACTGTAAATTAAAATTTGTCCTTGATGGGATAGTTGGGGCATTTTTTTCTTATTATGTCAGGCTCATATGGAATTTAGTTCATTTCCTTGGCAGCCACACAAGCGCTCTGAGCTCCCAACATGCCTTATGAATACAGAGACGGCGCCGCGACAGCAGTGCGGGTGAGACATGCAAAAGAGATTTAGCAAAAAAATGGATTGGAAATTATGAACTCTTCCTTTAATTGACCTGCCTGGTGGCTTAAATAATTGTATCGCTACTGCAATAGCAGCTGCAAAATAGCTCTCACTAGCTCACAGTTTGATTTCTCTTTTGATGAATGTAAATCGATTCAGGGATTACGGGGAATATTTTTGAGCTGTGGCATCACTGTTAATTGATTTTGCTCAAGAAAATGTCTCTTTTTTTCTCTCTTTTAAAGTGTGTTGAACAAAGTGGTCGGGTTTACAGTCTGACTGGAGATATAGTCAGTCTTCAGTCTTATAATCACGTTGAAGGTTTGGACGAATCCTGCCACCATGGAATATTAATTCCTCCAGCACCACTTTGCTTTTCCTGATTTTTCCATAAACTAATATCCCACATTTGCAAATCACATAAGATCGACCTTTAGCCTGCAAACACAAATCCTCCCCAGAGTTGTGCTTCTGCATCTGTCTGAAGTTTCTACTGTACTTCCTCTCTTCTGTACTCGTGCAGTGTATTTTCAGTTCGAAGATGATAGCGAATGTTAAAGTGTGGCTGATTTCTACATCGAGATCAGTCAAATCTCGCAGACCCCCGCCAGCCCCCCCCTCCTGTGCGCCTCAGCCGTTGTTATTTTTAAAGTTCAGCCGAGCTCCAGTGGCTGCAGGGGTTTGTGTGATGCAGATGCAGCCATGCAGAACTTCACTTGGCACGACATCAGTTTGTTCTTAACTCTACCTGAGGCATTTCTCTCTGATAGATTAGCTGAGATTATTCTGCTCTTTTATTCACCATTAAAACATTTAACCCTTGACTGTTGTGACAGATCTTTTTTTTCTATCAACCAGGGCATCTAACGCCTTGGTCTCACTACATGACTTCCGTCACTGTACTGTTCATGCTGCATGAGTGATCAGCGACAGGGGGGTCACACATTACAAGACTTTTGTCCAGGAAGAATTTGAGATGAGTCTGTTGTAAGAAGTGATACAAGAGATGACGTGATACCATGCACAGGATTGATTTTTTTTTTCTTCTAAAATGGATGTCTGTATGAAATGAGTGTTACAGTTGTTGTCATGTGGTTTCCGGCTACTGCTCCGGCAACTTGAAAAAACTTGAAAAAAAATTATTTAGAAATTGGTCTGTTAATTTTGAGTGATAGAGGAAGCAGTTGAATAATTGCATGTTTAAAACAGTTTGGAAAGTTGCCAGATGTCAGAGAGCTCGTCATAATCAATAAGTATAAAAGGACCAAGAGTGGGGATATCCTCTTTTATAAACTTGGCTGCACATGTGGAGGATTTCATTTGATTAATTAATTCACTGAGTTCTGTGATGTTAGTAGTTTGAAAGTGGGTGAGGGAGACAGGAATATTGTTGATGGCGGTTAGATGCCTTCAATCACATGAAATCTTAGACTGAATTCTCTCTATGTTCCCTGTCAAAGTGGTCAGTTAGCCAGGACCTAAAGGACCTGTGTCATGGACTGTGGCAGCTGGGAAACAGTAGCCTACAGAACTAAGTCACCTTTGGGCTAGAGGCTGGTTGCTCTGGAGGAGGAGGAGTGTCGGTGGGACTGACAGGAACCAACTGCAGGCCGATGTTCTCCACTCAAACTTGAAGGTGTGGGTCAATGGGATGGTTGGCAGCACCGGCTCAGCGATGATGAAGGAAGTGAGCCAGGGAAAGGTGGAGATCTGGCCTTCAAGTTTGGCTGCTTTTCGAGTTCACCGGCAACATCCAGCGCCAGAGGGGAGATGAGACATTGATATAAAGGTGGAACAACAGAAATAGCTGTTGCAAGGCTGCTATCAGTGTATGGAAAGTAAAGTGATTGCCGGAGCAGGATCTATTCCGTCAGTTCAATATGGGCTAATCAAGCAGGTTAATATCAATTATGAACTAGATATTTAGAGACCAAGCTTTAAATGGATATGAAAACGAAAAACCTCAAATGCTGCGAGACAGATTTTGTTACCGTTGCACAGAGCCAGAGTAGCTGTTTCCCCCTGTTGTAGCTATGGTTTCCACCAGGGTGTTGCTCCCTTACAATCCATGCAGTTTTCTTGTCAGTTGTCTTGTTGGCTTTTTCTTCATCTGTCGGAAATCCCAAATCCTGCTCCACAGCTGATTTAAAACTTGACAGCAGCTCAGTTTCAGTCTCACCTCAGTCCGCGCTGTCTCCTCCAGGTTTGTCTGCTCTGTAATGAGTGTAGCCAGGCTCACTGCTCGTGTGATGACCCATGCTCGCAATGTAAGAGAACTTTACTCATGCATCAAACAGGGTTAAGCAGAAAATCCTGTTAGAATACTAACAACAGGGTCATATCTGCAGCGGGTGTCTACCTCATGGGTGTGTTTGGGGGACATAAGGTACAATGCGAAGGGTGAGGTGTTAAACTCCTCAGTGCATGCCATCGAGTTTTGTAAAATTTTGGAGGATTGAACGAGTGTGTGTGTGTGTGTGTTCATTGTTATCTGATTTTAGACAGAACTTTTCTTCTGCAGCCTGTTCTGCAGCGGAGGTGATAGACTTCCTGACGTAGGTCTCTGGAGGCCGGAGGCAGCACAGACCTCAGGCTCCACTGGAGGAGGTGCTCCAGGGAGCAGGAGAGGAGAACCCTCTCCCCTGTGGAAAGCCAGGGGCTGAGAGAGGATGGAGAGGAGAGACAATGAAACCTCGGTGTGAAGTAAATGGAAAAACAGCATTATTTGGTTTTTCTGTGTCAAATGGGAAGTGTAGTAGTTTTAGCGTGGTTTGCAACATGTTCATCATTGTGAATAGGAAACGTGGTGATAGGCATCTCTCGAAATGTGAAATCAACTTAAAAAGGAACACCATCTGCTCTTGGCAGCTTATTTGGTCCATGTGACTCTCCACCTCCTGGACAAGTGTGTGAGTTTCCTGTTGGAGAGAAACACTGACCTCTACAATGCAGTTACTTCACGGAGAAGAATACATCCCCCCGATAAGGTTTCCCCCCTAATCCGACCTCCACCGGCTCTGCACAGGCGATACAACAAAGACTCTCACTCTCTGTGTGCTTTGTGCTGTTGACTTCGCGATGCACCACTGGTTCATGAAAATCAGGCTCTTGAAGTTCATGATAATTATTCTCACGTATTTTTCTACATATACCTGATGCTATCTCGCTGTACTGATGATCCGTGGCTAATCTTCTAGAGATCCAGAGATTTAGTGTGGTAAACAGCAGGTATTACATGGTATGGCTTTTAAAATGTTTCCGTTTACTGCATGATTTTTACATCTTGTGTGTAAAGGCCCTGGAGGATTTAGAGGATCTACTGGCAAAAATAAAATAATATATCCATTATTGTGTTTTCATAACAGATAATCACCTGAATATAAGAATAACTGGAGCCCTTTATATCTACATAAGAGTCCCCCATGTTGCACCATCATGTTTCTACAGTAGCTCAGAGCAGACAAAGCAAACACTAGAGAGCTCCAGAGATGACCTTTCACATTGTTTGAGTTTTTAATTTTGACTTTCAAATGAAGCTTTCTGGCAAATAGGCTTCACCAAGGAGGAAAAAATGAATATCTCATCAAGGCAACATCCAAAATCCTGCAACTAATTATGATTCTTTTTTCCCTCTCATATAATTTGGTGACTTAATTCAAAAATATTTCATGGTTTTATGAAAAAGTCACAGCAGTTTGTAGCGGTGTGATTGTGGCTCAGCAGGTGGAGCGTGCCTTAATTTTAGAGTTGGTGGTTTGAACCTCGGCCGCTTCTGTCCGAAAGATGAAAGTCTCTATTTAAAATGTCCTATTTTGTTTGACACACTGCTAAAAAAGTAAAGGTATTCAATTCAGAATAATGTGGAGGAAAGAAAGCAGCTCCCCATATCTGAAAAAAGCAGTAGGAAGAAATGTTTGGTATTTTTACTTTAATGCTATATGAGAATGAAAAAGATGGTGTTTGAGTACAGATCAACAAGGAGAGTTGGTGCAGCTCAGTCGGGAGATTCAACATTTTCAGTCATGCAATGGGAGAAATTATGAGGCAAAAGATGCTTTCAATGTCCAGTTTTCACCGTTTTTTGTCCAGTCGAGGTGTTTGTGGTATTATTGTTGCATTAGGTCTCAGTGAAGAGGACAGATGGCATCTTATAAAGAAAAACCAAGAATAGCCCAAATGTTCTGATCACACATTTTTGTAATAAAAGATATTGGTGTGCAGGCAGCCATAAGGAGCAGATTTACTGTATATAATGAGTCACGGCCGCTCTTTCTATTGTATAAGGATCTTTTTGTTTATCTTCAGCTCTCCCACTTGCGATCGGTGTGATACTGAAGGCCAACAAAGAACAACTATCCGTGTTGGTGGAGGCAGGCAGAGCTGAACTGGAAACCATAGCAACACAGCGCTTGTCTCTCTAATCCCTTGGACCCGCCGGAGAGTCGACAAATACCTGCGCAAGCCCCGGCCTATTCAACACCTGCATGAAAGAAAACCTCCCCAATCTGCACGATATGAAAACACACCAGGGAGGAAAGGGTTTGGATGGACAGTTTTCCTACCCTATCTCCATTATTACACACCACCACGGACGAACAGGCTTGGCTGTTGTTTCCATCCTCTGTCTAGTTCTTCTCACATTCACACGGTGGAGGCACCAGATTTTTTTTTTCCTTTCCTCCAGTCAAATATAATAAAATAGCATTCATGTTAGTGACTCCAGATGTTGAGTTTTTTCTCTTACACTCATGCACCTTGCACATATATATGTTCATATAAACAGATATGCATTTCACAATAAATAGAATTACATGTATAATGTTTTTATTTATCATCTTCCTCTGATTCTTTATATGTCATGACTCATGTCACATTTGACCTTTTTCTACACAAGATGGCTCCTCCTGCAAAAAGCTGCTGCAGTTTATTGAAAGTGTGCTTCTTCATATAGCATCATACACACAGACGTCACAATCTGTGCAGCATGGAGGCAAAGTAATGTGAGAATTTGAGCCGTGAACCTGTTGGCAGGCAGCGTACAATTATCATAATTTGCAAGGTTAATTAAGAGGTTTACTTTAAGGCGCTGTCTAATAGAGAAGCAGATAATTTGAGTGTTTCATCCAGTCACGTTTATCTTTCATATTGTGCTGCGATCAGTGAACCTGAAACTCATTGTACAATCAAAGAAAAGGAGAGAAAAAAAGGCTGCGTCTTGCTTTTTGTCTTGAGTTGATGTGCTTGAACTTTTTTTTTTCTCCAAAGTCCAGTTTCAAATTAGTCAGGATGGATCGTGGATAATGTGATGGACTGTGTAATTATATCTGTGATAAATAATTACTGCAAAATGGCGCCGTTAACAAAGTTCAATTAAAATTCAAATGGGTAAAAAAAAAAAGGTGAGGTTGTCTTACAGGACCCTGACAGCGTCGCAGTGACCCTCGGTGTCGCTGCGCTATCCAGGCATGGGAGACGGACGTCACAACAAAGGGGCCGAACAATTTGGAGCCAACTAGAATTTGAATTTTTTAAAAAAGCTCAAAGACCTGTTTGACACAAAAGTAGCCTGTTGTTCTGTGTTTGCCTCTTTGTGTCTCCAACACGCATTCACATCAACCCAGTGACTAATAACTGACAGCTCTGTTTTCATATAAATGTTTCAATAACCACACAGTTTCTACACAATGAGTCAATCAGCCCACCTTTAACCTTAAAATCGTGACGGTAGTGAAAACAATGACAAGAGCCCGATTCATCAGCTAATGAAATAGCGAAAAAAAAAAACTTCGAACAGATAATTAATCTGACAAGGCTACGTGGAATACAGCAGCTACTTCATTTATGAGCAGCATAGTCTCTCAAACTATGATTCATTATTCATTATATTATTTGTAAATCAGTGCTTGAAGCAGCTCACATATACATTTAACTCTTTACTGTATTTTTCTTGTGCACTTCTCACAAGCTGTCGATGCTCATTTATTCCCTCTCCACATCGTGTTTTACTGCATCACCAGGGGGCGCTCACCTGTCCTCGTTCTCACCTTCCTGCTTTTCTCCTTGAGGTGCTTCGTTTGTGTGACACATTAAAAATCGTCAGAAGAGAAAGTAGCCAGTGATTTCACCGGGAAGAACAAAGGGCATCATGGTCTGATGACATCATTACACCAAACACAAGCTAGTCAATAATATTTTACTCTAATAATTGAAACATCTCATTGGTTGAATAAACTTATGTTGTGAACATCAGCAACATCTCCTCATATATTTCATTCACTGTAGAAATTCGATTATCCCATGACGCTTATTTTTCCTACTTCAACCACTTGTCATGTGTATCACATGACAAGTTGTGTTTGAAATGTTCATACACCAAGCAAATTAATAACAGCTGAGTTTGTGTTCTAGAAATCATCAGTTGTTTCATGCACAATAATTACATATATTTACATGAAAGCAGCAAATTCTTCTTGCAGCGATATGAGGTATGACTTTTGTCAGTTGTGAGCGGAAACAGAAAGAAATATTTTGATGCTCAGGCAGGAATTGTGTTTTTATTTGGCCTGTTAATGATGGTGAACAGTAAACCCTCATTCAGGAACAGCCTGGGTTGTGTGTGTGTGTGAACCCTCGTCGTGACTGTGAGTTTTTTTGTGCATTTTGCAGCATCACACTTGAGATTCCTCCTTTGGCCTTGTTGACTTTGAAGGAGCAGCGACAACTTGCTGTACAACACTGAAGCACAGGCTGTTTTTCAGCTGTGATACATATGTGGATTTGAGGCACCGCGGATGGGCTTGCTTCTTCTTCCCCTAACTCGGGCGGGATGAATGAGTGGGAGCCTCCATCTCTCCTCCCCACATGCATCATGTCACCTGTAAAGAGCAACCTAAGCACTTCCACACTGCTGCTCTGATACACTGACTGTTTCAGATGCATGTTGGGTGGATGTGGTTCCTTCTCTCTCCCCTGCTCAGGTGATGTGAATAAAAGAAAATGCTCTTTCCTTCCTCTCCTCTTCATGTTTCCCTGCCATACCTCTGGGTCTCTGGGTGAACGGAAATGTGCGACAATGTCTTTTTTGGAGAGGCAGCCCACTTGGGAAGGTGGCGGCGGAGAAGCCAGAGTGATTCTCTCCACATCATCACAGCCCACCATGCCGGCCCACGTGCTGTGTGACAGCTCAGGTCTCTGGTGATGGACTGAGTTTGTCACTGACGTGTAGCGTTTACTCATGATACTGATCCCATACTGATGAGGAAGAGGCACAAGGTGAGTAATTTTCTCCTCCCGTTTCCATTATGATCCTCCGTCTTCGCTGGCGCCCTAACTGCAGGTGCACGGGAGCGTATGCCCGGGCTCCGATTCTGCCCCGGTCCACGGTCACGGAAGGTTTCATCACTGAAGCGTGGCGTCATTCCCACCGCCGCGCCGGGGAGGGAGCGGCTTAAAGGTAAGTCATTTTTTTCTCCCTCCATTTCCATTTTTTAGCCTGTGCCATCAGTTGACGGTTTACCGCCAACACTTGGGTTGTTGCGGTGACATCAAAAATGAGGACGGTGTGCGCTCAACCCTCGGGGGGGATATCAGCCGCACATTTTTCAGTTTTTCCCACCCAGGTTGGCGATTAACGACACTGATACTGGGAGCAGAGTGAAGACCCATTTCCCAGTGGAAATTACTCTTCGCCTACTATCGGTGAGCGTTTCATATTTTTCATAGGATGGATATGCTGCAGATTGCGGGAATCGAGCTATGCCAATCTCCACTTCCTTTTCATTCATTCTTATGGCCTCTTCAGTGGCGGCGCAACTGAGAGCGTTGTCCAGGGGGCGCTATTGGTAGGGATGTCCTGATCAAGTTTTCCAGACCTTGATCCAAAGTCCTGAGTCCTATGAGATACTTCTGTTGTCTAAATGTTGATTGAACGTGGATCGAAAATGGAAGCTGTTGCCTTTTAAAATCAGCCCACCTCATTTTCAAAAAAAGTGAAAGCAACCACTGGCGTCAGCTAAAGATCAGAAGCTGAATGTTTTTTTGCAGAATACCGAACTCCAGCATCATCGCCGGACATCCCTCATTATAGGTCATTAATAAGTAATATTGCTGTTTCAGTGAGTAATTGTCTACTTTAGCTCTGCAGACTTTTTAGTTCAACAACATCAGCGGGCAACTTACTTGAAAAATGTCATCCTTCACAGTGTAGCCCACCCAGCTCTGCCCTCCTATCCGTCTCCAGAAGAAGACAGTCAGGACCTTCAGCGTCTGTACTTCCTGCCAACCACAACAGTGTTGACCATCTGCTGCCAGACCTGGCGCGTCACCTGCAACATCTGCTGCTGGACCTCTTTATGGGTGACCCTCAGCTAAAGAGGGTGTCACCTCTGCTCGGTCACGTCCCCCCCCCGCTGTGTTGGACCCCGCTGCAAGAACCTTGCCGAACATGCACAAACAGCAAACTCAGCGGTTGAGTCACCTCGACCTGCCTCTGGATTAGACCTGATCTCGGTCACCGTTCACAACCTTTCCCTCACTTTCTGACTTCTATCAAGACGAGCAAACAACTAAAGTTGATTTCTGACACCACATCTGCACAGCGCCATGTTCAGACTCTGACTCTATTGCTGCTGTGTGTTTAGGACATTGATCATTTGCAGTGTTCTCACTCCAGTCTTGGCACTAGCAAAGGCAGACGAGTGTGACAAATTAGAGAGACACACAGGGAACATACACTGACCACGGGCTGAGCGAGCCAAGAGAAACCTAAATGGATGGAACAGTTGCGATTTGCAGGCAGCCGAGCTCAGCGTGGCTTTGTCTTGATCTCGGCGGCGGCGACGGGACAGGCACGGCGGATTTTTGTTTGCCAGTGTGGTCACAACACGGTTTACAAGAGAAGCACATCCACCACTAATGGAATGAATAAAATGATTTATTTAGTATGTGCTTCCAGGATATTTGATTTGCTTGGCTACGTTTAGCCCATAGCCTCATCATAATGAAACAGCAAGCAGTCAGAGTTGCAGAAGAGGCATCTCACTGGAAGAGGAGAGAACACTGTGCCCGAGGCTCAGTTAAATGATGCTCCTCGTCCACTGTCACGCCCTCATTTCTCTTCTTGTCAATACGATTCTCGGCGACAGATACAGATACATCTAAATATGCCTGATTACAAATTACAATCGTGCCATTGAGAGACGTCTCCATGCATCAGCCATTTATAGATTTCATGAAACATAAATTGCATTGTTATGATTTTTTAATGTAGGTACTAGTCATTTTATGATCAGTTTTGCCTTTTCATATTCCCCCTTATTAGATTCCACTTTAGTTAAAAATGCTCACATCCAGTTAATTCAATGGCCTGTGAAATTCCTGGAGGATGATGTAGATCTTAAAGTACATGGTTTAATGTCTTCTTAATGTCAGCTTTATTCAAGTATTGCATAAATCATGTTTTGCTGACATTTTATGCGGTGTTGTGAATATTAATTCATCTTTCACTATTTAAATAAATATATTTCAGGAGGAGAGCAGAATCCTCCAATGTCATCTTTTCAGCTGCTCTCTGGTTATTTACTGGTTGACTGAATTGTTTCCAAAGACATTCGGACACTCGTTTTTATCACTCTCGTTCCCTTGACTCTATTCGATCTTAGATGCAGTTGGTGACACCATTTTTTAAAACTGAAACAGAAGAAGCTGTGGAGGGAACTGATTCTGCTTTCATCAGTTTTCCCTTCACTGTTGGCTAATTTAAGCCAGTGAAGACACTGAGCAGTCTAGACAGTGCCTCAGGGATCCATCTTCGGCACAGTTGTGTTATCTCTGTACGAGCTTTAATTGGCCAAATAATTCCTAAACAGACATCAGCATCTGCGAATAAAAGGCTTTGTAAGATTGCACCTCTCTAAAGACTCTATGAAAGTAAACCGAAAACAATCACTAAATATATTGCTGTCAACACTGGATGTAAGAAATGGAGTTTGGATTATGGTTTAAGCTGCTTTTACCACAAAATGTTGCCCCTGATTCATGCTTTTACAAATGGCACCTGATCAGCACTGGAGTAAAAAAAAAACGCAGCTTCAAGGTTCATAACAAAGAAAAATTTGAGAAAACGAAATTTTTTTTATGACCTCTGAATCCCTGTTGTGTTTAGCCGTGGCCAACATCTCCGACCTTGTATCCACATCAGCGCCACGGGGAAAGCACTCATCTGGTCCAAGGTCAGAGCCGAGAACTATTGGCGGCCTTTGCCATCATGACACACGGGGTTTCAAATGATCTGCCTGACAACCTCAGGCTGTCACACATTTCAGTTTTATTGTCCGCTTACGTGTTTTACACTCTATTTTCCTCGCTCCGTACATCACCGCCTCTCTAACACCAGACAATTTACCCTTATCTCAAAGTGAAAAATAAATTACAGATACGTGTCACTGTCCATTTTCTCAAAGAAATTAAAATCGATGAAGGACTTGATGTATAGAGCATTGTGTTCAGGCAGAGCACATATTCATATAGACACTGTTAAACCTGTTTCCTTTTTTTAGTAGAAATAATTGCGTTTCTTGCTGCTCTTTCTCCATTGACTTGTGTTTCCTTAGTTGATCATCACAAATCCGAGTTATATGAGGACACACACTTGAGGCTGATATTCATGTGAAGCGACTTTCATTGGTGCCGTTTGATTGAAAATTTCATGTAGCAGCTGTAATAATTATTCTGGTTGTTTTGCTGCGCGCATTCATCATTCATGCTGTTGATGTCGACAGTAGTAAAACATAAATATTGAAATTCGCACTGTTTGTGTGCGTTCGCATTTCCCCTACAAGCTTTACTACTTGCTATCATAAGTGGATATGAGCAGCTGAACGTCTGCTGGTCTGGCCGGCTTCACAGAGGTGACGGGGGTTTTGCTTGCATGTGATTGCAACACTGTTTTTCACAGTTTCTGGTCCATTTCGATGTGATGTTGTTGTAACATACAATGATGAACATGTGCTTTTTCACCTGAGAGTAGTGTTTACTGAGTGACACCAGTTAACATGAACACACTTCCTCATTGATATCAGATACATTACATGTAAAATATTTCCTTTGTACAATTTAATATGCTTTTTGCACCACATCTTAAGGACTTTGGAAGCGTTCAAGAGGAATTTCAACACGTCTGTTGCCTGTAGATGAAGCTCACAAAGGGTACAGGATTGCAACAGCTCTGTTGTTTTGGGTGTCTGTTTCCTGTTATTAAATATTAATCAGCATCCTCTTCCTTCCTGTTTTGATTTTTTGAGATCATGAGCAGAACATTTTATGCCAAAGCCAACAAATGGTCCCTTTCCTGTCTTATCTCTGATGAAAACAATCCATCCATGTCAGACTGTTTGTTAATCTATTGTAGTTTATAGTCTATCACTCATTAATATTTATCATTACTTACCCCACTTTAACTTACATGTTATTAAAATGCATCATTGCTATTTCTGAGATATTTTGTCTATACTTTTAATGTGCCTCTCTGGCTTCTGGTGGTGGAGCAGCAGTATGAGCAGTATTAAAATTAGACTTTTTCCGGTTTGCATGCTGCATTGTTCCTCTAATAACACTGGGCACAGCTCTACCTGTCTGTCCTCTGGGATCCACCTGGCACTCCCTCATCAATAACCTGGCTCACTGGCAGAGTCCGCTCACCGACTACAAAACACTACAGCAACAAATTAAATTCTTAATGAGCACAACCTATCACTAATGAGTGTGCAAAGTCGGCGTAGTGTTGCACATCACTATCAGCAAATTTAAACTATATGGTAATTAAAACAGAGCGAGTGAGAAGAGCACTAATGTTGTGTAACGCACACTATAACAAGTGCCTTACTTTTTTTTTTTGTCTCATTGTCACCATATTTCTGACTTTTTGCTCTTTTCAGTCTCTATTTTTTCAGAATTGGCGACTGAAATAACAAAACAATGGTGAAGGCACATGATTTGAAACAGTGCATATATTTTTTATACAGCAGTGCATTATCCCATATATATTCATGACCACTTACCATTAAGAGAAAAGACTTTAACTAGTTATGCAGTTTGTAATCTGTTTAACCTGTGTTTAAGTTTAAGGTGTCACATTACACTATTTTACATTATTTTAATGGGTCAGCCAGTCAACAAAATGTTTTGCATGGGTGTGCTATATATAGCAGAGTTTAACATTAAATAATCAGCTGAAGACTTTTTATTAAAACATGATTATTGATCACATCTGAAAATTTGAGTTGCCCAAAAACCTTCAAACAAACGTTAAACATTCTGCAAATTGCTGATCAAATTAAACATCTTATTTGTCAAATCTATGCAGAAACAAAAGCAACAATTCACCTGTTTTTTGGCTGGGAACAGTCACTTCTGGCCCGGCAGCAGCTCCCAGCCGAGAAGCAGTCTGGCACATAACCTCCTGTAAAACATTCAATTGTCATCTTTACACTTGTGTTTTTGTACTGATTAAACAAACGAGATAAGATGTGTTAATTGGCGACCTTTACAGGTGCTGGTAGGTGGATTCTGTTCATCCTGTCCAGACTGTCTCCCCTCTGATTTCAGTCTTTGTACTAAGCTAAGTGCATATTTACCATACAGATGTGAGGCTGGCATTAATCTTCTTATCTAACTGGCAAGAAATAGAAGCATATTTCCATTTAAGCCGACAATGACAGCAAAGTCTGACCTTACCCATTACTTTGGGTTACTTATGCTCTGGAGTGCTTGATGGGTGGTCTTTATCCAAATGTCCCTTATACCCATAATGTTTTCCTTCAAAGTTAAAAAAAAATGGAGCGTGTCTCCCGCGTGTGAGGCCACACACACTCGAAAAACGACGTGCACTCCAGAAACCATGCCAGCCCCGAGATCAGGCATAATCACAGTTGTTGATGCGAGTGCAGAGCTTGCAATTCTTCTGTTCATTAGGATAAAAAAAAAAACAGAATATACATCAACTTGACACAAACAGAAGTCTTACAATCTGGCATAATTAATCACTCCCTGACACAATCTACATCTAATGAGCTATCCAAATTGTAAACAGTTTATCATAAAATGCTTTGGAGAGCTAAACTCTGCACACGCACACTACATGTGGAATATCTCTGTGGTTATATCAAAGACCGGAGCAGAAAGACTGAGGCCTTTCACCAACAATGTTGTAAATAAATAAAGCGGGGAGGAGGGGGGGAAAAAGCCGAAGCATCTCTCTGGTGCAGAATTAGCATGATGTTAAAAACAAACTTGCAAGCCTCTTCTCTGGTGACTCTCAGAGTATTAGCGTGCGAGCCACGTGGATACAGTTTGAAAGAGAATCATAATGAATGCATGACACATTATGAGTTCATAAAAAGAAATGCAGGCCAGAAAGTGCTGCTGAAGAATTCCTGTTTTCTCAGCCTTGAGAAGAAAAGTATCTCCATTATAAATAAATATGAAGTGATAACATGAGTTTTAAAGCGCTCCTTTGAAAACATGGAGATAATGCTCAAAAAATTCCATAGCTGTACTTTAAATTGCCGCAGCGGACATTCTTTTATTTCACATTTCTCTTCTTGGATGTGTGTTTAACGGTTGTTGCTGCTGCTGGACAGATGAGCGACCGTGATGGATGTATTCATGAGATGTGTGATGACATTGTACCAGTGTTTACTGCAGGATGGTGTCCTGGCATGTTGCATTCTTCAGGGGACACAAATCAAGCTTCCATTGTAAGCTCGTCAGTCATCGCTGTGTTTTGGCAAAAGCCCTCCGTTCTCACAGTGGGATGCTGGCAGTGCTAGTTCTGCCGTGTCAAAATAATGATAGGACACTGCAACATTTTAGTCTCATTATGATGTTTTCTGGTCCTCTTTCAGAAATCCAAAAAAGTGGAAAACAGAAATTTATTTGAGTTTTTTTGAAGCTTTTCATTCAGCTGTTACATGACATGTTTCCCATGTGAAGGCGAATATTATCTTGTCTAAATGTTTTGCTCCATGCATGTTGGGGTAAATAATAAATAAATTAATAAGCTGATACATGAAAATATCGTGATACAAGAGGCAGCATATCATAGGTGTAATTGTCCTGTTTTTCTTTTTGTGTTTTTACCAGTTTGATGCAGACTGAAAGAGGAAATTGCATTTACTCGACTACAACACAAAAAAAACATCTTATGTAATATCTTGGGTTTATAAATCAGCCAAAAAACACTGCAATTGTTCTTTGGTTGTTTATTTCCATTTAAATGAATTACAAAGAAAATCATGATTATTAAACTCTATCAATCTATATGAAACATTTCCAGTGTCCTAACCTACACTCATTGACCATCATGCAACTGAATGTTATTCCATATCCTGCAATATCACTGACAGAGTTTATGCACTTGCTTGTGGGTCAATACATAGTTGTGCCTTTGACTCACCATACCGACTTCCCTACATGAGAGTTCTACTGCACATTAGGTTAAAGATATGAGATATAAGATTTCTTCCTTGTGTTAGAGATGCAACAAAGACAACGTACTATGCGTCACACCCACTTTTAACCACGTTTTTACTTTTACAGAAATGCATCTGTCTGCTCATCTCAGTGCTTCATTATCAAATCCATTTCACTTCCTTTTTGAGCAAATCCACAAATCAGTTTTCACTGCTACTTTGGATCCAGCAGATTCTGAAATGTTAGATTGTAATTTTAGCTAAAACAGTAGATATCCAGGGCCTGTGCTGCAAAGCTATTATGATGTTATCCAGCTAACTTGATGGATTTGCTCTCACACTCTCCTCCAACCCTCTGCCACTTATGAATTCAAGACTATTGCTTTTCTTATATTTTCATACATATTGATGCCTTTTGTCATGAAATGTTGTCCTAAATATTTATGCTTCTCGGTAGCAGTGTTATACATGTAAAAATGTGTGTGTAAACAAAGCCGCTACAATGCTGCTCTAAGACACAGGCCTCAGGTCCTGGTTCTTCAAAGCACGAATGATTGGAAGATGAATGGAGTTTATTGGAGAATGCATACGTGCACTTTGACCACAGTTGTCCACTTTACTGATTGATCTGATGACGTTAAAGAAATTAATTTGACAGAAATTGCAGTGGCATGCAATCATAAAGAGATCCTCAAGTTTAAATAAACAATGAGTGGTTATTATTAAAGATGTCTCTGAATGAGTTATCAAATCAATTTCTGTACTTTTAACTTTTTAATATCTTCAATATGTGAACTGGGGCCAAACACTTCCTCTAGATGAAATTACAAAATGTAGCCATAACTTTTCTCAGACTAGTGCAGCCAGATGAAAGTATCGAAGCACCTGTTAAAAGGCATGGCTATATTTTTTTCTGTGACACCATTGGCAGGAATGTATAATGCATTATTTGTATGTGTGTTTTGTTGATCTGGAGTTTGCACCACATGAACAAAACAGGGACAAGAGGTCAAAAATTCTACATTGCGTCTTTAATTTTTGGGGTATAGATGAGTTTGCCATTTGCAAAAGACAACATAAAATACATACACATGCAATATAATGACAAGACACCTTATCTCAGTATTTACAACAAAAAACATGGGACTCTCACTCTCGCTTTACTGCAACTTCTTTATCCCACTTGATAGATAACTGACAACATAATACAGGGGATACCCGAGTGAAATAGTTAGTTGATGCATGTGATGAAAAATGATTGGTTTTCCAGACCACATGTGCAGGATGGATGAAGAACACAGGAGCCTCCTACCATCAGTTCCGGAGGTCTGAGTGAAACTCCAAACGGCAAAATGTGTCAGACGCCGCTGAATGCAAAAATCTATAGTATCACTTGAAGCCTTTAATAAGTAACATCAGTCATCAGCTGCAGGGAGACTCTGCACACATGTGAATTACTGACAGCCTTGCATCTGTTTGTGAGGTTTTTTTTTCCCTTCTCAGAAAATTCAAAACAAAGTGATGCATCTCCATCCAGCGCCATCATCCTGTCATCTCTATCAAACCTGAATTACTGCTAAGTGGCAGCTGTCACCGAGTCGCACGCTGAAACTCCACACACTCGATCCCCCACTCACTGATGAGCAAAGCGTCAGAAACTATTCACCATGCGCTAATGCAGTTGTGTTAACCTTAAAACAGCTGCTTCTTTTTTTATATGTACTCACCTTTTTTCAGAGCTTATCTAACACATTTATAAGACAAGGAGTCGAGACACTCCTGAGTCATCTAGGTTGTTAGTTAAATATTTATACATCCCAATTTGGAAAAACAAGCACTCTCCCAGAAAATTTGTGACTGGTCGGTGTGTGCTTTAAAACTCACTGGATTAGAAAAAATGAGTGGCTAATTAGGGAGCAGTAGTTGGCATAACTTGCACAGTCCCATTGATTCCTTCTTTGGGGACGGGAGGTTTCGCAGCAGGAGTCAAGCACACTGTCGGAGTATTAATTTGAAAACCATGCAGCTGGAGGCCCATGGGTCAGCACGATTCAATTTCTGTGCTTGCAAACGGGTAAGTGATAGTCCAAGTGGCCAATTTATACATCTATCTGAAGCCCAGAGAGCCTGTGTGCTTATAAATCACTGGATGCATGTAATTATGTAGTGTGTGCTGAAGGGTATGTTCCCTCAGGGGATACTGAACAGTTCACTTCACACCGCAGTTTACTGCACTGCGACCAAGTGTAAACCCACCGTGACGTCAGCTTTCAGTTTGCGGACTGCTGGCATCATGGTTGAAGCCATGTTGGCCTCTGGAGCCAGGAGTGTGTTTGAACGAGAGGGTGGACCTGGGGAGGATAAGCATCACTACACCTTGATCATGATGGTAAGAGCCTGTCAATCACAAGGTGGCCACACCCTAAAGCACACCCTGCTTCATCACCTATTTTACTGTAAATGGGATCATAATTTATAAAATGAGCATTGTGCTGTTTTGAAGAAAAGCAAAACCTGAGACCATAAACTCATTAATGTTTACTGAGGTAATAAATCAAGTGAGAAGTAGAGTCATTTTCTCATAAGGCTCCACACAATCAACCTTCTTTTTGCAACCAGTGGATTCACCCCCTGCTGGCCATTAGATAAATTGCAATGCTCTATTCTACTATATATACAGTCTATGATTATGACTCCTCTTTGTTTATCTAAGCTCCCTCTGCTGCTGTTTTCTGCCCTCTGTCTGCACTCCCGACTCAAGACGGCATCAGCGGGAAACCCATCTATGGTCACTGACAGGAAATCCTCTTGGCACAGACAATGAGCTGATTTCAAACTTTAATGTCTCCTAAGCATCAGAGAGGGAGCGCTTCGTTCAAAACACGCTGCATTCACAAGCCAAGGTTGTACTGCCAAAAGATTTTATTTTTTTTCCAACCACCTCCAACCCTCATGAGAAGACTTACAGCAACAATGGGAGCGCAACGTTTTGACGTCACTTAATTTCAAACTTCTAAATTTAAAAAGTGCACTTCTAACAATTATTTTCCCTCCTGGGGCTGCGAGATTACGCAGATACTAAGTGTTGCCTAAACGCAATCAGCAGAAAGTGTTGAATTCCCACACCCCCGTTCTCAGAAGCACATGCAAACACACACATGAACACACACATGTACTGTCTGCACGCATATTTTTAGCCATTCCCTGTTGTATCCTCACTTCCAACAGCGCTTTCAACTGCGAGAGTCGGTGAGTGGGAATAAGTATTTCTTGGATGGATCCCACATTGATACAGCAGAGCAGATAAAGTAGCACGAGCTGGAGAGCCAATAGAGGCCTGGACACGGAAATGATATTATACTGTTAAGAACTGGATAAAAAGTCACACCGATACAGTTTGGAGGTCAAGGTTTTGCAAGTGTGTAAACTTCAGATTCAATGTATTTCTTTTCAGTTTGGACTTCAATATCATTTTTACACCAAATTTAGTGCTTATAAGAAGGTTTGTTTTAAACAGGGTGATTGACTGCTTTTCCATTTCCTGTTGTCAGGTTTGCCTTTCTGTTTCATGTTACGTTTTTTTTTCTGATGTTATGTTCAACAGAGAAAACTACAAACACTGTAAAATTGAATAATGTTGAACGTGCATCATAGCATCATGCTGGAAAAGGGTCATGTTCCCATCACTGCTGATCAGATCAGGAGCCAATAAAAGCCTCTACCCGCGGCAGAGTCATGTGACCGGGGAATGAATGCTGAAGACAAAAGCCAGATATTAGTTTGGATTAGTGAGTTTTTTGTTCAGAGTAAAGTAAGACCACACATTTCAATTTGTCTTTCATGAGCTTGAAAACAGCAGTTGACCAAACAAGCTTACATCAAGGACCATTTAGTCACTGTTCTGGAGCTTTTAACTATGATCGTCATCAGCAGAATAAAATTTGCTCAGTTGTCATTTAACTGGAGATGTTTAAATCTTCATCTCAATTTGTTCAGCAATGTTAATAGAATACAGTAAATGAAGTGAAATAACATGATAATGAAGTGCGACTTGTCGTCCACGTTGGCTCAGATGCTGAGTTTCAACAGTTTGCTGAGCATCATCTCAAGGTTCAATTGGTACTTGGAAAGTTTCACACCAACATGGATGTTAATGTAAAAGTGTTGGAGTCGAAGAAAAAATAAAAATTAGAGCTTCTGTTCAGTCTCATGTCGACCGAGTAAACTCCATCTGCTGGTAAAGATGATGAGATGTGATTGAAAGCTTCCTGAGCAGCTTCGAACTGGAGCTTGATTTGAGATTTGAAATTTGTTCTGTCAACCACATGTAACATGATTCAACAGATCGCAGGCTGCATGCATTACACGTAGCAGGGAATTCAATCTGACGAGCCCATTTTTGACATGTAGAGTTCAGGGAAAAACATAGCTCATGCTAACATGAAGAACCTCTTGTTTGAAGAACTGTCAAGGTTCAACATTTTTCCATACTGTTAAACTTGAGTTTTAGAAGTACAAATACTTCATAGTGATACTGAAGAAAGAATAAAACACACAAATAAAGATACGTGGTGAGCAGGAGAGGAGGAATATTAGAGGACACAAACTGCTCTGCTGCCTTCGCCTCTCTCTTAAAGATGGTTATCTACTGTAAATCAATAGGCCTCCTCACTATTGGCATGACTGGGAGCTGACTCAGCCTAATTACCCTCTGGTCCGACCTTTAAATCACACCAATGAGAACAAATAAATAATGACTGGTTAAAGCACCGCTGTCTTAGCGCTTCCGTCAAAATTGGCAAGCGCGAATGAATTGTAAATTTATGGAAATGCAACAAGCGAGAGAGGAGGGCCTTGCATTTTGGGTGACAAATTGAAAGCAGGGGAACACCCGCGAACTGTCTGCCTGAGTGCCAAGTCAGACAGTTAATCTCTACACTGTCCCGGGCCACTTAATTCCCACTGAAATGTGGCACACTCCCCCTCTCCTTCCTATGCCCCATGTGCTTTTTGCCTTATCGCTGTAATTTGGTGCGCACTGACAATGGAAATTTGACAGAGCTATTGACAGTAGCTATTCCACAGTGGGCTAATAACTTCAAGATTTCAGACAATGAGGGGAATATTAAGCAGAATTTGCACTGTAGCCTGCATGAAGAAATACAGCAGTGACAAGCAGGAGGACTGATAGTACGGTATATTACAGCAGCGTCACCGCGGGAACCTTCCTTTAATTCATTTTATAGACTCATTCGCTCATTTATTCTACAAACCAGCTCATGTTTAAGCCTTTCAATTCTAACCCTAAGTTAGAGAAAACGTAAAAAGAAGCTGCGACTTTCGGGAAACAATCAACCAAAATGTGCAGCAGATAATTATGACCATTGTCTTGTGTTTATGGAGCAAATTGCACAAAAACAAATGCTGTGAAAGAAAGCGAAAAATCTTCTTGTTAGTGTTGAATGAGCTGAAGCCAGAAGCTTGTTATCTTAACTTAGCACGAAGACTGGAAATAGAGGAAAAGTTACAAAAAGAAATCTGCTTATCTGCTTAATTAACATGTTATATCTGTGTTTGTCTCCTTAAACTACAACACTCTGGTTTGTCTCGGTTGAACTAATGGGCTGCTGGTTGTAGCTCAATATTGTGCAAACATGAGAATCATAATCTTCTCACCTCTCGACAAGAAAGCAAATATCATATCGTAAGCATGTTTCCCAAAATGCTTTCAATGTTAATTACAGTGATTGCATGAGAAACAAGCTGTACCCAGTGTGACGTTTCATGACTTACATCAAAACCTGTCACTGTGTAGAAATACTTCCACCCAAACCTCGAGCTCTTCACGTCTGATTTTTTCAGCAGCCAACAAGTTCATGTAGTTGTGCAATGGAGCAATGAAGCAATGGATGTTAAGCTTGAAGATTTTCAACTGTGGACAGCAATTTGTTGAAGTCTCCATTGATTTTTTTTTCTTTTTTTTCTTTTTTTAACCCTCTCATATGCTGGCGAATGATTTACAGCTGCACTCCATGTAACAACTGGGAACACAAGATGGAGGCTGCAGCTTCTCAGACCGCTTATTATAAATCATGTGAATCCAGACTTCTAAAGCTCATCGCACATTTTTTGTTGACTGGTTGCTTTCGAGGTTAAACCACAGGAGCTCTGCTGTCTTTTTTTTTTTTTTTTTTTTTTTTTTTTTTGATGATGATGATGAAAATCTATTCAAAACATGGCTACAATCATTTCCTCCTCAACAACATTATCAGCTGTATTGGAGCCTCTGACTTTTTTGAGAGTAGACCCTCCAACTTTTTCGAGTTACCGAGCTAAATGCGTTTGAAAGCGTGGCTGTAACAAATCTGAAGTTTGACAGCTTTATTAAGTGATCCTGGGATTTTTCTGCTGTGCTTGTTTGGACACAACACACTCCGCCGGAAAGCCGCTGCTACAATAAACATTGATCTGTGTGCTGGGTGTGAACGCTAACAAAGGCCAATCAAAGGCGCTTGTATTGTGGAGGAAATGTGGAAGGATATTTGACTCATACAGGAGGCTAACAAGGGTTTGGACTCTCAGAGGATTTCAACAATCCAGCAGGCTCCTCCATTAAGAGGTTTGAATTTACTGAGGTGTTATTTGATGCACATGAGACTTAACTTGCAGATATTTTTTCAATACAGTCCGATACAGTCAAATTATGGATTTCTCTTTTATTTGGGCTGAAGGGTGTAAAAGGTTTTAGTGGAATTAATCCTACAGTCAGAAGACCAATAAGCACCTGCCTTCAGAGGATGAACCTTGAATTTAGACAG
Source organism: Centropyge bicolor (assembly GCA_037975185.1). Lineage (NCBI taxonomy): Eukaryota > Metazoa > Chordata > Actinopteri > Pomacanthidae > Centropyge > Centropyge bicolor. The sequence continues at coordinate 1,090,676 of JBBMOC010000042.1, forward strand.
CGGAGATTATATGCTATTAACACCGCGCGCCTCGCCACATTGTATAAAATAATTACAGTTTTCCAGCCTTGTTTCTGCACTATCATTAAACCGTTCGCAGCCGGGCTCAGACGTTTCACTGAATCTCTAATTTCATTTGACGCTCCCGCACGGTGCTGTTTGATTCGCATGTGATCGTTCCAGGAGGAGGGACAGTCAAGCTGTTTTAAGCACCGAAGTCTGACAGCTCCAGTCACTTTCACTGGTGCCGGCTAATTAAGAGCATTTATTGAAGTAATGTACTTTGGTGCTTTGAGGATTTCCGTTCACACTTCTACTCTGCTACATCTCATGTCACCCATATCTCACATGTGATAGGCTCATTTATGGCACAAGTGCACTGTTGAAGATTAAACTTGTGGATGCTGATCTTTTTGTCTTGTGGCCCCAAATAAAAAGCTGTGTATAACTGGGGCCACTTTTTATATTTTAAATGTCTGTTTTATTTCATTTTTTGTCAATGACTTGTTAAACTTGTCACATGCTACAAAATTGTTTGAAACCCGAAGAGTGAAACTTTTTTAGATTAGAGAAAAATTTGAAACAGATCATGTTTTTCTTTATATTAATTAAATGATGAGCCATCCGATTGATCTTGGCCCACTGGAGGGGCCCTGACCCCAAGGTTGTGAACCACTGAACTAAACATATACACAGTATGTATAATTCACAGAAAATACTTCAAACTAGCCTGAGGTGCACTTTAACTAGAGTCAACAGTAAAGTGCTACAGTATTAATCTAATAAATAAATCGATACGTGGTTGACCTGTACATTGATAATATATTAATCACAGGGGCCATTTTTCTGCAGGATGAGAACTTGTGCTTTAAGTATATTTGAACGTAGGGTATTTTCAAATTGTTCCCTTGTTACATTTACATAAGATTTACTTTTTGATTACGGCTGACTTGCTGTGATTTCATGTGTGATGAGATGCAAACATTAGAAACTCCTCTGCCTTTTGTTGAACACTGGGCTAATTATCTCCAGCTACCTGCTGTTTAGGACCAACCCTGAGTCCTAGCTGCTCTCCCCCAGAGCGAAGACGGTGTTTGCTGTCGTGCTGCGGTGACAAAATGAGCCGGGGCTCTCAGCTGCCCTCTGGGTCATTAATAGCTCCCCAGGAAATGTTTCTGCCTAGTTCTCATTTATCCATTAATCCTCTTTAATTAATTCTCTTTCATTTACCTTGGTTAGAAGAAATCAATAGCGCAGGTTTCACTTAATTTGACAAATGTTCTTTTGCTTTATCCCTTGATGCTGTGTGTGCAAGAATGTGTGTGTGTGTGTGTGGACAGCGTAAGTGATGTGGAGATTAGTTTGAAGTGACTGAATTGAGTCATCTGACTAAAGTTGCAATGAGTTATGAAACAAAGATTTTGGATGAAACAAGACGACGTTGAAACTTGATCAGTCGCCGTGTCTATAATGTAAATTCCTGGATGTTAAAAGAAATTTTCTGAAGTCGCATATCACGTGACATGGGGAAGCTACGTTCAAGGTAAAAACTGTTATAACGCTGTTGCTAGAACTAAAATACTTTCATCTCATGTCTTAAATGTTTGATTTGAAAGTGAACTAATTATAACTATTCTAATTATCTAGTTATCTATCTAATTAACTCCCCGTGCTCTTTCACTCTTTTCTATCTGCAGGACGTCTCTCGTTTTCCAGTGTTTTGTCAGACTGATAGATATTTGTGGTGTTTTTTTTATCTCTGGGTGCATGAGGAGCTGTTTTCTCTGCTGCTGGACTGTTGCAGAGCAGAAACATGGTCTCCGGCTCTCACAGTAGTGAGTTTATGTTTCGTTCCCTCGTGGTGAATATCAGATATTGTTCTGTCTGCGCCATCTGTGTGCATATGTTGTTCTGTGATGCGCTGGCGAGGTATGGACAGTTATTGATTTCTCATGAAGTCGGTGTGTTTGTGTTTGTCGGTAGCGATAGCCTTCGAGGAAAAGACGTGTATGAAGCAGAACATTCAGGACAAGAAACTGTTTTTTGGAGCAGACTTGACGCTCTCAGTCCTATTTATACACAAGATGGGACCAAGATGGGGTCATATAGTAAGTGAGTGTAGACTAAAAAGTAAGGCCTGCACCCTTACTCATAGAACCTGGAGTTACTGTGTGTAATGTCTTGCCCATTCATTTTTGAAAGAATCACAGCCTCTTGGGAAACTCCAACATGGGTCACGGCCCACTGTTACAGTCCAGCCATAACTTAGCTGGCGAAGGATCCTGCAACCCTGATTCCAGAGAAGAGAAATATACTCAATTAAGTCAGTGCAAAGAGAATATATTTAATGTTTGACCTTTTGTAAATATCTGCTTATTCTGAATTTGATGTCAGCAACATGTTTCAAACAAGTCGGGACAGGAGCAACAAAAGACTGTAAAAGTTGTGGACTGATCCAAAAACACCTGTTTGGATCATTCCACAGGTAAACAGGTTCATTGGTAACAGGTGATAGTATCATGATTGGGTATAAAAGGTTCATCCTGGAAAGACTCACAAGCAAGGATGGAGCGAAGTTCACCACTTTGTCAAACACATGATTATACAAAGGAAATGATCACATGAGCTCAGGAACAATTTAACCACAGTTAGTTTGAAAATGACTACATCCTGTCTTTTACAAAACATCCAAACTTTTTTGCAAACAGGATTGTAATTTTAGTCTAATTTAACACCACTTTTTCAAAACTCTGCCAAGTGTGGAAACACATGTTTGTTAGTCAGGGTGGTGGAGGAGGTGCCTGACACGTCCTCCCCCCTCGAGTACAAATTGTTTTTCACCACAGAGGGCCCTGATCCTTTGAGTTCTTTGTCTCTTACCTAACATTTATTCGCTTTTTCTGAAGCTCAAAAAGTCAGTCCCAGAGGTTTCAATTAGAAAAGTGTGGTGCATCTGAGTGTATTCACTTTAATAGTGGAGACTGATCTCCTGAGTGTTGTAGACGGGCACTGCTGGAAGTGTTGCTCTGTCTAACTCGGGTTAATTGGGTTTCTTTCAGCTTCAGCCAACAACAGTACGCTGAAAGAAAGGATTCTTTTATTGTGAGCTGCAAATCTTATCCGAGTGTACATTTTGATGTGTTTCTGCTCACTCACAAACAGAAAAAGCTTCAACTGAGGTTTCTTTTTAAGCCATGCATTAAAAAACTTGCATATACTTTGCATCTGCTGACCATTTTCCTACCGCAGCTTTATAGTTTATCAAAGTTAGATTATTGTAAATGCTGTTAATATTTCTGCAAGACGCAATCAATTTCACATGAATTCACAAAATCCTTCTTTGCTATTTTCATTTGGGTTTGATTGTCTGGCAGTAAAATTGACCTTCAGTCATAGCTGATACAACACTAATGTGATTTTTGCACAAATAACGAAAGTGACAATTAAAGACAGGAGGAACCTGCTCGAATTTGCAGCTGCAGATCTTTTTTTTTTTTTTTTGCACATCTCGTTTCCAAATCCCAGGAAATTTGTTTAATGTTCATTCCTATTCCAGTTCATGAGATGGTAGATGGAAATTGAACTATTGGATTAAATAAATCAGGTTAAATTAAGATGAGTTAAGATTATATCTAGATAGAAAAACATACTTAACAAATTGGTTCAATTAAGTTTAAGTTTAAAGTTGAAGTTGAATTAAGACTGAAAGAGTAAAATTAGCAAGGAGTAAGTTAAAATGGAGGGAGTCATAAATAGCTTACGTTTGGATTATTTAATACAAAATTCAGAATCAGGTTTATTGCCAAGGTTGTGAGGAATTCATCTTGGTGTTTTGGTGCATAACAGGTTACACAATTAAAATAAATCAGTTAATCTCACTCAATACTTTAGATTAATCAGGTTTTGTAAAATTCAAACAATCTCTTGTTGAAATTAAGCCCATTAAAAATAATATTCGCACACGAAGGCTGAGGCAGGAGATAAATCCACCTGAGTGTCTTAAGACTGCATAAAGCTGCTGAATAGCCCGTGTTAATTATCAGGTCCTGCCGTCCTGCCGATGGCAATGAAAGAGGAATATGAATATGACATTGGTTCAGTTATGGTAGGGCAGCTTCATCAATAGCACACGGCCATTTTTGATGATGGAGTAGCAAATAAACTGTCCCAAATGGCCTCCATTTTCCCTCGCCTCCTCCTCCTTCTCATCCCTCTCTCATCATATTTCTCGCTGAGGAAGTGGCGAGGGAGGAGAGGAAGAGATCGACCTGAGTGGTGTTCTGAAGGACCGGGATGGAAAACCATTGTGCAACAGGTGTGACCCTTTGTGCCGCGGTTTCAACATGAAAGCAAGCGACACTGCTGCTAAATTGCATGTGCTTAAGAGTAAAAATATGCTTTTAGAGTTGAAGACGATGCTGGAAAAAAACTTTCTGGCTATTTCTGGCTTTGCTATTTCCTGTCCCTCAGGAGCTCACTGATGTTTGGAATCAACAGAATTAAATGATTTTTATTTCTTTTGAATTAGCAGAAATGAGATGAAAAGTGTCTGGCTCAGTTTGCGGTGGAGTGGAACTAGTGGTGGCATTAAGGCTGTAGCAATGATGGAGGAAGTACAAATCTTTCACTTAATTAAAAGTAGACGTTGTCCGGTGGGATACACTGTAAGAGTCCTCCAAGGGATCCGGAGGGATTATGCCTGCCTTCACTAAAAGCTGCCACATCAGAACGTAGTACCTCAGACTTTCATAGCTGCATGTTCATTTCTAATTTTAACCATAAATGTCCACAGTCTTTATGTTTGTACACATTATGTGAAATAATGTAATAAACAATATAGTGAAATACTTTTGGACCTGTTTGTTTGTTTGTTTTTTTGCTTGCTTGTTTTAGAAAAGTAGATAATTATTAGCAATAATAATACTAAAAATGATACTAATATCAATTACAGCAACAACAATAATGATAATGATAATAATTATGAGACACAACAGAAAAGAAAAATCTTAGGGCAGGTTTGTACAACATGTTTCCATTTATTACTATGACCTATTCTCCATCCAGCAGACACAGGGCGACATTAGCATCAGTCCAGTATTGACTCTACTTTTAGCTCTGTTTTGGTCTCCACACACTTCAGAGGGAAATATTTGACCCTTTAATGGCTTAATGTCTGCTGCTAAAATAAGTTAAAACACTCATTGGAGCTGAGATGAAACTGCTGAGTTCGACTATTAGTGACACCTTCCACGTTATTATCATCTACATTTGACCCTACAATATTGATTAGGGCAGCTTTAATGAGAATCTTTATGCTACTTGCTTTGATTTACGGAGGTGAGGACTGATGAGAAGTCAAACACAATGACATGGTGAACAGCTTGTTAACAAGCGTGCACATTAAACCGCTCATAGCGTCATATTTCTGCCGACTTCACACAGCACATCGGCATGACTTTATGACAACTAGCGGGCTCCATGGTGTAAAAAGTGTAACTACATTTTTTGCTAATTATAATTTCAAGCCCAGTTAGCATCTGTGGAAAACGGTGGGGTTTGCCAAAAAAAGGTTTAGCGACTGCTGAACTAATTTCCTGCAGTAAGAGAGTAGTTACTGTACAGGAACCTGCAGCTTCCCACACAGAACAGAAGTTGAGAAACAATAGATGGCAGAGCGGCGCCGGAGACTTCCCATGGTGCAATAAAACCACATGAGCAGAACTGAACACTGACGATAAAAAATAGAATCGATGGGAGTGCTTCACGTTTCCTATCCCATTGACAGATTATTTCATGGATCACGGCAAACAAAACTGTGGCTCATTCGACAGAGGGAGTGTCTGTGCTCCCGTCCTCCAATATGTTCTTTTGATTACTTTAAAGCTGAGGCTGTTTAAGCTTTTGTCAGGAGGGTGACATACTGCAGATGCCAAAAAAGAGACAGGCAGACGGGGAGATTCACATAATCTAAGTCATTATCAGACGTAAATGAACAGAAAGTGCAACCATCTCAAACGAACAAAGTGATTTCACAGATCACTGATGCCCTTTTCTGGAGATGGCAAATTAATGGCTGCACTATATATTTTTTTTCTCCTGTGCTGTGCAAGTCCTCCTGAGTGCAATAACACTGAGCGTAAGGGCTCGCCAAAGAGGTGAAATCATTTTCTGCCCTGGACACAGAGCAAAGGGGTTGATAATGGGATTCACTTAATTGTAAATTAACAGAATCTTGTTAATAGGATTCTGTTAATTCAAGATTTATTTCCTTATTGATTCATTTATTCTTTTTTGCAGTGTGTGTAAAATGATGTTAGTGGATAATTACAAGCAACCTTAAATTGCTAAGAATTGAATGTGTAGCGTGCCATTAATCAAGCTGACGATCATGAACGAGGATGCAGATTTACTTGGCGCTCCCAGTCGTCGCCAGCAGCATTATGCAAAATCTAGTTCTTCCAAATTGGTATTTATGCAGCGCCGTGATGTGACATACTGCACCGATGCATTGATGTAATTTATTTCATCTGCTCACGTATGATGCAGAAAATGTTAAACATGAATGACAAATGATTCTGAGGCTTTTTAAATAACGTGCGATGGATTTGTTTGGATCAGTTTGTTCAGTCAATACGAAACAGTAAATTCTGAGAAACCCTCGTCAGGATGTTATTGAACAAGCAATTTGAATCTACAGAAACTCCTGCGGGGGGTTTACTATTTATTGTAGGAGCTGACTGTGTCGATACAGTCAGTGCGGTACAGCACAGTCTGTAAAATTTAAATAGTCTTTGTCCCAACACACCCTCCAGACTCTGTGCGTGTTCAGTGCTGCCAAACTGCCACAGTGAATCATGCTTTGTTTTTATTTGTCCGCTCCGGCGCTGGATCTGGAGGTGTTAGTGGTGCAGGTGGGGGCAACAGGTAACAGAGAGAGAGAGAGAGAGACGAGCTGAGAAAATATTTGTGCATTAGAGCCGACTCGGAAAATATTGGCCAGATGCTTCTGAGCTCTGACTGTGACCAGCAGGGGCAGACTGGGGTCGTATTGGCCCATCAACATATTTATCTGTGTAAATGTGAGTGTGGGGCAGAACATTGCCAAAGAATTACGTCAATGCAAACATTCAGAAAAATGGAAATGTATATACAGCTATAATACAACTGAATGGAATATTCAACTTTTTTAGAAAAATTTTTAGTCTTTCTTGTTTGAATTTATGTAATATAAAAAACAAAATTTGCTGGCGTTGGCTTGTTTGTCTGTTTGTTTGCAACATAGCTCAACAAGTTATGGACAGATTTTGATGAAATTTTCAGGAAAGGTCCTTTCTGGGACAAGGAACAAATTATTAAATTTTGGAGGTGATCCGGAAAACCGCCATTGCAGAAATGTCGATTTTCAGGTATAACTATGAAACTAAAATTGATATCAATGTGATTCCAATTGCTAAGGGGATGTTTTTACGGTCCAGGAATCCATTGAAATAGATAAATCAAAGGTAGGACTAATATTTTGGGGTGTAAGTCACAATATGCTGGGGGAACTGTGCTGCTTGGCGGAGGTCTGCTTTTCGAGTTTTATTGTTGCAACATATTAACCAAAAGAGATATAATGTGTTAGTAGGTTTTGTTACCTTTGAGCTCAAAATAAAGAACCCCCAAAAAATCAAACTGCTCCTTTAACTCTTGTTTCAAACATACAAATAGCAGGTTATTACTGTAATGTTGCATGTGAAGGATTAAACCACGTAAATATTAATTCAGCGCTGTTTGATTTACCAGCTTTAATTCCTGCTGCTGTACTGTTAAGAATATTAAAGCAATACATTTCAGTTAATTGATTCATTGATTGATGTCTGTAATCGAGACATTGTCGCCCCAAACACAGATTACTAGTGTTGCAAAGAGGCCTGAATCTCTTTCTGCATTTGTTTCAATGAAAGCACAAAAGAAAAGGAAAAAACTCCCAATGAATCAGACGTTTTCAATAACGATATCAGACACTTTCATATGTGATCCTAAATCTGATATCTGATTTGTGGCGATGCGACCTCGGGCTGAGCAGTCCTATCATAATTCATGCTTCTTTTCGGCGCCGACAGCGGCAGCGAGTCGTCTCTGACATCCTCGAATTCGGCTTGATTTTTTCTCTCGGTGAATCCATCCATGTAACTGCCCGACCGCTCGCACTCACATCCAAGTGTCCATCTGCACAGGAGTGACCAGCACTGATCCACAAACAGCCGCGATCGAAGTCTAGGCCCCCTTTTTTTTTTGATCTCTTCCCGCCCTCTTTATTGTGTTTTTGCAGATTTACAGCCTGCATCCAAAATGCATTTACACACAAATTGCTCCACACATGGCGACATTAGTCAAAGGAGCCTCCATTTTGTGTGTTTACTTCTGCATGAAAAAGCTGTGAGTGAGTTGTGGATGTTATGTTAGGATTTTCACTTTAGGAATTATCACATTGAAATAAAGGGTCACATTTTGGTTTTGTTAGTCTTGTTGCTTCCTGTTTTATGTTGAAAGAGTCTGTATTCAGGTGTGTTGGTTGCCTTTACTTCCTGCCCACCTGCTTTCTGTATCACCTGTGTTTCATCAGTCATTAGTTGCTGTGTTTGCTGCCTGTGTCTCTCATCTTGTGTTTGTTCCACGACATTTGCTCTTATTTATTATTTTTTGTTTTTCTCCTTGTTTTTGGACTTTGGATTGTTCAACTCTCTCAGCTTTTGTTGCCAGTTTTGTTACTGGTATCAGCTTTTTGTTATGTGCATTTGACTCCTCTTTTGAACTGAGAAACCACAACTTGAAGTTCAAATAAAGCTTGTTTGATTATGATATAAAAAGCAAATGTAAGATGTAAATAAAGAGACAGGTTTTTAAATAATTGTACATAAAATAGGAATGAGTGCAGAAGTTTTATTTAGTTCAGTTCTTTGCAAAAAAGACTCCCAAGACTAAGAACAGGCTCAACATATAAAGAACAAAGGACATCTTATTAAATGTTCTTATTCTCTTTCTTGCAAAGAGGTCATTCAGAAGGTTGATACCACTTGTTGTCTGTGTAGGCAATAGAAAGATTATGATGGATGAAGATTATGAAGATGTTTTTTGTACTGATTAGATAAACAGAAACAGGCTTTTAACAGAGCTGTATCAATTCTCTCAACAAGAATGAGAAGCTACTTTCATCTGCTTTCATCACTCACACTGCACACACTCAACTTTCCCCGATGAGGTCAGGGGTCAAGTTATTCAAGTGGAAAAAAAAGAAAAGAAGGTCTATCCCAAAGATCAGTTCAAACATGCATTTTCTATCTCGAACTTTCAGCACCGCTTCAAATCTGTTCAAAGCAACATGGATGTGACATGAAGTGTGTCACATGTAGAGATTCAGCCCGGGTGTCGATCCATGTGTGGAAAACAAAGCATTTCAGTTGACATACGTTTGATCACATCTCAGCCGCAGATGTCACTACAATACATGTCAGTCAGTGAGAGGAGAGAAATCCTGCTCACGCTCACTGTACACATGCTGTATGTTTAAAGGGGAAAGACAAGCGTAGGGCAACAATTTGGATTTCACGCATCTTGCAAACGGGTTCAGAGCATAACCTGGCAGTTGTGCTTCGTAATAGACCATTTATGTTTGGTCAAATTACATTTTAAAAAGGTTAATGCAATTAAAAAAAATGCATATAATCATAGTGATATTGTGACTTTGTCTTTGCAAAATGAATGGATTTGTTGTCGTTTCATATCATAGCTAGAAAACATCAATACCAAGGTGGCCATCATTGTCTATAGCCACAGTTAAATAGACAATAGAGACAAACTATTTAATTGGCTTTATTGTGTTGATGTGAGAAGCCGTCATCATCAGCGGTATGACACAAAGAGTTCATCCACGCAGCAGGATCAATAAGATGTTTGTAAAACAGCTAGCGTGGCTGATGAATTTATCCCATCTGCTGGTGGGCAAAGGAAATGAATTTAATTTATTCAGTCTGATCAGAAACAGGGATAACATGTTTTCTCGCTGGGGGATAAAAAATGAATGACCACGGGGGGGATCAAAAGAAGAGCAGGGAATATCCCCCCCGGTAATTTGCACGCGGGGTCCAGACTGTCTTTAACTGCAGTGCGAGGGAAGTCAGGAGGGTCTGACAGACAGATAATAGACGTGGAAACTTTGAAAGACAAATGGACGACAGTTTGACCAGTTGAAATGTTGGGATTGTACTTGCATCAGATCTGCCGGCAGAGACTTCTAACGGCGCAGCTGACGACTTTAGGCTACCCGATTTCTTTGGTATTAATATCTTTGATATTTGACAGCTGTGGTTCAACTTTTGTCAGCGCTTCGCTGTCAACCTGTCAAATTCTTGAGCTTCTCGCACGAGCGTTGGAAGAATATTCAACTTGTGTTTCTGCTCATATTCCTACGTTGATAACAGAAAGCTGATGTCATCATTTACTTAAACACAACTAAATGCAGGTTTGTTAACATTATTTCAGCTCTGTGTCCCTGTACATGCAGCTATGAGGTTTTAACAAAGGCCAGGAAAACATCAACATTATAAATATATTATTTGATGAACAATTCAGCTTTTCTTCATAAAATCGCCTCCTTTTCCAACAATTCATCCCTGTCTTGGCAAAACACTGATTAATTCTCTGAACCTTGTTTAAGATTTTGCCCGTGGGTCTAAAAATGACTTTAATCCTCTTCCTTTAGTCTCTTTGAAAAGCAAAACAAAGGGACTGATTTGCAGCCTTTGAGATGCGATCCTCCTAATCAACAACAGATTCCAGTAAATATCCTGGCCTTTTGATAGCATCCAAACACGACTTTCCTCAGTAGACAACAACGACGTGCTCCAGTTGTTTGATCAGGACGGCTGGTCAGAACACATGCGCGCCACAATTATTGCAGCCAAGGTTAACATCACAGTAACATGGAAGAAGAAGAGGGACGTTTGTGTGAGTGGCTTCCCTTCAAATGTTCTCCACATTTTGTTTTAGTGTCGCCGTCATTTCGACACTCTACTGGAAATGATCGGATTAGCTGTACACACATTATCTTTGGTCTGCTCAAGTTCCAGTGTAATTATTCACACTGAGGAGACAAACCAGGAAATAAAGTCTGCACGCCGCCGCCATCGACGGCGCCCTTATCACCCGGTTCAAACCAGCCCCGGCTGCACAACCAGGCTGCTCAGCAACCCCCCACCCCCCTTCTAAATGAAAGAGAAAAGGTTTTAACCGTCCTCACAATTAGAAGGAGACACTGAGCCGGGTTTTGGCTCGACCGCCTGAAGTTATTAGCTCAGGGTAATTAAGTTCGCATTATTCTCCCCCAACATCAAAATGATTTTATGCAGTTCATTGTGGGCAGGGCGCTCGCCGGCCTGACTGGTGGAGATACCCATGAGCCGACCCTGCGAGAGCACGGAGACACGGCGGAGGGGAGGGGATGACACGGAGACCGTCCTCGGACAAGTGAAAAACCTCGTCAATGACTTCAAAGGTCTGTCAGTGTCTCGGTAGGATTTTGATTGTAAGGGTTTGGGATTTGAATGGTCGAACCGTCGGGAGAAGGGTCGAATGAAAGAGGAGGATGTGTTTGACTTTGCGTTACGTTTTGTAAAATGTATTTATTAGACTTTGCATAAGTATTGATAAGGTTGATGAAGTAGGAAAAATCATAATTGCTTGAAGAGCGTAAACGGTTTCTTCTTCTTTAAAGTCAAGCTAAAATTAAAAAAATCTTTGGTAGGAAATCTACAGCATATCATTAGTGTTTGTTTTGACTTGTCTGCTTATTCAGTCAAACTTTTAATTTTAGTTTTATTTAGATTTTTTTGCAGTGACAGCGCCCCCTACATCAATGGTCTCCAGTTGTGTGAATGTTTGTTTCCACCCTGTATAACAAGTTACTCCAAATCCAAAAGTTATGTTCATCACATCAAAATTCTCAATATGCTTCTTCAGCACTTAGATGAATTATTGTTAAACTGTGCAGCATCATCCTGTATGAAATGAGTTTTTTTCCTAACATCAATCATGAATTATGACTTTTAAGCTTTTAAATATTTCAGCTATGAAATTTACAGTCCTATGAAAATTTGATGAGGTAATTGTGTCATAACAATAAAAACATACATACAAATATTTATACCGAAGTAATAGAATAGAAGTAGATAGAGTACTTCTGGTACTGCTTCACTAACACGTTCCTGTACGACTGGAGGATTAGTGAGAGGCTGCTGATGCTGGCAGACAAAGCAAAAATGAAAACAAAAAAATATATATTTCATCACTGGCAACATATATTGAAAAACGTTCTATAATTCATTCCTTCACTCTCACAACAGCAAAATCTCTTCCTGACAGCGACAATGCTATAAAACTCACATGTCTCACAAAAACAAACAAGCCCAGCGCAGGAACATATGTACTGTAAAATGCGCTGGAGCCGTCGAGGGACCGCGCCAGCTCGACTCGTTCTGTCAGAGCGGCAGCTGAGAAACCAGCTAAAATAAACACAGGCTTCTCTTCTCACAACTCCGGTAAAAGCTCGTAGGCCTTTATTAATTCAGCGGCCTTTACTGCGTTTTCAGATGACTCCAGGTTCGCCTGTCAGCACGTCTCAGGGAATAAATAAATTAAAAGCAGTTACAAGTGCAGCTCTCGACGCTGATGACTGTAACAATATAGTCTGAAATTCCTTTTGTGGCTCCAGCTCTTATTTGCACATGAATATGTATAATCGCAGATACGATTTGATTTGATGAAGACAGCCGAGCAGCCATTGGCTACCTCCATGTTAGCGGCTGCGGCTACATGTCAGACGAGTTCCTGAGTTTGTATTGTAGAAAACAGCATGCATGATGGGGGAAAAAAAAGAGCAATTTAGAACTGAGTGGGGAACACATTTCATCTAAGGGTCTAATGCGTCCTGATTTACCTCTAATGGATCGGAGTCTGAGTCGGTGTATGAACCGCAGACATGCCTTTCACATTAATGCGAGTGAAACAAAATGAAACTGTCTGACATATCCATCAATTTGAGCCATCGACATCGGCGCAAGCTTTCAACCCACCTGATGCCCGGTAAGTGACACTCCTGCTTCCTGTTTTGCTCAAAAGCTGCAGAAGACATTCGAGCGGCGGGAACGAGACGGCAGCCTTGTGATTTTGGATTCAGTCTCGGTCTTAAACAGTTTTAAACTTTGCACAGTCTCAGTCGATTTTTGCACTGTTTTGTATGTACTATGTGTTTATGTCGTCTCTTGTGCTGTTCTATGTCGCACTATGATCCTGAGGGAAGGTTGTTTTCACTGTGTACGAGCTGAATGCGGTTTTAAAATGAATACATATGAATTGTAAAGGAGCCATTTCTAGTGTTTGCAAGCATCATGTGTCGCTGTCATATAATTTCCTATACGTATGTCCATTATACACTGTGCATGTGCGTACTTGTTGCAGCAGGAGTTCAATACATGAGATTACAATGGCCCAAGGTTAAAGAAGCAGGCTTCTGGGGAAGTGAGTGAGTGGCACTCTCCCCTCACTCATTACCCAACGATCAGGTAGCCTTGAGCAAAAAAACTTACTCCCGCTAAGTGGCCGAGACTGTGGTTGTACTGGGAGGCTTCCAGGTGTGACTGTTTGATTGAACAGCGGGGCCTCGCAGGAGACAGAGCAACAGTGCTCAGCAAACTTTTCTCACGTAGATGAAGGTAATGTGGTTTTTTCTGTTTTTGTCTTGTCGACCGTCACAGACTTGTTCATGTAGCTGGTTGAAATATCAGCAACAGGGTGATATGATAGTTCCCACAAATATCCATACCTAAATTATTATTACTTCTACTTTGTGTTACATCAGTGTTACTTTGTCGTGATGATTGTAATTATTTTCAAAAATATGAGAGGATTATTTTTCTTTTAATAACTGTTACTGTGTTTTGAATTGTTACGTAAAAAATTAGCTCTTCAAAGCAATGTCAGAGTGCACAAACACCAATAAACAAATGAAGTCTTTTTTGTTTTTAAAGCACCTTGGAGTAGGATTTGAAGTTTCACACTCTGGCGCCCCTAGTGGAAATATGAATAAACACACTAACTTGTGCCTTCAGAGTAATTTAAAGATTCTATAGTTGCATCAAAAATTTGCTCACGGGGGTTTTAAGTGTTGACAAAAACATTTACAAAAGTACAAAAATGAGATGAATTATAATTTTGATTTAAAAATATTTACCTTCAACATAAATAAGCCTCCATTTCTCAGTTTCTCAACTTCATTACCTGAATAAATCTTTTCTACTGAGAAGTATTTTCAGGTTTGGATTCGTGTTGTAAAATGTACATCTAATTTGTTCCAGAGACACTTCAAAGCAACATCTCAGTGCATCATGTCAAATAAACTATGCAAGTATCAAAAACACAGTAACAGCGAGGGATTGTCTCATAGTTCTACAAATAAAAACTTAATGCCCTCAGAGTGATTTGAAAGATACTACAATCACATCAAAATGTACTCACAGCAGCTTTTAGTCACAAGACAAATGAATATTGATCTGAGTGTGAAAATGCACCTTTCCCTATCAAAATAAAATCTCATCTATGAGTTAAAAGTGTATCTCAAAAACACTGGATTTCAGCCCAAAGACACGAGGCATCATCCTTCTAGGCTTTGTCAACATGAGGCCGTATCACATTTGACAGACAGGCTCATGACAAACACACACACCAGCCGTGGTTAGGTATAGGATAATACCCTGCTGTAGCACACAGCATCCTGACAGATTAGTGTAGCGCTTGTTTTGTTTTTCTGTCATCCAGATGGATTATTGCGCGGATAGTCGTCTGTAGCTCTGAATGTATTTTAAAGCTGAACTTTTATCTTTTCGGTGTCGCTGCTCTGTAGCTGCATTGCACTGATACTCAACTTCTTTCATTTCGTAGCCGGGCCTTGTTTTCAATACTGATCATATCCTGTGACAAATACAGAGCGCTAGCATTTCTATGAATGTTTTGCTGTGTTGCATTGAGGTAAAAATACTGAATTGATGTGCGACTGTGTTGTTATTGCAATTTTCCATTCTGAACTACCCAACAGTTTGCGACAACAATTGATAAGAGCGACAGATAGCGATAACAGGATCACATCTTAATCTGCCGAAATACTTCTGGCAGTAGCACAAAAGGGTCTGTGGCTCTTAAACAGTTTGTTTGATATGGTTGAAAATCCCCTCCAGCGCTCAAAGCCGACAACGTGAACTCTTAACATCACAGTCATTGTCTCATTTCACAGTCAGAGTACAAAGAGAATGAAGCCAAAAACCTCCTGATATGCCACAGTCTGAACGCTCCGAGCTCAGAGCTGGTGCCTTTGGAGATGTTTGCCTGAATCCTCGCCGTTTTTCCGCCTGAAGTATAAAAGTGCTGAAAGAGAATCTGACCTTAGTTCATGTAAGACAATGAGTTTCTGTCAGCAGCACCTGCCATTGTTCCGATGAATCCGAGCTCCATCCGGCTCTCAAGGACAACCAACAATACTGACGTGTGTTTATTAGCAGACTTCATTGTTGCAAGCATCTCTGAGGACTGTTGTTTTGCTCGAAGCTTTACATGAAGTTTGAGAGGATCTTTCATTGTAAAGACACACAGGCTGCAGAGCTCGACGTGCCAGTGGCTTTGGCAGCGAGCAGCGGTGAAGCTGAGAGGTTCAAGAAAAGTTGGACTTTCCTGTTTTCACATTTGCTGCTGAATGTGTCGCCCTGTCCATCCGTGCATCGTGTAAGAGCTGCAAGCCAGGATCATGATATATGCAGAGGATCTATTTTGTTAAGAAGAAGAATAGTCCTTCTTTTATTACAATAGAAAATTCATGGTGGGTCATTAATCCCCTGTAATTAGTACATTTTGTTTGTGAATTAACAACATTTTTAAAACCAACATAGACAAAAAAATGTTTGATTTGTCTAATTACACTTTAATCAACCAGTTATGAATCTGAACAAACTGGAATTTTATGCAACTTTCTCCTGTCAAATGAGAATCTTTGCTCTGGATATTTAGTGGCATTCAGATCCTCTATAGAAGTAAAAGTTACCGAAATACAAGTACCATATTATTATCATGAAAATGTACTTATGTAAAAGTAATTAATGTAGGAAAATGGTGTCAGTGAGTGCTATACTATTATATTCGTAAATATGCATCATATTTCAAAAACTCACCATATGTTTCCTATGTAGAACCTTAAATTGTAACTAGTAACTACAACTGTCAAATAAACATAGTGGTATAATATTATATGTAGAAGTATAAAGTGTGAGATGATAATTCATTTCAGTTCATAGTTTTTGAGTATTTTTAACTTTCTACCTCTGAAAATATGTGTATCATCACAAAATATGTCCCGTAATGTGATTTTTCTTCCTGCATAAGGTTTCAAATGTTTATTTGTTGGTCTTGTTTATTTAGTATATAACACATGTTTTTCAGTGTACAGCACTTGATCACCCAGTTAAGTACATAATCAGTGATGTTATCTGAGGATCACAGACTTATCAGCTCTTTTTAAATCAGCCAGACTACAGGAGGATTGATCAGGTCTTGTAATGTGTCCAGACCACGTATAATCTATGGATAACTCCTTTTAATCCACAGCCGTCATAAGACCCCGCCCGCAGGCCTGTGCTGCAGTATGAGCACATCTGCGATGCCCCAGGAGACTTTCACAAATGATCCTGCTACAGATCCCTGGGCCACTGGCTTGTGCACCACCCTCCCTCTCGGTGGACCACCTCCCCGGGGAGAGGTGTCCTGCACGCCTGCTCGGTTAATCCAGGCCTGTCAGGAGACTGCTGGGTTTGTGGAAAGACAACCGTGTGACCTTCCTTGATGAGTACATACTGTGTACATCACTCCTGGCTGTGCCGTCAAGCCCTGATACTCTGTCATCTTCTCCTCATCAGGTGCCCTCTGGCTGCTTCTCCCAGGACGCAGTCGGCTCGCTTAAGTACCTGCGCTGATATTTTAGACAGCGGCACATTGTTTGGACTGAGCTCGGCAGCAGTAATGTGAATTTGAGCAGAAAATACAGCCACGCTTTGAACTGTCTGTCTTAAACTGCTCGGTTGACCCTCTCGGCTGTGGCTTCTCCCCCGCTCTGATGAAAGTGGAGCCATGCCAGGCCGGTTGGAGTATCTCGCCTTCAGCACCTGGCTGTCACACCGGTGATGACTCTCTCCTCCCAGAGATTGGAGCTTAAGATGTGTTACAGTGTCTCTCTCTTCTGAGGCGCACAGGGCATAATGGTCGCTCAGCAGAAGAAGTTGGACAGGCAGAGGAAGACAATATAAACTGACTGAATCATGAAGCTGACACAATGAGGCCTGGCCTATCAGGGCGAAGAACAAGAGATATCATGGTCCATCACCTGCTCCCATCCTGTTCATGCGCCTCGCTGCTTTATTCCCAACACCTTACTGGTGTGTTAGCACTTCCTCCCGGACTCCTTGTCAAGGAAACTGCAGCTTCCTGTCCGTCTGGATGGCATCGGCATTGTGCAAACACTGCAGCACAGTTGTGGCTGTTTGCTCTGAAGGGCCCTCTTCTCCACACAATTAACACAAAATACAACTCGATCTTGTCCTTGTCATCGCGTTCGATCTTGCTCTGAGAGCCCTCCACATTTTTGCAGACAAATCCAGGCCGCCTTGGCAGCCTTGATTTCCTCACTGCCAGCAAATGTGGGTCTAACACCAAACTAATCATCGGGATGGATGCTACGTCCTTCAGGTTGCAGTCAAAGTATGGATTGGATGATGGATGAAATCAGTGAAAACACTTCCCATCTTCAGCAGCACAGAACTTGTTTGTGCTGAAGCTCATCTTCGCCCCGTCGATGTGAATCTCGAGGTCCCTGATCACCAGTTTCTCCAGGCAGCAGTTCAGCAAAGGAAGCAAAGGAAATCTTGAAATACACTTCACTATATAGAGACGCCTCCTTTTTTGGAAAATGGCCATAATTTGTGTTGCATTTTTCTACATTTCTAAACCTACAGCCGCGCTTTCAGTTACATTTCCAGCATTTGCATGTGTGAAGAAAAGTGTTAAAAGACACTACCCTCAAGCGTTTTTTACATAAAGTCGTCTTTCTTCATCGAGAGGAGAAGAAGAAAAAAAATCACATGCACATAAATAATGCATTGTTTTGAGCTGTTGCAGAGCACTCAGCGAGAGGAGAGAAAAGCAAACACGACATATTAGAAACATTCCAGTTTGTTCTTGTTCTCGCTCGGCTCTCACGACATGGAGACTATTTTCACACATCTGCTGCTGCACAAGAGGCTTCTGTCAGAGTTATGATACCGAGCGAGTTCAAGAGAAAAAATGTTCAGAGATACAGTGAGATAAATTATGTCCATACATGCTGCTCAGTATTCAACAAACAGAGACTCTTCCAGTTTCTGGCGGCGTCTGTGCGGCGCCTTGATCTGAATCAATGTGGCATCAGAGCCGGCGTGTGTCAGTGTGCACAAACCACGAAAAATAACATAACTTAGACATGATGGTTATGAGCTGTTGCCTGTTTGTAATCAGGAGTGGAATTAGGAACTTTTTAGTCAGAGGTTGGTTTTTAAAATGCACTAAGACTCCACTTTAATGTGTTTGTTCATTTGTACATTTTATTCTAATATGAAATAATGTGAATAAATAGCTGCTGTTCCAAATAGTCAACAGCCATGGACAGATTATGAGACAACACTGAAAGAGACAAGCAATGCATGTGTGTCTCTTTGTTATCATTTTGTGTCTCTTTGTGTTTGTTCTTTGTCTCTTTGTGTCATTTTGTTTCATTTTGTAGTTGTTTTACATCATTTTGCATCTTTTTGCTGTTGTCTTTTTTGTCTCTTTGTGGTCACTTTGTCTCACTTTATGATCATTTTGTCTTTTTGTGTAGTCGTTTCTTGTCATTTTACATCTGTTTGTGGTTGTTTTGTGTCTCTTTGTAGTCACATGATTGACTTTCTAGCAAGAAACATTAGCAGTCACTTCATTCAGAGGGTCTGATGCCAACAAGCAAATCACCTTTGACCTTGTTAATCTGGCAGGAGACAACACCTGTGACACCTCTGGCCACACCCAGAGTCATTTTGAAATCTGTTTGTTTGCCTGGAGGCAATTTTATACTCAAATAATATGTATGATTAAAGTTAAAGAGAGGATACAAACAGCTATGTATATTTCTACAAAGCATTTGTCGACATGAAATTGAGTGTCCTAAACAGTATATACACTTAACAGCATATATAACCCTCTGCCTGCTATGAACAATGATTAAAACAAAGGATGAGTCTCTACACACTGTGTCAGCTTTTGTTTTGGTCCAAGCAGAAGACTCTGCCTGTGTTGTGTGGAGCGTTTCAACATTTGTCTGGATTTCTAGTCGCAGCAGTTTAAGATCAGGGCAGGGAGCCGCAGCCGCAGCGTTCATAATGGATGTGGTTTCATCCACATGCTATAAAGCTGATACTCACTCACTGGTTTATTGCAGCATTTGCCGCTTTCTCGAAGGGTGCGGGGAATGAAGGAACACTCTGTGTGAGTTAGATTTGCTCAGTGACCCTCTTTATAACACTAATGTTCATTACCGGCTAATGTGAAACTTTGAAGTTCCCCAGATGGTGTTGGTTGTTATTATTCATGCTCAGTATTCGGGCTTCATGACCTGTAAATAATACTCTAAACTGTGTTGTTTTCAAAGCTGAAACTACATATGGGAGCCGCAGTTTTCCAAATTCAGTCAGTTTCACTCGCTCTTTTAAATAACACCGCTGCGGAGTTATACATGTATTGCTTTTTAACAAATTGTGTTTACAATTTCACACCTTCATATTATTCTAAGCTTTAATGATTTCTTGCTGGATCATGGGCAGAAGTCTGCAGCCACAAAACACGGGCGTGCAAACAACAGAGCATTTATACATTAATAAAGAGAAGTGCAGCAGCAGCAAGCCCGCACAGTGCAGTAAAAGGAACACATTGCATTAATAAAGTAAGCTGGAATAAGCTGGTGATAATACAACTGAATATCATTTCAAAAAATGACAAGAGAAAAATATTGAGAATTTGAATTTGGTACCAGTAAAAGTTTGTGGCCCCATAATTCCCGGTCACATTTATTTTGATGCTTCTTGTTGGGTGAGACGAGACACAGCCTGCTGATTTACTGAGATCCA
Source organism: Centropyge bicolor (assembly GCA_037975185.1). NCBI lineage: Eukaryota > Metazoa > Chordata > Actinopteri > Pomacanthidae > Centropyge > Centropyge bicolor. The sequence goes on from JBBMOC010000042.1 coordinate 1,110,940, forward strand.
TTAAGCCTTGAATAAACGGCTCTATAAACTCAAAAACATTTCAAGCTGCAGTGCACAAAGGAGCTACTTAGAAAACACAAGAAAACATGCAATGAAGAGAATCTGCGACTTTCAAATTAATTCGAAGGGCCATAATGGCAGCCGCTTCGACTAAGTTCATCATAATTGCTTGGTCGTATTTCACTGCTGCGACAGATCCACCGGCACTGGACTGACTTTACTGTGCTGCTATTCAGTCCTTTAAAAGGAATATTTAATTGATGGTCATGCAAAAGATAAAGGAAGGCTTCTCGATCAAGCACAAAAACTGGATGAAATGAATATGAAGTCAAGGTAGATTATTGTAATGTCTTAAAACAGGATCATCTCTGAACATAAGAGAAATTCTGCTAAATCCAGGAGGGTTTTTTTTTTAACTTATAATAACATAAGTCCATGGATTTGCTTTATTTGCCTAATAAAAATAGGTTGAATGTGAGAACCTCCCATTTAAAATGCCAGCAAAATTTAAATAGCCCGAGTCTGCATATTTGGATTTTTCTGAAGAGGATAAAGGTGGAGAGGGAGCACTCATTTCTTATCGCGGTTCGTTGGTCATGCTATCCGCCACCACCTTGGATCTTGTCTGGCCGGTTAAATGGATTACTGATAAATCAATTATGTTTTGGGTGGCATATTTATCTTATCACTGGCTGCAAATTTGAGCTGTGTGAGTGATATTTCTGGATTCCTCTAGACGGTAATTTGGACGAATAAAGGAGTCTCCTTAGTATGCAGGTGTAGTCATGGTGGCTATTAGAGCAGCTTTACACCCCAGGAATCAGAAAGCGAGTCCTCCTGATCCTGACTGATCCTGTGCTCAGGACAGACCTCTGCTACCTGCACCATCGTTCATCCTTTCATAAGATACGTTTATGTACGGGATCATATTTGAAGATATAAATCTACTTTCATTGTCCTTAAACCCTCCATATATTTTGCCAACTTTCACGATTCGAGCCTTAACTCACTCAAGTTTTATCGGCCTTTTACTGGCTGATCATGTTATTCTCTGAGCTTTCTGGCTGATATATAACAGGTAAGTCTGGTTTATAGGAGCCTAAAGCTGAACAAGTTCTTTATGGAGTGAAAAAATCAACTTATTTTAGATGAAGATGTTACAAACGTCCCTGTACTCCATGTTTTCTCTACACACACACACACACACACACACACACACACACACAAGGAAATCATCAGTGAACATGCAGAACATACAGTGGCTGACATTAACAAACAATGGGGAAGATTTAAACATCTAACCTGAAACCAAAAGTGATTAATAAGACAAAAAGAAATACAACTGACATTAATAACATCAACTACAGTGAATCCAGGCCGCAATCTAGTCCTGCATATTGTGGACATGAAGCTATAAGAAATCAGTCAGTGACACTGTAAAACATCACATCACTAGATTATTATATCAACAGATTTCCCATAATGCATTGCTTGAGAGTAAAAGCTCCCACGAGACCAATAAGATTTGTAGTTTAAAGAAAGATAAGTTGTTTCCTTTCATGACAATCACCATGATGAAGGTTAAACCCCAGTTATATTAAACCATGTATCCTAACCATGTGTGGTCTTTTGGCACAAAATGGCTCCAACAGTAACACACACAGCCATTTTTTAGGTCAAAAGAAAAAATGAAAAAATGTCAATGGAAAACAGTTTTGTTAGTGTGACTGAAGTTGTTGATTCAACCTGAACCATAAATTTACTTGTTGTGTGTTTCTGAGCTGGAGCAGCTTAAGTTGTTTGGCAGCGTGATGCTGGAAATGAATTCAAGGATTGTACTGAGGGACAAAAAATAAGACAGAAGAAAACATTTAATCAGAAAGTTCTGATTCTGTATTCAAAGCTGTAAAGAGATGCAAAATCACTGTCAAGTCAGACAAACAGGATCCTAAGAAATTACATTTCTATATCACTAAATTACAATTACACGATGCTGGCACACATTTGCTGCCTGGATTATCTTTACATACTGTATATTTATTTATGGACGGTGGATGTACAACCTCCAGGACTTTGACACCAGAGATCAGGGTTCACATTCGGAGGCCTGTGGTGAGATTTAGGCAAGAAATGCAAAGTTGAGTTTGTGGAGACTGTGGTTTCACTTAAATCTTAATAAACACATTGCATCTCAAATTTGAGTCTCAAGCTGACCTTTTCTGTATTAAACCAATGATGACCATAACTTTAACCAAATACTGTGAGTGCCTAAATTTGCCTAAGACGTCGTTGTATAGCATCTTGCATCTTATTGCAACATGGCAGATATGTTAATTAGTAAAATGAATTGCTATGTATAGAATAGATGACATAATCTTCTCTACATTATTTTTCCTTTACAACATATTTTCTGTTGCAGATTAGTTGTATGTAGATGGCAGGGTTGTGCATTACAATAAACAACCTGATTCTGGAAACGTCCAGGACAGAATACAGTAAATGAGTTTGACTCGTGATTACAACCAAACAGAAGTGGAGCTCCGTGTTCAGTCTGGCAGCTGCATGTAGTCTGACAAACCTCCTGTGTAAATTATGTGACAGAGCAACTCTGAGGTGTGTTAGTCAGAATTATAATACCTGCGAAGGCCTGTCTGATGAACCAAACCAGTGCGTCGGTGAGCTGGATTTGTTTAGTCGTTTCATTGTATACCAAATGAATCTGTTTGCTTTCCAGCTCACAGGTTCTTCATTCATTATGTCCGACCATCTGCTACATGAAACATGGCTGATTTCAATCTCCCCTGAGTTGAACAGTGGGAGGACACCGACGATTAGTGTCATAACCTCCATCCATCCATCCATACCTGCTTCTCCTCTGTTCAGACTCAGAGCAGGGCTGCATGCATTGGGCGACAGGCGGGGGAAACACCCAGGACCGGTCAGCAGTCTATCGCCATGCTTTCACACTCGTATTCACACATGTGGGAAAAGTCAGAGGCTGCAGCAGTCTTCGGACCGCAGGAGGAAGCCCAGAGGAAAAGCATCGAGAAGTCAAGTCAAGTTTATTTGTACGACCCGATATCACAGAAAACGTCTCAGTCGGCTTTATGGGCTCGCTGCGGCAAACCGTTCCCCGACCCGGTCCGAGCCCTCTAAGAAGACGAGGAAAAAGATAACCAGTGAAGAAGAAAGGAGAAACCTCAGGAGAAACGGCTCAGAGAGAGATTCTCCTTCATCTGACAGCTGGGATGTGAGATGAGTTTTAGGTGAGAAAACGGCCAAAAAAAGAACAAAATGTTGAAGCAATTAATAGAAATATGAAGGTGTAAATGGGAGGAACCTGCAAAGGTCTTACAGTCAGCTCAAATCCACCATGTGGGTCTGGATGCATGACATAGTATTTACCATTAGGCATAAAGAGGTAAAAGACTGTAACTATGAATTTGATTGTCCCCCCCTGTGGTGATTGAGTATTCAGCTGTATCATTATTATGGTCCATTTCTAAAGGTAAGTTAGTTCTTCCCTAGTTGAGAATCAGTTGATCAGACACTCTTGTACTTTTCTTCCATCAGTGTGTTAAACCATAATCAGATGATGACAGTGAACACTTTAAAACGCAGCAAACTGGTCGACTGAAGTGTTTTTGTTGCTAAATTAGAGTTCACAGACCACACTACATCCCGATTCAGTGGAAAAATTTCATCAGCTGATCAAAGTTTACATTGCTTTTCTTGAATTGTGTTGTATCAATGAATAAGTCAGATAAGTCAAAACCATAAATTTCTATACAATAAATTGAACACTGGGAAAAAAAATTGCATATCAAGACTATTTGTGATTTTCTACTTAATTGATATCAACATTTTTTTGATATTGACATTGCTTTTATGTCTTTGACACATTATATATGCTATATATGTTCAGCTGCTTGGGAGCTTTGGAAAAAAAGCTGTAAGCACGACGTGGCATATCATCACCTATTAAGTTAATATGCTGCACCTTGTTAGCAGACAGTTGCATATTCACACATCCGTATGTGCAATGTTGTCACTCATTTGGAGTCGTGATTCTGGTGAACATAGCTTTATGTTTGGTCCCTACCACCTCCTGAGGAAAATATCTGGCTCTTTAGCTGCTCGATCCTCCACCGACTTATCACTAACTGTGTGTACAGTAGGTCTTTGGAGTTTGCCATTAAACACCTTATATGAAGGTGCAGTGGAGACATATATGAACAGAATAGACTAAAACATGAACGTCTTGCTGTCTTGTTCTTGCTTGATGTCCAACTGATATTTTTCTGTTTCTCTTATGTCACCACATCCAAATCTACCAAAGTGGTTTCAGGATTAATGCATGTGATAATGTGACATTAGCGCCATGGCAGGTTGAAGGCCAGGTGGATGCACAGCAGAGCCTCAACAGCATCCTCATTTACCAGTGTGAGCATTTTAGGCCTATAGCTCAGAGCAGCAGTGATTATTCCCATCACACCTGTAATATTCTCTTTCGATTAAGAAAATATCTGCAGCTACTGGGTAAAAAAAAAAAAAAAAACCTTTCTCACCTTGCCCTCATCAGGCCCATGAGACCTGCAGGAGTTCTGCAATTATGGAGGCTGTCATGTACATGTGAGGCCGGGCGGGGATACGTGTTCACTATGATTGAGATCACAATGAGGCAGGTGGATGTAGGAATATACCGCAGGAGGAGGAAGCAGCACTCATATGTGTCGAACAGCACCGCAGCATAACAACCTACTACAAATTGAAGGATTAATAGCCAAACATTTTGGTGCAATTAGAAAATGAAATTGATTTGTTCAGGCCCCCCCGTGAATGGGCGCCACCGAGAGTAAGACACAGATTAAACAAATATCTCCAGACGAGATTCCTCTTGCTTGTTTGTTTGAAGGAGCGGGACGAGGTGCCAGGGCTCGCCATTACCTCAAATTACATTCGCGTCTCTTCAAAGAATCACAGCCACTTAAGATAAAAGCAGATGTATCGCAGTGTAAGCAGGATTGTTTTAGCGGCCGGCTCTGGAAAAGATCTACAGTCCTCATCTCTCCTCTGTGCAAGACACTCCTTCAACAAAGCATGGCTAATTTGAAAAAGAATGAAGGAGGGGGGGAAAAAGCTATTTCAATGAGCCAGGAAATGTAATGCATCTGGCCCAGCAGCTTTGATGGGAGTCTATCAACTCCAATATTAATGTGAGGATTTGAGTGGCCATTCATGTGTCTCGTGCTCTCTGAGAAAGAACACAGTTGTTCTATTACATGGGTTAGCACTTCGACAGAGATCACCTGAGACCTGCAGGACGCTTTCTGTCCATGTCCTCTCCCGCATCGTCTCTGCGGTGCTGACTGAAGTCCAACAGCAGGTCCATGTGTTTTTTCATAGTTTGTTTCCTGGAATAAATCTAGAAGAAAATAGATTGTGTTTTCTTGCTCTTTAAAGAGACGCAGAAACAAAAAACAGTCAAATTCTCCTCATCTTGTTTCTAAGTTCAAAACCAAAACAGGAAGAAATGAAAAAACATGAGAACAGTTTTCTCATTTCTCATTCTCTGGCTGCAAAATGAACATAATATGTTATTCCACCTGTGGGTGAGCTCGCTCCTGATTGGCTACTGCACCCTGTCAATTATTTTGCCAGCTTCAAAATAAGAGCTCCCTACCTCCCTCTTTACAGGTTGACAGCCTCAAGTAATTATGATAAATGTGCCAATCTTCCAACAAAATAAGAAAGTTTAGTCACTGTAAAGCATCACATGATGGGAGGGAGCTGGCGGAGTCAGTGAACCTGAAGAAGCTCAAACAACAATTCACAAATGTTTATACGATATAAAGATTGCAGTTATTTGTGGTTTGTCATTGTCTACTGTTTAAAACGTCTTTGAATAGCTGTGAAATCATTTTATTATATTGTACATTATGTTATTTAAAATAAGTGCATGTATGTATGTTTATGTTTTACAGCAGAAAAAAATCACAAGGTCCTAGAGGCGATGAATGGATGAACGGATGAATGGATGAATGGATGCCTGGTTCTCTAAAAAAAAAAAAAGTTGTATGACCACTTTAATAGGGTTTTTCTCCTTTTTGTTCCTCTTTTCTTTCTTTCCCCTTTTCCTCTTCTTTCCCACCCATCCACGCTGTTGATCCCCGGTTTAAGCAAATAATCAAGTCAAGGCTGAAGTTTCAAGTGTACGATTTGAATGGAGGGACTTCTTCTCTCCACACATCAATGCTATTAAAATTTTCCATGAGATCTCTAAGATTAGAGTTAGTTAAGCTGGATCTCTTTGATGGCAATCTATCTAAATTATTGTTTAATACAACATTAAAATCTCCACCGAAAAAAATCAAAAAGAATGAGACTTATTCAACCAGTGCAGCGTCTTTTGTTCTAGTTCATCAAACAAAACATCATTTTCAGAACAAGTGTTGCGACCATAGATGTTAATTATAATCACTGTGTGAAAAACAGAGAGCACCATGATAATAAAGTGTCCATGTGGGTCTCTGCGATGATCAATTATCTCCTTTAATAAGATGGTGACACCAGCCGGCCTTTCAGATCCGTCCCCACTGAGTCTTCCGAAAAGTCACGTCCTCCTTGGCGCAATGAGACAAAAATGACTTTTGAACTTCTCGATAAATAAAAGATCCGCTTTGTGTTTTAAATATTTTCTTCGACCCCTGGCGTTAAAGGAAAAACAGATAAAGACATAGAGTGAATGAAAACAACACCTCAAGATATCAAACTGAGAAAATACCCTTTAACAAACAAACAAGTGAGAAGCCCGTTCACAGGCTGGATTGGTTTTTGTTTTGCTCACAGCCAGAACATTTTAAACGTGGGCTCAAAGGCCTTATTGACATCATGAGGAGATTCTCAGCGTTGACAGCCTCGTTTTTCATTTTCAGATCTTGAGCTATAGCTTGTTGATTCATGCTCATTCATGCTATTGATATGACACTTGACATTAAAAGTGTGCATGTGAGCTTCAGTGTCTTCACTAAGCAACAAGAAATATGAGTAATTTTGTGTCTGCCACTTTGGATTTAATCTGATAAACAAACGATAGAAACAGACACTAAAAGTGGTCACTAAACTGTTTGTTATGTGATCCACTGAAGAGCTTTCATGACGTCAAGAGGCGAATTATGGAGCTCTTTCATGGTCAGTGAATGAGAGACTGATTTGTAGGCAGGTTGATTTTTACAAAAATATCATGTATTTTTTCTGCAGCATAATGAAATAAAGCAAATGACGCTCATGGATATGTCAAACACCAAATATCATTGAAATGAAAGAATAACCTTAACATATTATGTTGAGTGTTAGAACATTTTCAAAGCTGCTAAACACACATGAATTTAAACTCTGCAGCACCTGCTTTATAATTCACAGACATGAATCAGGATCGAAGCGTTCAGACATGATGGCGGCAGTTCATGAGCGCAGATGTCAAAGGGCGTTTAGGTGCGATGACGAGCGTGCAGAGGTTCTCGGACAGGCGGCGGCGCGGCCCGCCGGCGGTGGGAAATGGAGGACATCTTGCCGGGGTTGTGACTTCAAACATGTAACGGCCTCAGCAGTTGCAGGCCGAGGGAACAGATTGCTCCAATTACAGCAAACCTCACGCACCAGAGTCCCCTTGACACATGCAATGGTCTATTGGAGTGGACTTAGGGTAGTGGTATGTTGCTCGGGAGCGCTGGGGGCCCACACATCCCACTGCCAATCTGTATTCTGTTTGAACCCGCAGACATCTCCTTTTACCCCTGCTTTCGTTTCAAATTCTGTTCAGATGGGTGTTTTTGGCTGCCAACACAGGTGATTGGCACCTTCTCTCTGAATTTATAACAAAATCAATTCTCTAACAGCATCCCTGAGCACATCAATCTGAGAGAGATGCTTTCTACTCCCTCATTTTCAGCTTCACAGGCTCAGAGTGGTTATAGATGAATCCCTCAGTATACTTACCCGTATCAGCTCTGAGAGCTGCGGCAGAGCGCTGCTTTAATTGGCAGCGTCAAGTAATACACAACATGTTAGGAGCCGGCAGCATTGGGAATCACCTTGTTAATTGAGGGCCGCAGTTGAGAGATTGACTAATTGATCAAGGCCTGTACAGAGGTAGATAATTCATGGCGGCAACACCGCAGGGGGAGGAGTCTTGTCAGAGATGATTCATGTGTCTCTTGGAGGAGAGATGGTCTCAGTGGTCTCTTTTGTTCCGTAGACCCGGCGTGAAGGGGATTGTATCATCAGCACCTCTGCCCGAGCGCTGGCTTCTCCCTCTAAATCAGAATTAAAAAGGTGAGGCTGGTGTTGATAGGTTGCCACAAATGATACAGTGTTGTATGTCTGTATGCTTCCCCAGATGGTTGCTGCGCTCCCCGAACACCTTCAAGATACGGGGGAAGATGTATGGCTGTGTTGTAATGAAAGCATGAAGGGACCCCAAGTCATGGAGGAAATGTCTCCATCACACAGGTACGGAGGTAATCACGCCTCTGTGTACTGTACTCTGGGGGGGGGAAATGAAATGTGTGGCAACAATGCAAAGCTTATAAATTGAAAGAGAGAGTGAAATACCTCTGATCAGATCTTTAGTCTGAGCTGGTGTTGTGGTGTAAATGATATCTGAAGGCTGTGTTTCTGTAAAAATATTCAGCTAAGGGATGGATGTAGGCAGGATGTTAGGGCAAATGGGATAAATGGAGAAAAAAAGGGGGCAGGTAATTCACGGTAGGCATCACACCCAGTATTGAAAAATAGATCAAAGAATAAGGATGATGATATTTTCTAGTTTTCTTATTGACAACAAATCCCATGAAAAGCCCCAAAACAACAATCCAACTAACATGAATTAACCAAATAACCAAAGTGTAGCAAATTCCTCAGTGACATAAATCTCCATTTTTCCAAAAACACATAAATGATTGACAGCCCTTCATTATAGTGAACATGGCCTCTGTAGTTTATTTGGAGCCAATCTGACACAATCTTAGATTTTCATGAGCCAACAAGGCATCCAAGCTTAATGATTTAATATGTCATTTGTCTCATTTTCTGATCTGATGCCTCTATCAGGTTTGGGTACAGATGATACTTTGGGTTAAAGCAATACAATAAGTGAATAAATAAAAGTGCTTAATTCAGCTTTATCATCATGGCTATACTAATGATTAAGCCTATGGAACAATCAGGCTCATGCTTTAAAAAAAAAGTTTGTGGTTGCAAGTTGAAAATAAGTCTGATTTTTTTGTTGCGTCCACCCCAGCCACCTCACCATGTGGACTTTGTTGTACTGACTTCCTCCTTTGCTCTCGTCAAAACTCCTGCACTAGTTGACTTTGTCACTTCAGTATAAACATATGCTGTTTTGGATCGCCTGCTGAAACTAGTGATGCAGTCTTCATTGAGAACAGCCTCCACCAGCACATGCATAAATCTGCAGCTGAAAACAGTCCCAGCAAATCTGCCATTGACTCCTGTTTGAGTAATGTTTGCTAAAAACTCAGAGGACAATATGTACAATAACATAAAGAATTTATAAATACATTATTTGGCATAAATGATTGGAAAAAACAAATAAAGCCGAAAAATATGTTTAACTCTGTTTCTGTCTCTGAAGCCATGTTTAGTGAAGCATTTAATGGTTGAGTTAAACCAGATTTATCCTTTAAGGTGAAAACAATGCTCTGAACGAGCCATGGGGAAGACACAGTATGTTTTCATAGACTTGGAAGAAATCAAATCTGCCCATGGTGAGAAGAATTTTGCAGGTATGTTTTTTTTTTTCCAGTTCTGGAAAGTTGTGATATCTGCATCATTCTTCTTCTTTTTTCCCAGCAGCAGCGGCGGCTCCTGTTTATATATTTCCTCCCAGAAATGAACTCATCACTTCCAGCTGGAATCAAGTTGGAGGGTCTCCAAATTTATTTTTGTGAGAGGGTTTCAGGGGAATTCAAATAAAATACATTTTTGCATGGTGGTAATTTAGGGGCGATTCCAAAGAGGAACTTGCTGCTTGGTGCTATAATTATACCTGCATGTATTATTTTTCTTTTCAACTTACTCTCTATTTTCAGAGATACAGTATGTGTTTATTTTGCAGGCGAGTATATTTTTGTATAGTGTGAAAGTACATCTATGATCTTATGTATGCATGGATATAGAAGAGTGCCTTTACTTATTTGGCTTGTTAGTTAGATATGCATGTGTTTATATATATATTTTTCTGTATAACTGATATTGGTTCCCCTTGTTTTCATGAGGTGTTGTGTGTCTGTGCATTGCATTGATTGTTGGTGTTTGCAGCGTTTTCATTGCTCTGACATTCACTTCGCTGTGATAATGCCAGTGATGGAGATAATGATGATGATTACAGTGACCACACATGCTAATGTATCGTGTCTGCATAATTACTAAATGACCTTTGATGTCGTTTCATCTTCCTGTTGTCACAGAGCTGAAAGTTAGACACAAGAAATGTTCAAGTTGTAATGTGTTTTTAAAAAATGTGATGTCTTCTGTTTTTTTTCTTGCTTCTCTGTTCTGGAAGAAGCGTCACCAATTGCACCGAAAAATGACTCGAGGTGAACAGCTCGAATTATTGTCACGATTTCACACTCTGTGCTATAGTATTACCATAATGAATCACAACATTTATATGTTTTACTTCGCATTAGCATCAAGATTAGAAGGGCATATCAGAGGAGCGGCTCGAGTTTGTTATAGCAGATAGACTCCGGTCTATGCGAGCTAAAACACAAACTAGTGAGGCTTGCCAAGTTTGCCTGGAGTCAGTGAACTGCCAAATCTTTCACATCCTGCAAGTAAAGGATTCATCTCAGTGTTTCAACAGCAGAAAATATGGCAAATGGAAATGTTTTCTGTGGCCAGACAGAGAATCAAAGGGTCTTCCCACTCACATTTTAACTGTTTTTATGGATTAAGTCCACAAAGTGTGTTATTGATTACTGCAGAGCTGCTAAGTCCTCTTTTTACTTTTGCTGCAAAGAAAAGTGTTGTTCATCAGAATTACACGTCTGGGCAGGAATATGATCTCCTCACTAACACTGAATTCATGTTTCTGAAAGCGGTAACATGCTGTTGAATAAGTCAACTTCGCATAAAGGTATTTCAATTTTCGAAAATCTAATCAAGTTAACATGAGACAAACTGCGAGGCCCACAGGCAGAGCAGGACCCCCCACCGGGCAAATCTGTCTGTGAACCAGCAGACAGAGGAAGCTAATGAACTGGTTGGGTTTTGATTTCAGAGGAAATATAAGGAGCTTATGGAAGACAGTAGTCCTTCAGTCAGTTCAGGTGTGTGTCTCAAATATCATTTTAGACTTTTATTGATTGAGATTTGTTCAGAAAATACGACAGAGAATTAAACATGTTCCTTTCTCATTTTCTCCTGCTGCATCCTGACGAGTCTGACGAGCAGGTGGACACGTGCAAAGACCTCATTTAATGACAACTTTAATGATATAATACATGAAAGTTGTGGACGGTTGAATAATCTGAAATATGAAACTGTGCTACAGTCGCTTCAAACAAGACTTCAGTTTCCAGGGTTACCAGTAATTCGGCTTTTTTTTTTTTTTTTTTTATTTGAGGTAGCAGGACTTTGGGAATAGATCACAATTTGTTTTTGATGAGCAGCAAAAAGGAGAGGAAAGATTCATTTGTAACAGGAAATGTGTCTGCTGTGTTGAACAAATAAGTGCAGGGAAGAGTGGCAACAGCTGTCCACAATGTGCGTGTCCTTGTTGGATTGTCCCTCGGTGTGAAAGACGCCATATACAGGGCGACATATACACACTCAAACTCACACACCATATAAACGTGTATGAATACCAAAGGAGAAAAATAATTTTTTTTCTAATATGGAAATTCATCCCACAACATAAAAAACCATGGGCAGCCAATTCGTTCAGACCTGTTAAAGATTATCCAGAGAGGTCAAAGCATCAGATTGTGAACACAGAACTTGGACGATGTATCAGCGCCCATTTGACAGCTGGATGTGATAAGAGCCCTTGGCCATGTTCAGGGATGTGTCTGTGTATTTGTTCATCGGGGAGGCAGGTGGTTGAAGGACTGAATTACTTTGCTCTGCTATATTTGGCTGCAGCTCCTGCAAAACATTCTTGATACAATGCAGGTAATGTATGATTTTGAATGTTAATTTTTAGTGACAGTAATAGAAGCTTTGTTGATTTGCTCCTCATGTGGAGCAACTCTGTCACAAATAAACCTGAATAAAGAGCCAATTAAGAGGAAAATCATTGGTCAAAATGATCAATCACGTCCTCACGTTTCTTAAATCAAAAACACGTGATGACACTTTGGCAGCGCTCTGCACACGTCCATCTAAACCTGTTGGGACAAAAATAAAAACAAGACTCTGCCACCACACATCTTCCTCTCTCCCTCTTTATTCGCAGAGGCACTTGTTTGTGACAGAAACAGTGGCAGGTCACAGGTGCCATGAAAATTAACCATCGTCTTCCTTCCACTGCAAACAAGTGTGAACATTTACCCTCCCATACGCTGACACGCAGCTCTGTGGATGCACTCGCCCTCTGCACGTTACATTTCCACTCGCGCACAAATGAAGAACAGACTTCTTTTCACAAGTAGAGGTGACTGCTGACCCAGTTTGAAGCTGGTAGCGTGTGCCAAGATCAGACACCCACAGCTTTTATTTGTTCACAAACCGCCAAAAGGCATTCTTGACTCAGGTGTGCACACCGTTATCTGCTTTTGAGCGTGTTCATTTTCAATTCTGGATGTCTTTCTGGTATCCTGTCACCTTTGTGAGCCTGCGTGTTGCAACAAAGGAAATACAAAGAAAATGATAAATGATCCTTTTTAGTACCTGTAACAGGTACAAAAAACAGATTTTAGATCCTTTTTTTGACTAAAGAAAGAAATCTGTTTTCAGCTTTAAATTCAACAAATATGGCCACAGGGTAAAAAGACCAAAGCTTTAGTCTGGATATATCTTGTTTTGGAGATTGGGTGGATTCAATTTATTGTTAGAAATTTCATTTATTTCAATAAGGAGTTCTCTATTGGCCATTTTCTCCTCATAACTGGGTCAGACACATCTGTTTATTTACCTGAAACAATCATTCTGCTTTAGCCTGCACTGGAAACAATAGCAAACAGTACATTTGTGAGTTAGTCTATAGTGTACATAGCTAATAACAATTATCTGTCTTGGCAGGAATTTGAAGTCTTAATCTCTGTTTTACAGCCTCTCTCTGTAACGCTGGGGATGTCATTCATAAATCTGACCTGATGAAAAGCCTTTGGAGTCAAAACACTGTCAACAAAGACAGCATGAGATACGCGACTATCTCCCTTTCCTCTTTGCATACTAAATTATGAAGCCATGATGGGGGAGGACTTTGCTGCCACAATGCTGCTCTCTGCTGGTAAATGAACTTCTTATGTTAGACTGACCTTTGAACTGTTTCAGAGCAGAGCTGGGAGAGAGGGAGCTTCCAGCTTTGTTACAGGGAAAGTGTTTTAAAGACATCTTTTTGCCATTTTCCTCGAAATCCCTGGATGAGTGTACACTGTTAACATTTCATTAAACATGCATGGACGGTGTATTTGCATATGCATGAAGAGAAATTAATCAAATCAGTGTCATTAATTTAGTTTTCTCCTGTATCTCAGAAGTGCAGCATGTCAGCCGGGCTCTGTAAATGCAGATTCAGAAATGCTCCGTCTTCTCCTCCTGTAGGTTTAGCAGATGCAGACTCTCCACCTTTTGACTTGCAGATTTACAGACTGCGGGGGGCATGCAGTTTAAGTAATGATTCCCAGGACCCCCAGCAGCAGCAGGGGCCTCCCAAACATTTCGAGTAATATCACTTTGTTCAGATCCAACAGTCGCATGTCTGAGCTCTGCACTCACACGTTATGAGGAGCTTAGAATTTCCTAGAGAGCCCCTGGAGCTGACCACCCACCTCTTTTTAGCCTTGTTAAAGAACCAAAGGGAAATCATATTTCAAGATGGATACCTTCTCTCTTCATCTGCACTATGCTTATTACTGCATCCAAGAAAGATCAAAGCTACCTAAACTACCCTCAGAGCTTGCAGCCCCCTGAAGATTCTCCACAGTACGAGAATAACGAGGTGAAGACTGCCTCCACTTTTATCTTCACCTTGCTTAGCAAGTGAGTCATATTTGACAGAAGTGAGTCTTTTTGGCCAGAAGTGCCCTTCTCTTCTTATAAATGCACTGGGGGAGAGTTAAAAACAGGGGATTATTCAAGCAGGCAAACACATTCAATGTCATTATTACTGTTTCATTCGCTGCTAAAGGGCAGAACGTATATTTCCCGGCTGCCAGGTATTGATTTATGTATCAGCATTACCAAAACCTGCTGCAATAATCAAATGTGACCAGTATCAAGCGGTGAGGCAGCAAACTAACCCGGGGACCCTCTCCCTCTCTGTCTATCCTGAAACAGCTGTTTGAGCTCTAATTAAAGGGAAGTAGCAGGTGTCACCTGAGCCCCAACTGCAGGGGCACACCTGGTTGCATTAATTTGATCCAAAGTGGTTTTGACGGACTGCCTGCACTCTGGCATCCCACATTAAGCCACTGGAACTGAGCACCTGCTTGGAGGGAGCAGGCGAGAGCGCTGCACTAACACCACTCTGTGGAGGCACGCCAAGCCGGCGAGCCCGTGTCTTCGCAGTGACCCAGGGGACGGGCTCCGTCATTCCTGCCCCTGACTTAGCGGCAACATCTGTAAGCGAGCAGCCCTGCAACGCTGACCTGTAGTCACAGTGAGCTGGGGGCTGGGTGTGCCCGAGATAATTGTCTGTGGAAACCTCCCAGAGGCTGTAAAGGCAGCTTGTTTCAGATCTCGTGATGATTTCACAGGACATTTAACTTTACACCTCTCATTTGTTACCTCCTCGGGGTATTTCCAAATACCCATTACCGGGTTCCCAAGGAATGTAGCAACCCTTAACCTCCACTAGTTTTTATGTATGCATAAATTGCCTTGGGGATAAATGTGACAGTGCTTTCGGAGGTAGCCTACTGACATGATGTGTGTTTGCGTGCACGCTTAAGCAAACAGGGCGACCTTCAAAGCTGAGCGGCGACAAAAAAACGCCCAGATTGCGGAATTAAAGATGCAATATTGTGTCGTCTCTCTGACACTTCAATTGTCAAATGAAATTTACATCAGCCAAGAATTAAGCTCCAGCGGTTTGAATGGGTCCTGCCTCAGGTCGTGCTGCACTCTCTGTTGCAACAGTTTCTTTGTGCCACGACAATACATTAATTTCATGAGTCAACAGGCTACGACTGGCAGTTTGTGTCGAGCTAAACAGTGTTTAATTGGATTCCGATCCATGGCAACACCACCGGAGGCTTGTTTCCATCTTTTATTTCAGCAGCACCTGGAGCGTAATGGTGGTGATTACATCCCTCCTGTGGTGTCCCGGCGGTTCAGCCCTCGCAGGCCTCTGGGAATACGCCGCTGACAGTCACGGTCCACACTGCCCTGCTGCCCTGTTCGGCTGCTGCTGCCGCCGCTGCCGCTGAAGGGGTTTTGTTACAGCACTGCAGAGACCCGCAGGTTGAAACAGAGTCATGATAATACAAACACAATTAATTGTTTTTTTTGCACAGTTGATTGTTCCAAACATCATATCACAAAGACTCCTATTTGTACAGGCAATGCAATTAAAAGAATTCACTTTGAGAGAACTTTTATGAAACAATTCACTCGTGGTTGTGGTGAATATTAACATGAAGTGGATTAAATGGTAAGATTGAAATTCATTCTTGACTTTGAAAGCAGAGGTTGACAAAACACTGTCACCTCCAGGTCCATTCAGTAGCTGTCCTGGAGCTTTCAATCATATCACACAATCTTCTTCGGCAACTCCATCTGCTGAGGAAGATTGTGTCACATGACTGAAAGCTCCAGGATGGACCTTGTGGTGGGAGCATTTTCATTCTTTTTTAACAGTATTGAATCTGCTTAGAAAATATGTTTCCTGTTAGCTCACAGAATATTTACAAAATACTGTCATTGTTTAGGATGAAATCGTCAGTTTTAAATAGTTGAGAATTAATTCTCATGTAAAAATCCTAAATGAGAGAATGAGCTGAACATTGAGTGAAATATGCTTACTTGCTTTTTTGAGAGTGGTATCAATCTTCTCACCTCACTCTTGTCAAGAAAGCAAATTATTTCAACACAGTATCACAGCACTTTGTGAAATAGTTTGTTTGATGCATCCTGTCTGTGGTTGGTTTAGACGATGAATGCATTTTGGTTAAGGTTAGAGAAAGGTCATGATTTCAGTTAAATAGTTCATTCACTTGTAAAAATCCTCCATTTTAAGACAATGAAAAAAAATCCCACACACAACATTTTAAAATCTTTCAGCATCTTCAGAGTGACACCAGCTAACAAGGCCCTGGGAGGAACAGACAGAGCGATCGGCCTCCTCCTCCACGTAAACCGGGGAAAGGTCGCTGACCCCTGCCGATGGAGATTTGGGTGGACGGCCTGCACATGGAGTCAGCACTGACAGCACAGGGAGGAATAACATCGCTGGGCCTCTGACCTTCAGCGCAGCCCCACACCGTCTTACAACTACAGAGTCAGACACATCTGAATAATACATCGGTCTCTCCTGCCGGGACCACCCCCACCGCTCATACAAGCAGAGGAACACAAACACAGCATTCACATCATGGTGTGAGGTTTGTGTCCCTCAGCATCCCATACAATAATGAACACAGTGTGTTTGACCAGCTGAGGCCAGGTCCCTGTATCTTACAATCTGTTTATACAGAGATTTATGTTATCCAATGGCTTTTTTTAGCTGCAGTGAAGGTTGGCAGATGCTTTTTGGCCCCAGCTTTTATTGTAATTCATTGCTATTGATCCTTTATGATGTTACACACAACTGTAGTTTCCTGTGCAGGTTCAAGCTTATCACACACATCCTTTATTCTTTTTACATTAAATTCATAATTGACTTTATTTTTTCTTTTGGTCCATTTATTTTAAAAACAATAGCTTGAAAGAAAAAAACACACTGCAGTTCTGGCCTATACAGTAATTTCTCACCTCCATGCAAGTAAGTGAGCAGTAGATTGAGCCACGAGAATTCTGCTGTTTACTCAGTGAGAATGAACAGAAATGCATGAAACATTTTAAAGTCCCCTGTGATTCCTGGAAAAGCAGGCTGTGTCTCTCTTGTTTCCATCTGCTTTACATACAGGAACAGCTCCACAGTTTGCGCTGAGATTATTTGAATTTCATAGAGTGTTTGACATTTGATAATAGTGCCGTGTGTTTATGGATTCTAGACTTCCCTGTCGAAGGTTTCCTATCATGTTTGCTCAGGCTTCGACTCCCTCCAAAAAAGCAATTGAATAGGAAAAAATCAAATATCTCCGTGTGGCATCAGAAAGACAAACCCAATTATTGTTTTAGTGTCGCACGAGCAGATACATATCAATCAGCCTTCGAGGAATATCTGTATTTACATAAAACAGACTGAGTAGCAGGTGCAATGAAAAAAGAGGGGAAAACAAATGTTTGTGTAACAATTGCACCATCATTTATTCTAATGGAGGACTTGTTGTCTCACTGCCTCATAATGACTGGGTGTTGACCTGTTGAGATGGATTTATTATTTATCCGATGTGTCTCCATGAGAATGCAAATCAGGCGAAAGGAGAAATGCTTTATTTTAATCGAGTGAGCTTCACTGCAGCTGGTGGATGATCTATAGAAAGGAAAAGCTCAGAGGAGAGACATTCTCATGCAGTTACAAGGCTGAGAGGTTGTGGACAGATGGGACAGTGTAGGACAGAGTGTAGGAGGGTGAATGAACAGTAGGATGCTGGCAACGTTGGACAAACAGGTGTGTGTGTAGTGTGCAGCATGTGTGTGTNGTTTCCTGAAGCCCGTGGTGACGTCCTCAAAGGGCTTGTTTGTACTGATAATAAATTCACTATCACATAAGATAAAGAAAATCAAAACATCCTTGTTTGAGAAGCTGGAAATTTTTCTGATATAATTATTGAAAAATCAACTCATCAATTAATTGACTAATCACGCGAGCTCTACTGTAGAGAAATATGATCACAGACGCTTCTTCTTGTTATTTTCGCCTAAAAGCTTAAAGATTTAAAGACTTGACAAAGCCTTGATGTTTTGGCATCATTAACAGAGAATAAAGATCGAGTGCCCACGTGCTCCTGTGATCAAAGAGGAGTTGGCAGTTCCCAGGATGAAGTGTCCTTCGCTGGAGAGTTTCAACACAAACTACCTGCTCCCCCTAAAACCAGTGATTTTAGAAGGGATCATTGACCACTGGCCTGCTCTCAACGAACACCCCTGGAGGTTTGTTTTTTAGCTCTGTGTTCTTGTTGAGCTACGACAGCAACGAGTGCTATTTACATGTTATGGCTATGCATCATCCATCAGTATCGCTTTGCATATTTTTGCCCACATGCGATCATCATGTTTTCCTTTCTCTGAACTCATTTAACATTATTAGTATGTGAAACTCATTGAGTCCAGAAAAGGATAGTTTATTTTAAATCATGGTCACTTGAAGTAAATTTTCATTTTGAACATCACTCCATAAGCATCGACTTCACATATTAGCATATACAGCATCAGTCCTCCATCATGGTTAAACACTAGAACCCTGCTTATGTCGAGTCCAGTCATGTAATCAGACTGATTTCCATTTGTGATGCCAGCTGAGGGCTCTTATCCAGCTGAGAGGACAGAACATACAATTTACATCAGTTTAATAGCGGACACTTTACACTGTATATGTGAGTTTCAGTCTTAATTGGCTTGAGATGCGGATAAGTGCGAACAATATAAAGGGAGTTTAGGTTGGTTTACTCGTCACAACATCCTGACTCTAATGTCTGACACCAGAGTCTGATATAACTGCCTCTCCATTTAAGAATATCCTTCACTGTCCTCCCTCTCACTGCTCACCGCTGACAGCTGACTATTCACTCTGACACCTGACATACGGCTCCTGGCATCTCACTCTCAGCTCTGATGGTGGAGGAGGACATCCAGAAGTGTGCACATTATATATTTTCGTGCAGTGCTAGAATCCTGAATTACCAGATTTTTTCTTCTCTCTATGAATTATACCATAGTGTCACAGTAATGTTTAATTCAGTCATTTTCTCCCCCTGCAAAGCATAGAATACTTAAGATCTGTCGCCGGCTGTCGGACTGTTCCCGTGGAGGTGGGATCCAGGTACACAGACGAGGAGTGGTCACAGACACTGCTCACGGTCAATACATTCATCGATCGATACGTTTTGAACAAAGTAAGCACATCCTTATTGAGTCTACCGCATTGTTAACATGAGACGCATCCATGTGATTTCTGACACAGTGTTGTGATTTTAATTTGCTCTGCGGATCAAAATCACTCAGGATGGAGTAAAAGCTGTGGGTTACCTCGCTCAGCACCAGCTTTTTGATCAGGTACGCTCCCGTGTTTACTTCGGAAATGACTGCATGATCATGAAGATTGACTGTGAGGTATAGATTTCTCTGTTTTTCACAGCTTTTGTCCTCACACCACATTGCTTTGAACAGTATTGGCTTTTTAGTCCTAATTTTTACCCGACAAGTCAATACATTGTCTGGATTGAACTTTACTAAAAGGGCACCTTGTCAAGCTAAAAGTTGGGTATTTTGGGCCGTTTGATAAATCCGAATGAGGCCAAACGAGGAGTCATCACTCACGCTGATTTTCCACAGAGCATCCTCGTCCTTCAGGGGTCGTCTGTAATCAGCTGTTTATTTATATGTGTCCTGGAACTGACTTAACCCTGTCACATCATTTCCTGAAACAACACAGATGTAATGTTTTCTTTTAGATAGTTAGTTACAATTAGTGGTCATTTCTAATGAATAATTAATAAATTCATTACCATTAATAGAAATAACAGACCAAAATGAATATCATGTGTGTAGAAATGGAAAATGAAAATGCACAATGTATCTAATAACAGATACAATGAAGTGAATGATTTTAAAGCTAAATGTTGGAATTTGGTCCATCTCTTTTTTCTTTATTAAAATTCTAGTGACAGCTTCATGTCACCTTACATTGAAATGATCTCAGTGAGTTCCCCTCATTTTAAACTTGGAAATAGAACATCCAAAACCGAGGAATCAGAATCAGGACTGGGAGAGAAAAGGCTGTAAAAGCAGTGGTATTACAGTGGGACGACAAAGAAGAAAATCATTTTTATTTGATGTTCCTTTGCTGGGAAACGTCTTCAAATGATTGAATAAGAGACAACAAGATATTATTTTGTCAGTGGTATGAGTCTTAAATGCCCTCTTGGTGTAATTTAGTTTGATTGATGTTGCTTTAGATACCAGAGCTGAAGGAAGACATCCGCCTCCCTGATTATTGCTGCCTTGGCGAAGGAGATGAAGACGACATCACTGTCAATGCTTGGTTTGGACCCGGAGGTACGGTGTCTCCTCTTCACCAAGACCCTCAGCAGAACTTCCTGGCTCAGGTGACGAGATCAAAGCTGCTTTATGAATCCTGTCAGTGCCAGAGATCTGTCACGTGATCACACCTTGTTTACCACATGGGATTCCCCCCCCCCTGTATATGCATCAGGTGGTGGGAAGCAAATACATCCGCCTTTACTCCCCAGAGGACACAGACAAGCTGTACCCTCATCAATCCCAGCTCCTTCACAATACCAGTCAGGTGGGATTGACAGTCCATAGAGATAGTGCATGTTGAGCCTGCAAATATATGCAGCGTTTCCAATTTCTGACTCCTTCCGTGCAGGTGGAGGTGGAGAATCCAGACGCAGAGCGCTTCCCGGAGTTTGCCAAGGCTCCGTATCTCGAGTGTGTGTTGCAGCCTGGAGAAGTACTGTTCATCCCTGTCCGACACTGGCATTATGTCCGATCCCTAGAGCTCAGCTTCTCTGTCAGCTTCTGGTGGTCCTGACTGCAGATCCATAATAAAAGGAATATTTTTGCAGAGTAAAACTCGAGTTTCTGTGGAGGGAAATCAATTCGGAGTTTTTAAACTAATGGCTAATTCTCATAAATCTTAGGACAACTACTGATCACACAAACCTTTGATCCGTGAACAATGAACACACACTGCTGATGATTAGTTTAATTGTGCTGCTGATGACTGCAACGGCATCTATTGTGTGGAAAGCTACCAGCAGGAAGAAAGAACAAACAAATGAGCAGTTAACACTGTTTGTGCTCATTTCATCCCGCATCCTATAATTTGCAGAGGGTTGTTAAGTCATCTAATTTGATAGGATATGTTTCTCTTTTCAAATTGGCTTATTTAATTTTGTTCTCAACCTTCTTCCTACAAATATCCTCAGATGTGTGATTTCCATAATTCATGGAAATGAGGCAAGTCTTCAAATTTAATAACCGAGTGAGCCACAGGTACAAAGATGTGGTAATAAACACGGGTCTCTGGTTAAACTGACAGTCTGAGGCAATCAGGCAGGTCACAGATGAAAATTAATAAATGAAATGAATTAATCCCCTGGGCACAGACAGACTTTCAAATTAAAACTGTCTCATTGGTTAAGTACCCTGACAGCACAACTCTTGTTGAGCACCAGAAACACAACACCTGACTACAAAGACAGCAGCGCTTCATTTCAGATATCAGACCTCTGACAAGCCCCGGTCCTGTTTCCCGTAGGTCCGTTTCCATCAGGCCCTCTAATTAGCAGCATGAAGTGTGTGCGGATGTGACAAAATGAAGTAGATCAGCAGTGATGTACACATTTGATCTGCTTTTCAACCAGATTCACAGTGGGCTGAAGGAGTGTTCTGGGAAATCAGGGCAGAGTACTTCAGAGGAGAAGGTGAAGAGTTGTGTGGGAATATCTTAGTAAACACGGCGGCTCAAGAAAATTGAATTTGCCGTTTTGCCTGATTTAGAAGAGATGAGGGAGAATTTTGAGTATGTAGAAAAATCAAACATGAGATGGAATGGATGAAATGGTGAAAACCAACAAAAATGTTTGACGGAATTTTGAACCATTTTTTCCTTTAAGTGCTTGTAAAGGTGATAAATATCTGCTCATAAATGAAGTGATAAATAGCTCATAGATGCACTTAGTGTCTCAGTTTCTGTGATGGAGCTGTAGATAAAATGTGTGATTTCCTTTTGAGAAATATTGTGGAATAACTAAAGGCTGCATTAGACCTGCTGGTGTTCAGGTAATAGACTTATCCAAACCTAGTTACTTTCCTTACAAGGTTATCTCTCTAAACTAATAATATGAACCCTGCCAGAATTTAATTCTGTGAGTAAATGCTGTAGACTTCACTTAGCCCATCAGTGCTTTGTTGTTGTCAAGTAAGAGGCACAATTGACTTAAGATCACACAAAACTGCTTACTCTCATTATAATGTAATCAATACTCAATTACCAGTGAAGTAATGTGGGACCTCTGGGCCTATAACCCTTTCTCTTCCACCTCCCACCTCTCCCACATTCCTCTTTTGATTAATGGCCTCATGGATTTTCAAATAAATCTGGCAAATCAGGATTAAATCCAGGAGATTCATCTTGTTTTGTGATACAATAAAGTGACTCCTGCATGAACATTGGCTGCCTCATGGTGAGGAAATCCACTTAAATCTGAAACTCCAACAGATGTTCCAGATGTTTCTCAGTAAACTTATACAGATAATTCAGTAAACTCAATTCTAAAAACAGAGCCCTTGTCTGATTTAAAGGCCATAAGCAACTTAATCAATAAGCAGGACCTGAATAAACATTCCTCAAAATTATCTATAGATCAAACCATCAGTTGTTTTCTTGACCTTGGCCTACATGTTGATGATAAAATGCTATGAAATCACTAAAAATGCAAAATGCATATATGTTTATTCATCAGAACTGACAACATGCAAAATTTACAAAAAAAGTTAATGATTGTCAGGCATTAATTAGTTAACATGTATCTGAAACATGACAGGAACAATATTACAATATTATTTTCTCCCATCTAATTTGATCAAACTTGATCATTCTGACAAACTATGAACAGCTTTACAAGTTAGAAAATATTTTCAACTACATGACATTTGTCTACAATAAAAAGGACCTGAGCTGGAAGCAACGCAGATAAGTACGTGACAAGGTGAGTGGTTACTTTTAAAATCCTACAATAAGGCTAACTGTGCAGTAGGAAAGTAATGTTAATGATTAACAATGATACTGTGAAGCGTCAGAATGAAGTGGGCAAGGTGCAGTCTAGGCTGGTTGATAACCATGTAGGCCACTGCTATTCAGAGGTTTTATCAAGGCAACTCAGTTAATTATGGCAATGACTCTGAATGTGAACGTCATCCAAATGTACATGACCTTCAGTGCATTCTGCTAAAAAGATAAAAAAAAATAACCCCACATGAAAGATACAGGACTGTTTTTCTGACGAATACAGAAGTGTCTTTTTTTTCCTAATATTCCTGTAACTCTACAGAGAAGTTCTGCATCCTCTCCACCATGAAGAAGCAGAGCGTCCCAATGAAGCCCACGATGACCATCACGAGGAGCTGCCACATCAGCAGCAGGTCGCCGCTGTAGAAGAAGGCCACGGCTGCAAACACAGACTGACAGAGGAAGACAGGTCTTTATGTTGTTGTTTAATAAATTTAATCTCACAACACTGGGACTCTTAATGGTGCATTTCAGTGATCGTCCAATCACGGCTTAGTAACAAAACATGTCACAACAGGTGTGTCAAGCTTTGGGTTTCTCCACGTGCTGAAGCTGCGTTCATTAAGCTGTAGTGAGGGAAATACTCATATAAAGAATTTGGATGGTGATGTATTTTTCCCTCGTCTTTACAAAACTAAAAATGAGAGCAAAGATGCCAGGAACAGTGCCTTTGTCTGCTCTAGCATAACCTGCAAATGTCTAATTTCAGGCTAAACAGCTTCAATAAATCTGCCTGTCCACATATGTTTTTCTGCTCTATATTTACATGTTTTCTGCATTGGTCATCTGCGGGTGCTGATTGTATTCTGTTTGCAGCCATTGCATGCAGAATTAAGTCCCTTTCTGTTTTAAAATAATCAG
Source organism: Centropyge bicolor (assembly GCA_037975185.1). Classification (NCBI taxonomy): domain Eukaryota; kingdom Metazoa; phylum Chordata; class Actinopteri; family Pomacanthidae; genus Centropyge; species Centropyge bicolor. The sequence continues at coordinate 1,135,130 of JBBMOC010000042.1, forward strand.
CTGTAATAAAACAGAAGAGTTCAACAGTTCAACCGACAAGAATTTTAGAATTGAACTTTAATTGTTTTGTGCAATTAATTTAATTCATGTGAAAGATTAAAAAAGATCAGCAAATAGCATCTTCTGTTGATTCGACATAGCAACATGCTTATTATTATTTTAAGTGTTTTTCTACACTTTGTGGAAATTACTCTTCATGTTAATATTTAGGCCATGATATTTTTGATTGGCTGCATCAGTCTCAGTCTGTGTCGATGGACTGGTGACTTGCAGAGCAGATATTTAAGCTGCAGCAGACAAAAAAAATGCAATTGAATTTCAGTTGAACTTTAAAAAAATACCACAGTTTCTAAGGTTTATTTCTTCTTGGAGACCAATTTTGCTGCAAGGAGAAAAAGGGGAGATTAAGCTGCGGACGTGGGTCTTGTTCTTCTCCTTTTTAATGGGGCTTCAGGTGAATTTATTTCATACTTGACAAGACAACATTTTAACCCAGCTTTCCTCGGCTCTGCTAACAATGTCTGAGAATTGGCAACTCGGGATTACCTGGATGAATTTGAAGATGGCAAACGCGGGCGTGCTTTGTTCAGCATAAACACAGCCTAATATGCTGTAGAGCTGTGTGTTGAAGCAGCTGTCCCCAAGTCCGAGCAGGAAGCTGCACAGCAGGGTGATGGAGACGCTGAGAGAGGAAACATAGATCTCATTAGAACAAAGCACAATCATCATATTCACTCCTCCTTATTGTTAAACTGTTAGATGAATTAACAACCTCGGAATTAGAAATGTCGACTCTTGGGTGGTGGTGTTAAAGACGACAGGAGCGTCATTTGGGATGTTGAGGAAGATCAGATAAAAGGCGACGAAGTGGACGATCATTCCCAGAAACACCACCGAGGTCCGTCTGAAGCGATTGTTCTTACACAACAATCCAAACAAGCCTCCGCCTGATGAGGAAGAAAACATAAATTCAACTACCTCCGATCACTTTAAATCACTTATCCATGCTCTGATAGAGGAGCATAAACTTACCCACAATCTCTCCGATGCCTATGACAATCCCAGAGATTCCGATCAAGCCTTTAGCTGCTCCTCCGAACTGAGTCGTTGCTCCGATGCACGTCCCATAAACTCCACTGTAGAAACACAGCTCCAGGCCTGCACAACGAGGAGTTCATGCTGTAGCTGAAGGCCTTCACTGGAGGCTAACACACTTATTACAATAATGCATTCTCCATTGGACTCACCGCTGTAAACCATGCAGGGACTGAGGAGCAGGATAGTTTTATCCTTCAGAAGTTGCAGGATGGTTTCTGCACAGGACGACACACAATGCGATTTGAATTGCTAATAAATACATATCACATTCCTAACACTTCATACATCTGGATAGAGCTCAGATGAAAATGCAAGGGCCCCATTTACCCTGACAACTAAAGTTCAATGCAGATAAAAGATAGGAAAATATTCTGTCTCAATAAGCTAAAAAGCTGCATTTAAATGCAGGTGGAAAAAAAAACACCCAAGAGACGATCTCACTCAGGCAGTTAGGGAAATTTGAAAAGAAGACGTCCCACTAGGTTTGTTTATATATGCCTGGATCCCCGGCATAAATCGGTGTGCATTTTCGATAAACCTGATACCTCTAAGGCAGGTGTACACGAGTTTACATGCACACAAGATACACGCAAGACAAAGAGCAATCGGATCATCCAAACAACTCCGGGCTGCACTGAAGGCAGGAGCGAGCGCAGCAGCGGTTCCTGTCGACAAACAGAGATATGATCTGAAATAAAAGTCGAGCGCAGGCAAGTCAGCCTCCGTGTGCTCGGTTGTAATGCTAGAAGAGTTTTATCCAGATGAAAGCAATTTTCATTTGAAGAAAAACAAAACTGCCTGCGACTGCCTGCTAGTTTCACACTAAGAGCAGTGAAGCGTGGACAACTAAAGGTTACCTGCAGTATGCCAAACAGAGAGAGAGAGAAAAGGAAAATAACACACATTTCTGTCAGATCTCCCGGTGCCCTTTTCTGTCATTCTTCTATCAGCTGTGAAAAATCTGTATCTAAGGTGATACAAATTTACAGTCCAAGGAAAAAATGCTGTCACACTTCTGCTGCGTGTGCATTTGTAGCCATGTACTTATTTCATAGTATCTCAACGATATTGAATAGATCGCCATTAATTTTTATACAGACTGTCATTATCCCCAGAGGAGAAACCCTACTGACTTTTCCTCTAGCGCCACCATGAGATGGATGGATTGCGGTAAAATTTGGCACACACATTCACATTCCCCTATTTTTCATGTTTCATGAAGTGAAGGCGAGTTTTCATCCAACGTCATCATCGGGTCAAAATCTCAGTTTGGCCAATCATTGGTTTATATCTGAATACTGATTATATTACCACCATCCTCGTCTGTACTTTGTGCTGATTGGCAAATGTTAGCATGCTAACACGCTAAGAGCTCTTAGAAGTGTTGTAGACTTTGAAGCTGTGTCTACAGATTGATGGTCCTAGTATATTGTTTTAGTAGTAGTATATGAGGAAATCAACATACTTTCCATTTTATACTGAAAAGAAATGATAAAATATGGGCAACACAAACTGAGACGTTGGAATGTCATTGCCAGGTAAACTGAACAGACATCCAAATCTTGTCTTGGGATTTTTATATTATATGTACTTATATATTACTGTCACTGTTTTCTCCCCAGCACCTCCAGTTTACTTGAATTTTTGCAATGCATCATGGGAGAAAATTGTGCATCAACAGCATGTTAAAAATTCAATCTTATTTAGTGTGCACACCGTCTGGTTTGGGATATTCTTCAATTTGTCTGTTTTACAGTGTGAACACAATACATAGTAAAAACCTACCTAGAATAAGTGTATGTAGCATGAAGGACTCAGCAGTTTTAGTACATATGGTTAATTATGTATCTATATATACGTGTTTATATGGATACATAATGAATACTGTGAATGCATGTTGATGCAAAGTGTAAATAAGCAAATCCCAAGTAGAAACAAAACAGGTGATTTTCACTCCAAAAGCACTGATGGAACTTACTGAATTCAGACTTGGCATCCTGCATGGCTGTACTTGCTCTTTGCTTATACCTAAACAACAGAAAACAAATCAATTTCAACTTCTACAAAGCTGAAGTTAATCAATAGAAATGAAGTGCACATACAATGATATAACCAGGCGAAGTGATTTACAAATCAAAGACACTTCAGCTTGCATAAAGAAAAGACTGTCGAAGTGTTTTTCCCAGTAAATGACGGCTCCCCAGGATTCCTTGTTACACAGCTGGAATCACATACATACTCAAACTGAGCCAATACGGAAAGATCAAATACCTGAAAATGCACACAACACAATCTGCTGCCACAACAGAAACTCAGAGAATGAGTCCTGTCCAAAGCTAACATGCTAACAATATGATGAGCTTATGATTTTTTTCCAATGCTCTTTGATTCCAGCTGTGTTTTCCATAATTTTTTCACGTCATGATTTGAGTCGAGCTTTGTTCAGATTCAAGTCGCGAAAAATTGAAATCTAGTATGTCCGACATAAAGTTGAGGGCTGTTCCTGAAGAGTTTGGGGGTTCTTTATCCGCTGTCAGTCTCACAGAGAAAGTCTCTGTCCCAGCTGCCCCAAATCTGCCTGATTGCACCCTACTTGTATAAAGTGCAATGATTAGGCTTGACTGCAAAAATTGCAGTGATCTGGAGAAAAATGGTCGGTGTCATTTTTTGTGAAGGACAAGAGTGGTTTAAAACTCCTGCAGAACTGTGAGAGGTAAGTCATCTCGGAAGCCTTTGAGAAATTCAAGGTGGGTTATTTGAAAAAGTAATAATTTCTTAGGCGGTCTGGTTAAAGCTTAAAATGGTGCACTCACTTTTTCATCATGTTGGCTCTAATATATTTGTATATAAATCAGTCTATTTATTGAGCACTCGAGGTTCACACCCTCAGCGTCTTCCTCAGCAGCGGTTCAGACGTTGTTAAATATTCTGAGTGGTTTTGTGAAACTACGCTGAAAAACATAATTATCTAAAGGATATTAATTTACATCGTCGGAGTCGAGAGCAGCGACTGCCCTTCCTCTTCAAAGAGCATCTCCTCTTCATTACGGCTCTTTCTCAACACCAGGAAGCTGAGCGTGCCGAGTACGGAGGCGACCAACAGGGACAGAAAGATGTTTCTCCTGCTGCTGTCTGAGAGAGGAAGATTAAAATAAACTGCTTAATTAAAACACCACAACATATATTAACAACATCAGAGCCGCAGCGTATTGAGAATCGCTCCGTAATCCTCCTGATATTTTGTTTTCATCATCACGCTAGATTTTTGATTTTCCAGTCATGACAGTAACCCCACCTGATATCTCTGTTCTTCCATTCCAGTCAAAGTAAATGTAAAGGTTGCCAAACAGCATGCTGGGAATGAGATAAACCAAGGAATAAGGTGAGTAAACAATTTTACAAATAAAACACAAATAAAAAGGGATTTCATAAAATAATTCATAATAATGTTAAATGAATTCAGTAAATGAGTTAAAAAAAAAAAATAAAGAAGCAGTGGGGTCCATTCTCTATTCTTTCTAGAGTGGTAAAAACTAACCAAGAGCAAGGAGCATTTTATTCCCTAAAATTGATCCAGCCACCAGTTTGACCCATCAGATAAATCCTTCCTCAAATCCTTCCTCCTCCTAACTGTAAAGCCCTGTGTGCAGTTTGTTGTGTACAGGATGTTTCATGTGAGTCAAACCTTCTGGTGTCACACTCACAGGTTAACCTTTGGACCTAATCAGTTAATTAGCACTCTCATTAGGACAATCAGGGACCTAACAGCGGCCGTACAGTCCTGTCTGAAATGTCATCTGAGAGCTTGTGTTTGACAGACAGAGGAAGCAAACAAGAGAGACTCTGGACATCAAACACTGACTCTAAACACAATAATCTGCATTTCTGCCTCAGAGGATGCGTCTTTCTTTTTTCTTTTTTTAAAGCTGTTTATTTTCCTTTCATGGTGAACAGCCCAGTCCTATAAAACGCTGTAGCCTATTTCTGTCTTTAATTGCGCATCACCTAAACTAGAAAATGTAGATGAGCAATTAGTCCGTCCCAAAGCCTCAGTGAGGGATAACAGGGGTTATTCATAAAAGATAACAGTAGCTGCATCCTGTGTGTGTGTGTGTGTGTGTCTGCCGGCTGTGAAGAACTGAATCAGAAGTTTACTGTGGCAGGGATCACCACTGCAGAGTCAGATTAGCATTGCCCTATTGTGAGCTTTGGCACAGGTGACAGCCAATGTAATTATTATACTAAATCAATTTGCATATTTTAACAAATACAAATTAGTTGTCCGAGCCAGCGTGCAATAACAGGGGGCCAAACACAAGAGATGAAAAGGCCAAAACTCTCACCTGCAGTACTCTGCTTTTAAGAGGCTTTGGTGTTTTGTTTTTTTCTTTATATTTTGACAGATGACGATTTGTAATTTTAAAATTAAGCCTTTACAGTAATATCCTGTCAGGCTAAAAATACAGATAGGACAGTATTTTGGCTGCTGCAGTGTAATTATATCTGACATCAACGGGAGCGGTTGCATCAAACAAAAAAAAAACAAAACATGAAAAACAAGGTGATGAATTGTGTTTTAAGCGCCGAATCTGATGATGGGAAGAAATAACACAACGTAGGCTGTTTTAACCTTGGCACAAAGCAAATTAGGAGGATTTTTAGATTCTCAAATAAAACTTGAATATTTCATCCATTAGAGGCCATAGCTTAATCATTTTCAGAGAATAACATAAAGTATAATCTGAGTATTAAAATTCAGGGTGGTTAAAATGAAACTTTGAATTTTTAAATAAAGTAATGCATGGAGGCATTGAATCTATTACCACTGACTGGAACACGTCTCACATCAGTGTCAGTAGCTGCATACCTGCACTGTAGGAGAGCCCAGAACATCCCTGTGTTCCTGCTGATGGTGGAGGCCTCTGAGTTTTCCACCAGAAAGTGTCCTTGAGCCGTCCATAGCACTGCAGGATGGCGAGGAACAGAGGGCGTTTGAGGGGGGAAAGAATTAACCAGTCAGTTAATTGCCCTCGTGAAGTGAAAAATTATCTGTCTGTGTTGGTATGTAAAGCATCTAACCACACAGTAGCCCTGGGACGTTCGGAAAAAAAATATCATCAAACTGCAATGATTTGAAGCTGCATTAAAAAAAAACAGCCCCAAATCACATTCCTTCATTTTTGCAGTAAATGCTCAGTGGAGGGCTGTTTCCTTACTAACATCTCTGAGAAAGCTCAAAGTGGTGCACACTATTTACAGCAACCGCTCCTAACCCATTTAAGGTCTAATTTGGGATATACTGTTTATACGCATCAACACATCCCAGTCATGATAATCCCTGTATGCATGATTAAACACTATTTGGATTTGAACACAGAAACTCAGCTTGTATAGGCTGCAAACACCAACAGCAACCAAGTCACAGTATTTATGAGCCTCAGTATCTTTGGTTATTGTTTACAAGCTGCATCCTGCTCAAATGTCGATGTGCACATTAATGAACTGGAAGCTTGAGCTGAAACGATTAGTTTATAAATCAATTAGTCAAACGGCACAAAATTATTCTTAATATTCTCATTATCTACTATTCTGGCTAATTATTTCTGTCTGTCTTAAGGCAAAAATTCCAAACATTTTCCCTTTTTAACTTCTGAAATCTGAGGATTTAACGCTGTTCTTTGTCATAGTGTTTGGCTTTAGGAGCGATGGTCGGACAAAACAAGACATTGGAAGATGTCACCTTCAGCTTTAAGGAATTATAATGAGGTTTTTTTCCCCCATTGATTTCTGTCATTTAATACTCAAAGTAATAACTGACAGATGAGTTAGTTGCAACCCGACTGAAGGCAAAAACAAGAAAGATAAAATATATCCTTTTAAATTATAGACAAAAAGGAAGCAATATTTTTTTTTTATTAAATATCTTAATAATCATTCTTGACATTATGACCAGGTTGCAGGTCTGCATCATGAATTTTAACTGGAAAAAAACTGAAAACAAACAAAGCTCTAGAACCAAAAGAGATCTTATATAATAGTATGTTGCTCTAATTTTGGGATTTTTTTCTGGACGCTGTATTTCTGTAATCTTCATCACAACATTAACTCTGATCTGCATGCTGGTACAAACACATAAAAACTATGTGATACGTGATGTGACAGTAAGATTCATTGGAGAAGAACTCACTGGCTGCTCCTGCACCGACCAGCACTGAGGTCAGGTAGAAGGCCCATGTTGACGGGCTGATGAACACAGCAATGTACCCACTAGACAGAAAGCATGAAGAAGAGTGAGGAGCATCATCTCTCAGCTTCAGCAACATCCTGAATTTAATCAGCATCGGTGTTTACCTGTAAAGAAGGCCGCTCAAAAACATGGTCATTTTCGGTCCGATGACTGCAACCACTGTGGGTGCTAGGAAATTGGAGAACGAAAAGACCCCATAGATGATTCCAAGACTGTGAAGGAGGAAAAAGAGAATCATGATTCTTGCTTCACCTTAAAATGTACTTATTATATTTTTTTTCTCTGAGTCTGTCTGACCCACCTGTGGTACCCATTTCCACTGAAAGTATCATTCTGCAGACTTTTCACCACAGTTTGCTAAAAATAAAATAAGAAGGGGGAAAAAAACTCATAATTAAAACCTCAAGGGTCATACCTGTTTGATAACTTCACTGACCGTTGAAGAAAATTGGAAACACGAGTTGCGCCTGGCAAGCAGCTGTTTCCTGCTGCCCGTTACTACAGAGCCTCCCAGGGGTCAGATCAGGGGATGGGATATGTGTCAATCTCGGATTACAATTCATCAAATAATAATCTCGGGTTCATAATCAATATTATGAACGGGATTTTAAACGGAGAGTTCAGATTTGCAAATTCCCTTTTTTTCAAATGACCCCAAACAGGCTCCGTAGTTTACATATTACATCTAAGATTGGATTTTCATTTCTAATTTTTTAATGACAAAAATGTGAAACTATTTTCATTTAATAATCATTTGGGATAAATTATAGAAAGACACAAAACTACAAAAGTAATAATTGCACAGTACTAAAGCCATAATAATTAGTTTATTATATGTAGCCTAGTTTTGTGTGTTAATGACATTTATTTCTAATTAGACATAATAGATACAGATGTGCTTAAGAGCAGCTTGAGATTATATGTGAGTTTTAATGAGTTTTTAAAAGTCAGAAAATCTGCAAATACAATCGAAATCTCAACTCTCAGAAAACAAGCTTTTAGAGGCAAATCACTGGTTTAGATGAGTAAAGACTAAAAAAACAAAATAAACTTGAACTTACTGCCACATTTCCACAGGTGGTGAAGGCTGAAAAAATGAACAGAAATCCCAAACCTAAAATCACAACGTTGAAAGTCCTTCTGTCTGCCATGTTTTCTTCTCTCACTCGTCCCACAAACTCATTTTACTTTTATTCACTGGCTCATCTGATCTGAGAGAGACTTCATGGAAAACTCGGATGAATCCATGTGAAGTGAACTAAAGTTGACTTTTCCGACTGTTTACTTGCACTTCAATGCGCAAGTGGCGCAGATTGTGGCGCACACACAGAAGCGGTGCTGTGCTGTTGTGAAGCCACTTCCCTCCTGTCACACCGAGGACCCATGACATCTTGTGACTTTTATTAAAGCCATTTTCCACACTCTTCCTTTCTCTTCTTCTTTTCCCCCGTCGGGGTTGTTTTCACTCTCTCCCGCTTCTTCTTCTTCTTCTTCTTGCGCAACTTGCGGTCGTTCGCACTCATCTGACTTTGCTGCCTTCCAGAGGAAACCAGCAGGAAGATCCTCCCATGGAAAGACAAGGCAGGGGGATCAGATCACTGAGTCACTTTATTGAATTAATTATTCTTCCAGCCTGATTGACTGATTGAATTAGAGATTTTATGACCAAACCCATATTTATAATCACATGTCTGCAGCTCCCACATGAAGAGGACAAACACATGGTGAATGCAGTGATTATGACACTATGTTAATAAGGGGAAACAGACCACATTAACAATAATATGTGTAATAGTAATAATATTTTGTTTTATTTTAAGGCAAGAGGCCAAATAGAGTTTAAACTCACTCTTATAACTTGTTTTAAGGGATGAGAGTCTCAGCCCTTACAAGTAAATTCATGTTGCTGTAAATCATCTGAAATTGTGCAACCTGAATGTGAGATAATGTTTGTTTGTTTGCTTGCTTGTTGCAAGTTGTTTGCAATTTGCAGATAATTACAATGACTTAAGTTAGACTGAAAGTGCAATATCAATAATATTATTAATAATAATAATTTCTCAAATTATTCTAATGACAATAAAAAGAAACCCTCAAAGATTTAGAGTGTTGATAGTTTGTATCATAAGATTGTCAAAAGTTACTATCATAAGATTGTATCATAAGATTGTCAAAAGTAAATTTATTTCTAACATGTTCATCACAGTCCGGCTGAAAAAAATTGTTTTGTTTGAGAAAGGAGGAACATTTTAATCTGTCATGGTTGTTGTTTCAATAATGGCCTATAGTTGGCGATAATTCATCATTGTGACTCCTAAACGTCACAAAATAATGAAGAGAAAGAAGAACTGAGCCAATAGGCATTGAGTAGAGCGCCACCTGTCGGGGTGTGCTTTGGCTGCCACAACAACACAGAAGCTGCGAGAAGTGAGATAATTCACGACTACTCATTTCCGGGTTTGTCAAAAGTCCCGTATGTGGCAACTTCGCTTAGTTCGTGTTTTCAACGATTCTGATAAAAATCCTAGTTTTGCGCCAGGCTTACTTGATTGAATTATATCGACACATTTTTAGTTGACCATAAGAACAGCTGCTTTTATCAAAATCCAACTTTATTTACCGTTATTTCAGTTAGTCTCTAATACGCATGCGCATTTCGATTCCGTCTTCCACCGGCTAACTGAAACTATAAATGTTTAACGTTGAGACGGTATGTTTAGTTATATTTATTAAGACATTTAAAAACATATTGTTTGGTTCTGTTTACTCTGCTGTCACACATAAATGTGCGCTTGAGCTCGACTTTGTTTGAGGTCGACTTTTGCTTCCTGGACGTCAGATCTCGTCCCGTTTCTGTCTCTTTGCCTCAACCTACAACAGATTGTACACAATCATCATGGCGACCCAGGATGGTGGGTACTGAGAAAACACAGCAACATTTCCTTCATATCTTTACTCTGAGCCTCAACACTGTTAATGAAATAACACGTGTTTGTACTCGACATGTTAATATATGACTCTGTCTGTGTAGTGAAATGGAAATGTGCGTTTCTCCGTAACGTTATTCTTTAAATGTGTGGTAGCTAGCTAACGTTCACGGTAGCTAACATCAGTCAAATGTAACTACATCTGTTGGAGGACTGAAGTTAATGTTAGGAGATTTAGCCGGTGTCAGGTTTGAATTGGTTAACTTTAACTGCTAAAGAGCTAATTAAATAGTATTAGTTTAAGAATGGTTACGACCAAGTACCAACTTACAGTGTGTTGCGTTCACGTTACCAGTTTTGTAACCAGTAAGGCCAAACGTATTAACTTACAAGATTTTGTGTTTTGCGACTGTCGGTTCATATTTTAAACTAAATCTGATCAGGTTCAAATGTGGTTCACTGTTATTTTTCACGTCGATCAGCACATAAGTAAGAATTGCTGCCTAAATGGAAAAATGTTCATGGAAAGAGCGAGAAAAAACACAAGAGAGAAAGATTGTGTGGTAAACAAAACAAATCTAATTTATATTTCAAAAGACAGACAAACTGTTTATGGAGAACCAACTAACCCACTTCATGGAATTAAAGACTCTAAAATTAAGAGACGTGGTAGATTTTAAAAATCATGCTCAATGTAATGACTAAAAAAAAAAAAAAATGAGCCCATGTTTCTGCCAGATTTACTTTTTATCAGAGTTGGTACGCCATCCATGTCCAGATCAATTTAGTATTTATTCCTTAGTCATCTTTTAAGTCAATACAAGATTTTATGTTCTCGTGTTACAGTTTTTTTCTGCTGTGTTTTTTTTTGCTTCTGGGGATCAATAGCTTTTCTACTGTTCAGCCTGTTCTTTGTGTCATGACTTACAGAGTGAATGTTGTTTCTCTTTCACTTTTCAAAAGTAAAGTGAAACTTCATTTGGCTGTATTTTATTATGTTAACGAAACAAAAAGAAGAAGAGATGGGATTCCTATAAACACAGGCTGCATTTGTTGTATTTTTAAATATATGCATCTATTTTGGAAAATATGGTATATAATAATCTGAGCACTAACGACTTTTGACTTCACAGCTACACAGAACTTCATGTAATGGAACTAAATCAGTGTTTTCATGCTGTTGCAGGAAGTGAAGAAGTCATAATGGAAACTGAGGCAAAGCCAAGAGAAGCTGAACCACTAGGTGAAGATGCTGAAAAAGGTGACACAGAAACTACGTCTCACACAGATGCAGGAAACGCCACAACTCAGGACTCTAGTATTAGCAATGGGGACGACGCAGAGCAGGAGATGGTGGATTTGAAGATTATCTGGAACAAGAATAAGTATGATCTGAAAATTCCTGTCGATCACACCGGAGCCAAACTAAAAGAGAGCATCCATTCTCTCACTGGTGAGTGCTCACAGTAGTTCACCTTTAGCTAAATGTTACAGTGGCCATTTAGAGCGATTAGTGAAGATTAAAACTTAATTAATGTCCGTCTTTGCCTTCTTAGGTCTTCCACCGGCAATGCAGAAAGTGATGTACAAAGGATTGCTTCCAGAGGACAAGACGCTACGTGAAATAAAGGTTACAAATGGTGCAAAAATAATGGTGGTAGGATCTACAATAAATGATATATTAGCTGTGAATACACCCAAAGAGGTCATTCAGCAGGAGGTTAAAGCCGAAGAAAACAAGAAAGAGCCTTTATGCAGGCAAAAGGTAAAATTTATGATATATCTGCAGAATAGAGTAAAATATTTATGGAGTTTTGAGATTTTAACCCTGCACTGTTATTTCAGCAACACAGGAAAGTTTTGGACAAAGGTAAACCAGATGACATAATGACAGCCATTAAAGGAACAAAGGTGAGAGAAGATGAAGAGAGATCAGTATTTATTTTCTGCCGCAGAAGGCATTTTAATACCAGACACAGTGACTCACTGTCTTTTCCCACTGACAGGAACGATTACCAACAGTGCCTTTATCCGGAATGTTTAACAAGTCCGGAGGAAAAGTTAGACTCACATTCAAACTGGAGCAAGATCAGTTGTGGATCGGAACAAAGGGTGAGACAGCAGCTGGCCTCATTTTGCTGAATTCGCTGCGACGCAAACATGCTGATGATTAAATGTTCCTCATTTTTTTGTGTGTGTTTTTCTCCACAGAGAGAACGGAGAAAGTCCCAATGGGCTCCATTAAAAACGTAGTGTCTGAACCCATCGAAGGCCATGAAGACTATCACATGATGGTAACTGTTCTTGCTCCTACCCAAATGTCACACTTATCTATGTTACGACCTTGATTCCAAAAAGGTTGGGACACATTTACAAACAAACTGTTTACCAACAACTGTTTTGCAAAGTGTTCCCATGCTCATGTAGTACTATCCCGTATACAGTCATGTCTAACTTTTTCCAACGATGCCCCTTTCATACCCAATCATGATACTATCACCTGTTACCATTGAACCTGTTTACCTGTGGAATGATCCAAACAGGTGTTTTTGGAGACTTTCCCAGTCTTTTGTTGCCCCTTTCCTTATTTGTTTGAAACGTGTTGCTGCTGAGGTCAAACATCAAACAGATGTTTTTGTACTGTTTTCATTGAGCATATGTCAGAAATGATTAGCAAATGATTATGTTCTGTTTTATTTATGCTTTTCATTACGTCCCAACTTGTTTGGAATCAAGGTTATGTAAAAGGTATAATAATAGTTTGTATAATAGTATAGAAAGTATTCTAATAATGCCAAATGCTATAAGGTTTACACAAGTGTGTATATGGGTCATGTAACTAAGCAAAATGAAGAAGGTGAAGCTTATATGATAATTGTAACAGACAAAATATGATTGTTACAACTCATTACACTAAACTGAATGTATTTATTTCAGTTGTGCTTTGTCTCTAAAAGATCTTTTGTGGAAGTGAAGAGCGCAGGTTGAGTTGTTTACTGAAGTCACTGTAATATGTGTGCATCAGAGTGATGGGGTCGACGTTTGCTGTTTCGGGCTCTGCGGCGTAGCGGGAAATGTCAGTGCTTTCTCTAGATTAACCTTTCTGTCTAGAGGCACTTGTGTTCTTCTTGTCAGTGAAATGGAAGTCCCGGTACAAGGAACTTAATTAAATCAGGTTGGCTCATGGAGATCAAGATCTGTTTTTAAGAGAGCAAAATCATGTGTCATGACAGCATCGATATAAAGAATATAAAATTTAGCAGAATGTAGCATATTTCATATTCATATACTGCTCTTTTAAGATGAATTGAAGCAAGCAAGACTAGAAAAGTCATCTGATGAATTTAAGTTTATTACACTCTGACAGTATAATACTCATATACTCATGGTAGTTGACCACAAGGGCATTTAAGCAAAAATGTTGATCATAAAATTTAACATCTGAGGTGGTAATTTGAGGGATGTTTCAGATTTTCCTGCTTCCTTGTAGAGGTTTACTATCACCTCCCACTGACTGAACATGTAGGTGAGATCTGAGTATGTGGCCAATAAACATGTGTGGGAGTTTATTTCTGTGCAGCTCAGCCAGTTTCATGATATAGATCCCAGTCTGTACACTAGATTGACAGTCAAGTCGTAGCCTTCAGAGCTGATTTATTGACTTCATCAAGGTGTTGTTACACCTGTAGTGCAAAATATGGGAAGTGCAATGACTTTGTGTTTTGATATTTTGGCTCAAGAATGAAATGCGATGCCAGCTGCTCACTCAGACATGTTCCTGCATCACTGACGAGCTGATAATGTATGAGGAGTAATGTAAGAGGAGATGACAGTTGAAAATGTCAGTGCGCAGGAAGCATTTTTTCTGGTATCTGGTCGTTGATATTAGTGATCAAACCTGTTTACACTTACGTTTAAGTTAAAAAGAAGGAGTTGATGAAAGAAAAGCAGAATGAATAAATATAAAGGTCACATTAATTTTTGCATTTTAGAACAGCTTTTGGAGTGATTTAGGTGGCTGTATCATATACTGCAAAGGTCTTATGAGGGGCAGTATATTACATACAGCATATCCAGCTGTCAGGTCTTTCAATGTTGAGCTATTTATTTATAATAGCTATATATTTGTCATGTTGCAAACATGCAGAAATCTATATTTTTATACATGTCATTGGAACCTTATTTTAAATGGTTAAATCTAATTCAATACAGTCAGATGTCATTTTGATTTGTATTTATCTTTGTAGAATATGTGAACATCTGTGAAATCATTAAATGTCATTTCCATTTTTTTCCCCACTTCCACAGGCTTTTCAGTTGGGTCCAACAGAAGCTTCTCAATATTGGGTCTACTGGGTGCCTGCACAGTTTGTCGATGCAATCAAAGACACAGTCCTTGGAAAATGGCAGTATTTCTAATGTGCCTCTTTTTTTGACGATGAACTGGGATTGAGAGGAGGAGCCAACGTAAAAATGAAACTGGAGTCAACAGTGAGGCTTAAGGAGCTTCTTGGAATATATTGGAAGGAAACGGACGGATGCCTGTGGACTAATCATATTGTTTTTAGGTTAAAAGTGCACTATGTGGCAGCATAACATTTCTCAGCCCTGTTGATCATTCAAGGTTTTCAGCAAATCCAAGGGAAAATTACGAAACAATTGTACAGAAATTGCTAACACTTTTCTTCAGTTATTCTTAAAGAAATAAAACTTATTTAATGAAATGAATAAACCAGTGCATTGTCGTTTGTATCCACCTCAAACTCTGTCTAGTTGTACAGTTTCAGGTCCTACCACACATTGTGGATTCCAGTGAGGTCTGGACTTGGCCACTCCAGGACTTTGAACATTTGTCTTTTAAAGAGTCGTTGTCTGGCTGAAAAATAAATCTCCTGAGTAGCAGTTCTCTTGCACACGGCAGCATATTTTCCTCCAGGACTTCTCTGTATTTACTTTTACAAGCCTTCAGGCCTGCTGTGATGGGTAGTGTTTGGCTTATATTAAACATAGCTTTTAGTATGAGGGCCAAAAAGCTTGATCTTAGTCTCAGACCACAGAACTATCATCACTTTGTATTGATGTGTCCCACAGAAAGTGCTTTAATCAGCAGAACAATTCTGAATGGAGGAAACAATCAACATTATTCCAAACTGCCTTATTTCCCTGGTCATTACTGGGGTGAGTAAAATTAAACTTGGATCAAAATTATTTTCATAACTTGAATGTTTAATTGGTGTCTTATTTCAGGACAGTGTAACAGCTGAACAAACAGCCCTGGGGTTTAACACATGAACTGTTTCTGTCTGGTTTTTGAGCCGTACAACCTGCCTGTTCATTTTGTTCTTTTTAAAGCAGGATTTTTCCCAACAGCACGATCAAAGAGAACTGATGTTTGTGCTTCCTACCAGATGGCAACATTAGTCATCCCTCAAATTTGCAGTTCACACCACCAGAGAGACTGAAATTGCCAAAACTGATGGTAAATAACACAAGAAAATGTGTTCCTGTTTTTATGAACACAAGAAGGTAGATTAAAAAAAAAACAACTCCTTCCTGTGTCAGATGTGTGTGCACGGGGTTAGTATTTATTTTTTAATTTCATCCTATTATAACAAAAAATGCACTGAGGTCAAAATCCGACATAAAGTAATAATGTAATGCTATGATTTGAATTCTACTTTGACTTTCATTGTTGAAAAATTAACCAAGAGGACAGAACTGTAGTTTGTTTTTAAGGATGTTCATAAGGTTCACCTAATCTTCCAGCAGTCAACAGAACAATAGTCAAATATTAATTGTTTAATAAAAACTTCTGTTTTTGTGAAATTCAGAGTTTGAGGTGATGCTTTTACTATGAAGGATTCTAGACCGGAACTAACGTAGTTGCTGCTTGAAAACACGCCCACAACTTCCGGGGTAACATCATGTTTGGCGGGACGCTTGTTTTCTGTCCTCATTCAAACTTTTCCAGCCTCAGATCCGGGTTCGAAGACAGCAGCAGGTCTTGATGTCCGTACCGGTGAAGCCGGAGAAGAGTAGCCCGCCGCCGGTCAAAGTCCTGTCCGGGCAGCTGAGGACGGCGGAGACCCGGAGGACCGGAGACGGCGGGGACATTCATATCATCAGGGCGGGTCAGGGTCGCTCTCTGCCGGTGTCACTGGTGTGGATGCAGGGGACCGTCATGGAGGTGCAGCTGGACAGAAACACGGTGCTGCTGATGGATGAGACCGGGACGTTTGCTGTCCAAGGAGTCAACAATATCCCCAGAGGGAAACCGTGTTTGTCTCAAGGTAAATAAACCACACTGAAGTTGGTTTCTGATTCGCCAATAAGTCATAAAGACCTGAAGTCGGTTTTAGATTTCAGGTGGGATTAACCTCACTTTTCTGCAGAAAAAAAAACACTGACTCTGAAAGTAGTGGAGATATTGGCCTGAAATTTTGCACAGCAGCTATTAGTAACAAGGACATTAAAATAAAAAA
>JBBMOC010000042.1:1161760-1191415 GCA_037975185.1 Centropyge bicolor
GTCTCTCCTGGTGGCCGGACGACCGGCTCCTGTCATGCGTGTCCAGCTGGGTATGTAGCATTGAAGGGATTCTTGACAAAGAGGAAAAACTATCTCACAGGACTGAACAGCACATTCTCCAAAGATGTCAGGCTCCTGACCGGGAGGCGTGATGCAAGAGTGACAAAGACTTTGACACAAGGAAACACTATTTACACTGAAGTGTGACGCTTAAATAACAGAAGTCCCCCCCCCTCCTCCTCCTATAGAGAAGACATGGAGCTGAAGGCCTTAATGCTGGATTCACAGTTCTGTTGATGGAATGATCATTATCAGCACTAAAATGATGCCCAGGAAGAAAAATAACTTATCTTTGGAAATGTCAGATTATACCACTAACATCTTTAATAATTTGGTATTAATTTAAGTAAATGTAAGATGCTAGATGGTTGTATAAATAATAAAGACTATTTTTAAGTTTATTTTCCTCAACTTGAAATTGAATTTAAGTATTTACACTTCCTGCATCGGTATTGGCAAATTGAAACTGTTAAATCTGACCTAAACCTGTTTTTCAAAGACAATATTAAGCTCCATCTTGATACTTTTTACTCTACAAGTATTAGACAGCAGTAGTTTGTTTAAGATTTTACAATTAAAATGCATTCAGCTTATAAGATCATTATAGAATAAAACTAAATTAAATTAGCTTCATCTTGACAAACTACATTTAGCAGCTGCTTGAATATTAAGGCATCAATAAGAATAATTATGAACACTCTGGCAAATACTTGTAATAGAGTACTTTTACAAGGTAGTATTAATTTAAAGTAAGGAACAGATCCAAGTACTTCTTCCACCATTACTTAGAGATGTGTAATAAAACACAGCAGTTTAAACACAGATTAAAAAAGAGGCTTTATTTGGTGTGGTGCCCATTACACTGGTAACACTATTAGATAAATGGAAAGTGAGAATGTCAACTGAACTCTCAATTGAAGTATTTGATACTTTAAACTTATTGAAGGGTAAAGGTCATTAACATATACAAACTGCTTAAGAAAAGAAACGTTTTTAGGTCAACAGATCAAGGCTCTGATCAAGTTTTACACATGCTTTATTCCTCACCGGTTTCAGATGTTCTACTGACTGGTGCATAGCAAAGCTTTAAGTGTCTTACACTCAGTATTTGCTGTTAACGATAACACTCCTGTAGTTCAGATCAGAGGAAACCAGCCACCCGTCAGAGAGCTGGTCCTGAACGCCTCCTTTATAAACATGCTGGGATCAGGCTTGTTCCTGTGCGCCGCAGAGGCCTTTAAAGGATCGCCTGACTCAAGACCGTTTGAATACTGCATTACTTGCAAGTGAGCATGAGTATTGTCATCACATGATTATATAATGTCTTTAAGCAGAAAACTGTATTTTCCAAAGTCATTGTCATTTGGTGCTATAAGATGGTCTTTTCTGGCTTTGGCAAGTTTCATCAAAAGGAATTCCCTGCGCTCCATCCACTCTTTTAGTTCCTGCTCCCCGTGTGCCAGCTTACACAAGTCGTCCTCTGTGCAAGTGCCTTTGAGGAACCTGTCAGAACACAAGGTCAAAGGTCAACCATCGAAAGTCGCTGGCAACAAGACAAACAGTATTCTGTGGCTGATTATCTCACCTCTCACAAACTTTGAAAGTGCCTGTGGGAAATCGATACTGCCAGCAGTTCTGATCATCCTCAGAGTTGAAAACTCGGTCTTTGTGTTTTTCTGAAGTGATGTGCTGCTGCCACTGTTTCTCACTGTTGCAGTTTTTACCACACAGCCAACAGTGATTGCCAGCCTGTGAAACACAGAGCAATCTCATTTACACAGATGACTAATTACAGTCTGTTTTTTTAATCATTTAAATTAATCACTGTTTATCTTAATCACTTGGAAAATAACTATATTAAAAACAAGATTCTATCAGGATGTTCACACAATTAGACACTAATAGTTTCTACTGCAGACAAATTCTGACAACTACATGATTATCTACCAAAAGAAAGTACAAAAGAGCTGCTAATGAGTTGGTGTTGTCATAAGCTGAGAAAAACAGAAAACTGCCAACTAGGGGAAAAAATGTAGCTTTAGGGTTTCAATAAAACTTCTTGTGTTTATCAAAAGCATCATTTTTGCCAGCCTTTAAACTCACCACTTCTTCAGCGTAGTCTGTTGGCATGTGGATCTGTTTGCCATTCTCCCTAACAGAGTTGCTGGAGGTCTCTTCACCCCAGCCAGGCTTCTGAGACTGCAGCCACTGCTCATAAAGCTGATCCATATCTGGAACTAAATGAGGGGATAAAATGAATGTGATTACCTCTGGTGCATCACATACTCATTAAATCCTACTAATTAAATTCTACCAAGTAATAGAGCCCATCTCCTTGAAAAAAAAACAACTCACTGTTGTTTTCCTTCATGTAGGTCCAAAGGTCTCTTTCTTCTATACTGTGAGCAAACGTGCAATTCCCAATGTACTGACACTTCTTGCCAGCTGTCACATGCATGCAAATCTAAGACAGAAAAAGAAGTTGGTGACCATTGCGGGAGATTAAAAAAAAAAAAAAAAAAATCAAACACACAAACTGAGGGTAAAAATGTTTGACATGTACCTCAAATTGAGATGGGATGGGTTTTTTGGTTGGAAGCGGTCTGACCGTGGTCCACTTTTTCCTTTCATGGGAACTTACAAGCACCACCCGCCTGTCTTTTGCCCACCTGAGACACAAAGACAGAAAGCGAGTTTGTGCTGATGTATTGAATTGTTTCACTTATCAATTCACCTCATGTCCACAATTCCCATGTCCCGGACTTTGTTGTACTCACGTGTGCCGTGCCTTGGCTGAACAATACTTCTTGTTTTTGTCAGCTTCACTGAGTTGGCCGTTTCTCCAGCACTGGCCACAGACGAACATCATCTTCAGATTTGGAGGCCCAAACCTCCTCTGTGCATTGGAAAGCTGCTGATTGAATTGGATTAGAAGCCGGTTAAAATTTTGGAGATCAACACAAACCAACAGTGATACAAAAGAACAGCGATTAAGTGGTTTTGTTTTAATTTCAGCAAAATCTAATCTAATTCTGTGTTGGGTCAGTCAGCAGGCAATGTTGTAATAAATAAAATGATCACAAATCACATTAGAAAAAAACAAAGTTCCAACCAAAAGTACCCAACAAAGTAAAGGAAACAGGGACCTTATGTTGGTCTTACCTGGGCTCCCTGCAATGAAGCTGTTGCGCTCCAAAATTTCTTTGCCTCCTGGACAATATTTTCATGAGTGATACCTATTATGATGCAAAATAAAAAATAAAAATGAAAGGTGGAAAAATACTGGAAAAGGTATTCTTGTTGACAAGTGGAAAGTATAAGAACACTTCAGAAGAACGCTTGGATGCAGTTCTTTTAAAATATTGTACAATACCATCCAGCCATTGTATGAGTGTTTTAAAAAGCAGTCTTACCGAGCTCGTGCTGCATCATCCAGACCTTCAGCTCGATGAGGCTGTGGGCGTAGAAGCAGTCGTCCTCTCTCACGCAGCCGTAGCGGACTTCATGGCGACAGAGATCCAGCTGGCACAGCGGACTCAAGGGTCTGATTTTGGAATAACGCACTGTATTCTCCTTCAAAATGTGGACCAGGCACCTACAAGAAAAAAGGACAACAATGTCTAAAAGCAGATCCTGCTCTCGTTCCCTCACGCATTTGCACATGGTCTCGTTTGCTTTGGTAGCTTACTTATACTATACATGCATGAGGCAACTGATGAGTTATAAAATGTGAAAGGACTTACTTGTGATCCTCAAAGTCGTGCTTTGTCACCGGATGAGAGCAAAGTGAAGAGTCATCTTTGTTGGTTTTGCTGATTATTCTGGGTTTGTGGTCAAAGCACACCTGCAAATTTAACAATATGCATTAGGAAAATTTATAATCAACATTGTATAAAAACAAATTTACTGCAACTACAAGAGAACACCAGCAAATATCACTCTAAAATATCCTAACAACTGATCCACGTATGGCAGCTACTAACGAGCACCAGACAAACAATAATTATTACACAGAGGTAAAAAAAAAAAAAAAAAGTGGCACTGAAAAGCTCAGTGTTACATTTCTCACATTTTTGCATTTAATGACCTTATGCTTTTGCTCCAGAGGAAGCAAAAACGAGATGTTGTGAACAACCATCTGTTGTCTTGACAGCAGAAAGCTAAGAAGCATCTTTGAGGTAAATATCCATTTGTAATGAGATGAGCACATTTTTTTCTCCTCACTACGGAATGAAACAATATTGCCAATTAGCAACACTGACAACATCACCACTACGTCATACTAAGGTTGCCAAAAGGATCAATACTTCATTATATTTTCAGTACCATTTTTAAAACAATATGATATCTTAATTATACATTTGATAGTATTGAATGCACCAAAAAAGATTAGATTTTTAACCCAAAGCTGCACAGATGAAACAATGGTGAAGGAAACCAACTGGTCCTCAACCTGTAGCTGTTACATTTCCTCCAGCAACAAGAAATCACCACATGACTGGAGGCAGAGGCTCAAGCAGGCAGCACGAAACAAGTGGATGCCAGCATGCAACCTGTCACTGTTCTTCAAGAAGCAAGCTTGAGTTAGCTGATAAAAACAAAAAGGTACAAGTGCTGCTTGGCCTTTCCTGTGAGGTGGATTCAGGAGGAAAGGCAAAAGATGCTTCAGTATGGTGACAACCAGAGGAGGAAACACTAAAAATGTGACTAAACATCTGAAGGCTCTGACACTATGAAAGGGGTTGCTATGTTATCTTCCTGGTCAATTACAAGAAACAGTGTAAGTACTCACTCCACAGAGGAACATGAATATCCCATGATGCTCCTGTAGGATCTTGGGGACAGTCAACCTGACGTTGGAGTTGGGCCCGTAAGGATCAAAGAGTAGCTCTCTGGAGATAAAGCCTTTTCTCTCTAGAGTCCAGACATCAATCTCTTCCTGGCAGTATGCAAATGTGCAGTGGCCAGGATACAGGCAGTCTTTCCCGACAGCCACCTCTGAAAGAACACAGGTTAAGTGTGAACTACAATGCATCTAATCAAAGAGACAGGATATGAAGGCAAATGCAGCAATGTCTGAGCATGTACACATTTATAAACTGTACCTTTGCAAATGTAATAAGGTCCAACATATTGGGTTTTTGTTGGTCTGGGCCGAATGAGCTTCCACGTTTTGTCTGGTGAATGTTTGATTCTGCCCAATAAAGCATCCTTTTTGCATTTATGATCCTCTGTATGAAGTGTGTAATCCAACACACCGGGCCCTGTGAATTCAACAATTATAATTAATGGGAAAAAAAACACTTAATAATCACATACACAACAGGACTGTGAAAAGGAATCCTCACCAGTTTTGACATAGCAGATTGAGCACGCTTGTTTGAATTCATGCGTTTCAGCTAAGGGATTCTTTGCTAAATCCACAGCAGCAGGAAGGCCCTTCACTTCAGGCATCCCCACAGCCATCCCCATGGGGCTTTCATTATTGTTCAGCTGTTATAAAACAAAAAATGAAATATGATAAAATTTTATCCTGTATCAATATCTAGACTAATAACACATAATAATTACCAGAAACAAAATTTACCTGTGGAATGAATGGAGTCTGAGCATAATCTGAAATTTTAAAAGAGAGGAGAAAAAGACAAATTGAATAAGAAGGTTACGTATTGGTCAGCCAGTAACAGAAGTATGTACAGTATTAATTGTAAAAGCATGATTAAGCAGCCAGGAAACAAAGTATCATACCTGTTTTAAAGTCTGTTATGCTGAGATTATCCAGGGAGTCCAGCGGCGAGGGGAGGGTATCAAAAGTGTCCATACCAAAATACGCACTTGATCCTGACTTGTGATACAGCGGGGGGAGAGTCACGGTGCACTGCTGGGCACTGCTGTGGATAAATGGGTTGATGTGAGATGGCATCAGGAATGGGCTGGACATGGAACTGCCCGAGGCAATACTGGTTGGCAAAGGAAGAGGCCCCTTCACTGTGGGTATAACCTGAAGGAAGAGACAAAGAAAAGTCACGCTTGTGTTCGGATATCAACACATTTTATTCATTAATGACACATAACGGTTATGAATATAAATGCTCACTAACCATTGCTGATTCAGGGCCAGCTTGGTCCAGCAGATCATCCAGGTCTTCCCCAATGATGTCCGTGTCAAAATCTTGACTGGATTGAAGAATCGGGCAAGGCTTACTGGTTCTGCACCCGTTAACAAATGTGGGTACAGGAAGAGCGACCGACGTGGGCACAGACACAGGGAGGGTGACGGACTCGAAGCCGGGGGGCTCAGATGGAGTCACAGTAGAGATGTTGTTGTTGGGAGGAAGATCCTCCACCGCTGCTTCATTTAGGGGCGGGTGAACTGCAAGTGGAGCCTGGATTGGAGCCGGGACTGGAGCCACGACACCGCTGTCCTGGGTCAGCTGAGGCACTTCTACAACACATCAGGAAAAAAAAACAGGATGATTGTCGTGCTGCTCCTTTTAATCAACAATGCAAAGCTGTAAATATTAAACTTACCAATTTCTATATCTTCAACTGAAGACGAGCCAGGGGAAAACTGAGACAAAAGCAGAGGAAATTCAGTGAACTCTTGTAAGAGCAAAGGTACATATTTTAGATTACGCAGTGGAGAAGTTGTTGCTTACCTTGTCACAAGATGCATCTTGATAACTTGATCCCCTCAAAACATTCAAGGCAGGCTGTTAAAACAAAGAAGCCACAAATCTGAGAGTGAAGATTCAAATGTATTATGACATTAACTGTAACATGCAGAGCTAGTCTGTTTTTGTCTCAGTCAATATAAAATAAAATGAGATTCCTGACACACACATACCTTACTCCTTACATAGGCTTTACGGATTTTCAATCCCAAAATTTTGGCAAGGTCCTGAGTCAGCTGTGTGACACTGGAATCCTGGGAAGCAATCAATTAAAACAACTGTTATCAAACACACTCTGGACCAGGGCTGCCCAAACTGTGGGCCAAAGCTGGACCAAGATAAGGTTCAAATTGGCCCACCAGATGTTTTTATAGTTAAAAAAAATATCAAAAATATTATTTTCACTTGCAAGGATTTTATTTCATATATGCTGTATATAGTTTAGCCATTTGCATGTACTTCAGCAAACGTCCGAAGTGCTGTTGTCGGTGGAAAACTGCCTCTAAAGTTCAGCATTTTATCATACTGGAGATGAAGGAAGGTCGTCTAAATCTTATCAAAATGTTCCTGCCACAACATATCCACACTGATGCTCCTCTTTATATACAGGATTACATAACACTCCAGGACAGCGCTGCAGGCTGATGGAGCTGTGAGGCCATTACTTCTAAGTCACCCACCGGTCAAACACACAGCTTCCCTTATTTTAATGTAGACATAAGTGTGTATTTGTAAGAAACAATGAATAGAAATGTAATAAAGTAGAACCGGCCACTGACACCACAAAAATGAAAAGTATCTTAAAGCTGTATATCTGTAACACAAATTGAATCTGACTGCTAATTACACCGAGATGGACCTACACTTTCACCAGAAAATTAAAATGGTTACATGTTAACAGTCACATGTCTGAGCTGATCTTCTAATGAAGCTATTGCACTCAGGCAACATGCCCCAAGCACCATGACTCCACTAGTGTGTTCCAGCATTTCAACTACTTGCTTAATGTTTGTCAAAGTTACAAAAGTGAGTGGATTCCCTGCACGTTTTTTTCAGAAATCAGCATAAAACACACAGATGTTACACCTTACCTGAGGCACTGCTAGGGAGCATTTGGCAACAGCCTCATAGGCTTCTTGATGTCTCCCCATCTCCTTCAAGGATTTTGCTTTTCTGTACAGCGCTTTGTGGTTCCCCTCGTTCAACTGGAGAGCCTTTTCACAGTCTTCTAATGCTTGGTCGTACAGTCCCTAAGAGAAACAATACATCCCAGAGTTAGAAAGACTATACTCAACCACGGTGAACACAGAAGCTGCTCTCTGATCCTAAATTGACTTTGCGTGTTCAGTGAGTTGAGTCAGGTGTGGGTGTGGTTTCCCTCAAGACAGCAGAGTGTCTTTTACTGCTGTGACACATCATTCAAGTCAGCCAGACATGGATGGTGAAGAGGGACTGAATGTTGCTCTGAAAGCATCAATTTTCCACAAGCTGATGTGAAATAAGCCGACAGTGTTTGGTCATATGACACCAGAAGACACAGATATGAGAATTTAGCACTCCAATGCATGTGGAGGAAAGAACAGGGTGCAGAAGTGCAACCACTGACTTGATGGACTGGGAGCCTAGAAACTCTTTAATTTGCTGTTATTTACCACCTTTGATTCAATGGCCCGCTGTGCATTGCACATATTGAATTTTATTATACTTAAAGCATAATGAAGGTAATATATAGTACAAGTCACTTCATTGTGAATGCAGCTCACACGTTTCACATGCATCACTATTTGATGGTTTATAAAAATGAGCAATTCATCACCTTCCTACCTTATTAATGCATTTTTTTATTGATCCATTTTTGCATGACAATCAAATTATTGCACATCTTATGGAACTTCAAAGCATCTCATTATGTTGTCAAACTAAGGTTATTGCAAATCATTTCAGATTACAATCCTTTCCTAAACTCTGTCTAACAAGAGGCTCATAAATAGTTAACAGTTAAAAGCAACAACATTTTTGCTTTAAAAGGCTAGTTTGTCTTTTCAGGAAATACACTTTTTGCTTTCGTGCCTGGAGATATATGAGAAGATTATGTGTTTTCGTGGAGTCTTGTCACAATGAGGTTGACAATAAGCATAAGTGTAACTAACATTAATGATGGCTTTGTTCCATTTAGGCGTGCCAGTGAGCCAACAAGCATAATAACCAGGCCCTGGAGGTGGCACACATAAAAAGAATGAGCCATTATTAACAGTTAGACCTCAGTTAAACAGGTCAAAGTCTCTGTCGTGAGAAAGGTTTATGATCTGATCTCAATATGTCTGATGAAATACAAACTGGCACCAGCACTTTTACACACATTATAGCATAAATGAGGGCAGGAAAGGTGCAAAGCGATGTGGAATGACTGAGAGGGCAAGAAGAGAGGGTCAGTAAGTGCAGATCAAATAAAAAAATGGCTGTTGTATCATTTATGCCACATCCCTGAACTAATGTACATGAATAGCACAATATGCTGAGGACACGTCCCCAAAAAAACAGGTCATGGTTAACACTGACAAATGGGCATGGAGCAGAGGACCTTTCTAAAAAGTCTTGAAGGTTTGAAGAACTGAGAACTCTTCTTTTGCAGAGACAATGAAAAACCTACTTCCCATTTCATGCTGACAATGAGCGAGTGTTCTGATACAGATGGAGAGCAAGCAACCCTCAAAACCTTTTGCCAATAATCTCAAAAATGTGAAGGCTCTACTCATTCACAATATAATTTTAGGAGACCAAAAACTGCTTATTGTACTTTGAACTTTACTTGTACTATTTATTAACTGCATATGTAAACTGACTGGTGGAGTCAAAGAGCTGAGTGTCCAAAGTTAGATTTTTCCCTACAGGCCCATCTGACCACTAAATCAGACTTTTACTGGCCTTGGATTGCAGCCAAAAAATGAAAATAACTTGCCTTTTTTTCATGACTGAATAATTGGGGTTAACATTTCAGCAAATATGGAAAAATAGAACAGAGACAAAAGAACATAATGACATTTGTTCGCCAGACATTGTTGAGTGGCTGCAAATACAAACCGACTCTCTCGCTCTCGCTCTCTCTCTCACACACACGCTTTACTCTCCTCACACATTCTTTTTAAGCTGCAAATCACCTTAACCCTGAAAGTGACCCTTTGTTACAGCACTAAAAATACATTTCAATCATTCTCTTACACTATAAGTCAATGGGTAAATATTTGCATTTTAATCCAATCAAACAGTGCAGTACTTTAGCTACATTGCAGGGATGCCATCATCGCTGCTATCCGTCCTTGCCTGATGCAAATGACATCTTGAATAATGAGGTAGTCCACAAATTTGGCTAGCATGAGAACAATAAATCAAACGCACCCTTCCAGCCACTCTGTGTGTTTAGTAGCTAACAGCACCATCATCTTTTGCCAGTCACAGCCCATGAAAGTCACATTGCTTTTTGAGGCTGCCACGTTGTCGTGTGCTGTTTGGATAAAACTGACTTATTTTGGCTCTACCTCCAGATTTGTGCAATAAACAAGTGCCTGTCATAAACCCACAGCAATCGACATTAGGCTGTCAGTTACAGTAAAAGTTGATGTTAGCTAGTGTTAGCTCAGTACAGTCAGTGAACAGCAGGCAGCTGAAACAGGAAAGTCTGAGCAAACACATTGGAACCTGTGATAAGCAATTCATAAGCAGCCTGTCTACTGTGTTGACTGTTGTCACACAACACTAGTCGACCTCATAGCATGCTACGGGAGAAAGGATGAGTGTGTGATCATGTCAGTAGATTTTCATATTAGTACAGGACACTAAATTTGAAATTTGCAAGAACTGTTAAGCTCAATGTAGCAGCTACCTCTGTTAGCATCCTACAAATACCTCAGCCAAGCTTCTCACAATTTGGATAAATGGCTACATGACCTGACATCAATAACAGTCACGTTTCGGGTGTAAACACTCATTCATGAAGACATTTACAGTAGTTCTAAACTTTAATTTTCCTTTGTCGTCACATCGACACTGGAAACTGAAAAGAGACTCAAGCGTGACAGTCACCATCTACTCACCGGAACAATATTTAGGTACGCAGCAGCTCGATTTGCATACAGTTTTTCCAGCAGACCTGTTGGAACACAAATTTCTTCTGAGTCAGCATACTCTGCTATACTCAAGGCTTCAGTGTACATCTCGATGGATTTCGTCCATTCCCCTTCTTTAAATACGTCATTTCCTTCTCCAAAAAGATTCCACACAAGGTCCTTAATGAACACCTGAGAATTTAAGAGAACCGGATTAGTACAAAACATAGCAGCTGATTTGTCCTTTCATTGAAACACTTTCTTTCTTTTTTTTTAGAAAGAGAAAAATCACAGGTTGTCTTTCATGTGAAGTTGGAAAACTCAACTTGAGCTTACCTCATACTGCTCTTGACTTCCAGGAAATGGAAGGGTTGATCTACAAGTTAAAAAAAAAAAAAAAAGTTTCATGTTACAAAGAAAAGTATCAGCAGAACAACACAGTAAATAAATAAATTGATTGAAGTGAGAAGTAACCACTTTAATAAGAGTTCAGTAACATTAAGAACTAATAAAGTTTCATTCACCATAAGGAACAATCATTTTCTCAATCAATAATTTGGGTACCTACATATCTTATTCTTCAGATTTATCAAAATCAAATGTTTGAAGGTGTATATTTAAAAAGACTACAATATATCTGATTATATTTTGATTTAATATGTGTGGTCCATAACTTACAATCTATAGTGCTTCATCTGCTACTGTTGATTAAAACACACATCTGAACTTTAGACACAGGGGCATCAAGACAGGAAGGTGTGTGTGTGTGTTTGTGGTTTGATAGGCTGCTGGGTGTGCAGGTGCTGATGGCAGCGGCTGCTGAATGCAAACATGTCAGCAAAACAACATACTGTAAACAAGGCTTCACTCTCAAAAAATAGATTCAGCTCAACATTGAAAATATGTATACTACATGTATATTACATTGTTGTTTTCTACTTCTGACTTATTTGTGGTTGATATGTACATATATATCAAAACATATATAGTCATAATTATGATCAAAGGTTAAGCCATTTCAATGACATTATGGAAATTTTTTGTAATAATCCCCTTGAAGCTGTTTTCTTGTGCTGGTTTCCAGTCATCTTCCTCTTTTGCACACTGGACTATGAGGGTAAATAAGTTTCAGTTTGGATCATCATTGCGTTCTTGCTCATGACGAAAACAGCCAGAACACAAAGGCTGTCTGGATATGGATATCTTACCTTATAGATAACCAAATGTACACAAACCTACTACACTGAAAAGCTCAGTTAATGGCTAAATGTTGTAACTAAATCCCATTCCTGTTTTCACATGCCCTAAAATTGCTGCTTCACTTTCCAGTACATTTCTAGCATTAGTTATTATTCATTATAGTTTGTGCTCAGGTTGATATATTAAAAATAAAGAATTAACTAAACAGCATGGCTGATTAAAGTGTCATTATATGTTGTGTATCTATCCTAGACAACACATCATGACATCAGTAAAGTTTCAAGTTGATTACAGAGCAATGGCATGCAGAGGAGTATTTTAAGTATCACTTTTGTTTTAACAATAAAAGGCCCTGTCAGATGAGATGAAACGCAACATGGCAACGCCTGGTGCAGCTCTAAACACAATGTGTGGACATACTGCAAGGCTGCCTGATGCATGAATACAAAGCTCAGATCAGGAAATTATAACCTATTAAAAACAAAACTAAAGTAAAGCCGGCAATCAGCTGTCTCGCTTACACCCAGATGAACAACATTGCAGGCTGACAAATCACTCTTGCATCATGCAGTCTATAGAGGAACGCAAGTCTTTCCATTAAAAACAAGCACCAACAGCAGCAGACAAGTGTTAGTAGCCAATAAGATCGTAAGAAATCACAGCTTTTGTTTTAGTTAACCTCTACAATATTTCCAAGATAGGATGATAAGAAAAACTAAGGGGCATAACAACATAAGGAAATGTCAAACATAGGATCAGATAAATCATTACACTTTACATATGTGTGCCTTCTTATTAGGGTTTGAACAATTATACTGGTAAACTTCAGTTAGAGGAGCCCCCCACAACCAGCGACTGTGACACTTACTGGATGAACTGCAGGCCCTTCTGAATCTCCTGCCAGCGACTCCTTCTGTCCTGACACGCTCCGGACATGTTTGCGTGTTTTAATATCCACTCCTCAGTCAGCACCTGAAACCATAACATACAGCTTTATATTAGTTGGTGAGAGTCACTGGCAGAAAAAAACAAACAAACACTGGCAGCATCAAAACACTCATCATTAATCACCATGAGCAGGTTGTCCAACTGGTTAACTGACAACTCATATGCTAAGTGTTTGTAATGCTGAAAGTCTTCATGAGTTGTATCCTGTTTGTCTTCAGTGTTTGCAACTTCCGCATTTAGTAATGACGACACACGTGTAGTTCCGGAAATTGAGGCGAAACATTTTTGTTAGCTTATGAGCTGCTGGCGCTAATAAAACAGTTGTTTAGTGTGTGGTATGATAAATATTACAAAGGGAACTACACGTCTGAAGGTGCTTACGATAAAGAGGGCACTTATTGATCCGGGGAAATGATTCAATCATAGCATCTCAAAGCCGGAGGTCCATTATCGGACATGATATCGATGATACTAATATTTCAGCTTTTAACGCCCATTTTCTAACAAGTTCACAGGGTACGAATAAAAAACCATCACGTAGGTTTCCGCAATAGTTTGAATTGGATCATTTAACGTCACTGTCAGCTACTTATCGTGTTATTATCATGTTTTGGTAAATATGATTGCAATCACAGTGCATAAACCCGCCAAGTCAAACAGTCCATCCTGCCACATGATAGCAGATGATTAACACCTATTATTGTTCTGATCATTTTACTTTACACTTCTTCTACCAGCTGCTGATCAAATGAGGATCTGTGTCACAGCTCATGAGTCAGGAAGATGGCGATAATGTTTAGACGGGTGCGTCCGATTGGTCAGCAAAGACTAAATTAACTTTACTCTGGGAGCATTTTTTTGAGTACAGAAGCTCTCATCGCTAAACAAACATGTCTATTTCAAGTTGACAGGCTGACCGGAGAGAAAAACATCACTTGAGTTTAAGTTTTGTGTCTGACGAAGCGCCCCGTTTAGGGAGGTGTCCGATAATGGAGGCATGACATTTAGCACACGTGTGTTACCCGCGGCTCGGGACCACCGAGTCAATCATCCTCTGCTAGCAAAGCAATGCTCACATTTTCCCACCATTACCAGCACACAAACACTGCCAACTGCTAAAACTCAAGCGCTATCTCCACTGCTGGAAACACGCCGAT
This sequence comes from Centropyge bicolor, assembly GCA_037975185.1. Lineage (NCBI taxonomy): Eukaryota > Metazoa > Chordata > Actinopteri > Pomacanthidae > Centropyge > Centropyge bicolor. Next base: position 1,175,903 of record JBBMOC010000042.1, read on the forward strand.
CTAACCAGCGACATGACGTTTCCAGACGAAGTTTCTGTGAAGTAGACTGAACCTAACAAAGCATCGGCATGTCCAAGTTAAACTAGTTCCCCTAACGCCAACAATAGCGAGCTGTACATGTTTAGCTCCTGACTCACTGCTAATAAATATCACAAGAAGAACTAACAGTGGCTGCGGTGCGTACTCACATGAATGGATCTTTATTCCAAACAAACCGCACGTCGGTTTATCTTACAAGGAGGGAAAGCGGTTTCTCGCTTTAACGTTAGCTAAAATAAGTTAGCTTGCTGTGCTGTAACGCTGAAGGCCGCCCTTTGCATCTTCTTCTCCTGTCAGCTGAGGTGCAGCGCACGGCGACGCCACTGCGGTGCTGCCCCCTAGAGATAGAGAACGGGCATGACAATGTTTCTTAGAAATGACTGCAAATTTATAAGTAAGGCATTGTCAATGTTATCGTTATTATCATCATCATTATTGTCATTATTGTTGTTTGCATATTGTTACATATTGTTATTATTAATATATGATATGCATAAATAATGACAACAATTTATTAGTTTCATTTATCATTATTAGTATTATCAAATTATTATTATTATTATATTTAAGATAAGCTAAGATAAACCTTTATTCCAAAAATTCACAAAAGATGTATTTGTCCTCTCTATATGTTGATATGGATGAATTCCTTGTGGATAATAGCTGATCAAATTTCTTTGCCTTTGATCTACATTATGTGCATTTTTGTTTCATTATTTACAAACAAAACCAACCAGTTAGTACACAAAAAACTTCCTTCTGGCAAATGAATGATGGCATCAAGGATTTGAAACTAAAAGTCATGCTTTTTTATTGACTGACAAATGTATGAAGTTAGCTGTTTACGAGGCTGATCATCTGTAATTCAGGGAATTTAAGGTGTTTCTTCCCTCCCACTGTCATCATTATAGAAACATGGCAATGGTCATATAGAGGACTCCTTCACATCCTGTTACCATCTCGTCAACCAAATCTATAAATAATAGTCCAGACTGTTAAACCTGAAGTAATGAGAACTCCTCTCACCATCATCTCTCCTTGCTGCAAATCATCCTCTGACAGTGAGTTTCCTGGTTGTTTCTTCCTTGAATATATCAGCACACCGAGCCTCTCAGACCACCTGCTCCTGTAAATGTGGAACTGTGGATCTCAAAATAGAGGATAAAGCCAAGAGTGAGTTTCAGATGGTCCTCCAGTGAAACACAGAAGTGCTACGTTTTCTCGATACCACAAAAAACTGTTACTTTGGAGAACGCCTTCCTCTTTCTGCATTTTGTAAGTCATGTGTGATATGTCAAACCCATAATGCCAAAACAATAACAACAGCATCAGAGCAGTGTTTTTGTGTATTTTTCCAAAGCATACTCACTAAATCATATTCTGATGTGTCTGCATTTGGTCGAGTGCTTCTCATTCAATCTGAAAACATATTTTTAGATGTTTTGTTTATGTACAATCTATCATTCCCATATTACCTCACCCTCAGTCTTCTGGGATGCGAATGTCAAGAAAAACAGATTTAAAAAACATAAACGACTTGCTTTCTGTTCAGTCCCTTGCACAGTTGTATCTCATTCAGGCCTCACATTGACATAAATATTTTCAGCCAGCCGATATGATCTAAATGTTGACTGGATGTTGTGTGACAATGGCTTGGTTGAGCTATAATAATCAGATATACAGGGATATAGGGATGCGTCTCCTCTCATGCACTGCAGTCAGCTATAATAACTGCCAGGAGGAGGCGCTTATCTCATGTTGTGCAGGAGCATCACGGAGGAATTGAATCTCAAAGAAAAAACTGTGAATATGTCCCCTGTTATCAAAACCCAAAGCGTGTGTCTTTTATGATTTAGCTGGCCTGACATTACCACATTATGAATGACAATAGAGTCCAGTGAGGCAGAGCTGGAAACATACACTCAGAAAACATAATAAAAAGATGAAATGCAACGATATGATGCAATTCATGCCATGTTCGGACCAGGTGTGCAATTTGTCAAATAAACAATCTGAGCTGTTCAACTTAGAAACCTGGAGTGCTGCTCAGTAAATCATACTGACAATAATAATAGCTGCCGTATGCTGGAGTGTTTGTTTTATGGAGTGAAGGCCTGTTTTATTCACACCACTGACATGTTTATTTACGAGGGGAAGGAGATGGATGAGAGGCACGAGTCTGCAGGAAAAACTATATTATTAGAGTATAATTGCCATAATCTGCAAGTCTAGATGAATATGTTGTGAGGAAGTGGAACGATGTTGTTTAAAGTAACTGAAAATGAGCTTTGTGAGCAACAATTAACCCTGAAGCACAGTGTATATTTAATTCTTTTCTCATATCTCTTTTGAACCCAATTAACAAAGGATATTTGGAAATCTCATAATGATTTGAATTTTATGCTCAAATCATTAATTCAAAACAAAATTCAGAGTGATTCTACTCTGAATTTTAGATATTTTAGAGGTGATGACAAAGGCGAAAAGAACATTGAGACAGGAAGCAGTGATGTTAAAATGGAAATAAAATCTTAAAAGATAGACAGATATCTTTTGATTGTTACCTGTGTATATTTGATGCGTATAAAGCTCCCAAATCTCTAGAAAAGCTAAATCTATTTTATTTGGTTCAAAGCTCTTAAATGCAGAACTAAACCTGGAGATGCAAACAGAATACCAGCAGATAGGAGCAGAACAGAAAAGCTTCAGGCTGTTCCCTCTAGGGGGCGTACAGTTTAACCAACACTGGATTAGCCTCTGCCCAATGGTGATGCTCGGGAGATTATTCAAACTGCAGCTAAAAAAAGCTCTCCACTCAATGCTTCACTCACAGAGTCAGTGACACTTGCTTGGAGTTCAGCTGCCTGTTGAATGCCATGACTGCCTTTTACCGGATACTTCTCCTAATCTCTGGTAAGTTATTATTATTATTTACTCTGGAATGAAGCTCCTGCTGGTGAAGAAATGCAATAGATTTGAAAAGTTGTTTTAAGGACACAGTGGGAGTTGGTGCAGGTAACACTCCTGCTGTTTACATACACAGTGATTCAGTGAAAGTGTTATTCTAAGGGAGCAAATGCAAACAAATTGAACTGATTTTGATCTATACCCTTATCAACTTTTTCATCATTTCAAGTCTGAATCTGGTTGAGGTCTTCAGACAGAGTGCACCTTTCTGGTGTTCATGAGGTGTGAGCAGGTGTAAAGTCAATCATCTGAGTCTGATTAACTATTGAACTGTGGGTTCAGTAGAAACACAAGCACGTGTCTTGTGAAGAAACAGACTAAAATGTGCATGTACCTTCACAGATTTCTACAGATTCTGTAGCAATATAGAGAGTGAACTTCATGCATACACTCAGTTGCCAGGTACACCCAGCTAAAACTAGTACAGTCTAATAGAACAATCCTGCAAAGCATCATTTCTTCATGAAGGTTATAGTGTTTGTTGACACTCTCTTACAGAGATGCTGATTTACCTGTATGGTTTTACTGCATTATATAGAAAGGAGTTTTTTTTTTTTTTTTAGCCTACCCTCATTGATACAAATGGAGCAGAGAAAATAACAGACCTCCATCTTTACAGTTCAACAGCACACAAGTAACCTCCAAAATGATCATAAAGTTAAATCAATATAATATATATATATATATATATATCAATATAATCTTTAAAATGGTTTGAGCAAAATCCGAACATTACACTATTCATGAAGGGAGGATTCACTGCAGGCCTCTTTTATTAGTATTCGTTTTTGCGAGGTGTACCTAATAAACTGGAATTTGAGTGTGTAAATGGACAAAAAAAATACATAACAATCTAATGTAAGACAATAACACTGCAAATGAGACTTGTGACTGTCAGCAGCAGCAGTGTTTCTGTTATTGTGTCCATCTCTTAGTACTGTTCCATATATCAAATCCTAACCACAAAAACAGGCCAGGACTATACTAAACAATGTGGATGGGTGCGAAGAAGCTGATACTTGTTTACAAGGAGAGAAGCAGCCCGAGTTTGTTCCTCCTCTCTTCTTGTTTGTCTCTCTCTGCAGTGGCTGAGGCCTCTGCGGTGACACGCAGGTCCCAGCGGCCCAGAAGAGGGATACTGGAGTTGGCAGGAGCCATCAAATGCAGCACAGGGAGATCTGCCTTGGCTTACATGATGTATGGATGCTACTGTGGACTGGGTGGTCAAGGCTGGCCGAGAGACAGGGCCGACTGGTGGGGCTCCAGCTTTAATCACACTCCTCTCAAACCTGAAAACAGAATTCAATTAAATCAGAGCTGGACACCTGATGATAGTGTGTACCACAATGTAAACAGCCAGCTGACACTCCATATATGATCCAACTATACATTATGCAACGCAAGATATAATTCAGCATGCATAGGTGATGTTTAGCCCTCCACTCCATGGATGGTATGTACACATTATTTCCACCCCCTGGATGCCTTCGGTTTTCCCTAGTCATCCTACATCCTGCTAAAGTACACACAGTTTCCTTTTCTGACTGAGTCGACCGAACCACAAATGCTGGGCGATGGGATGGAAGGAGGGGATTTTGTCCAAATTCTGTAGACTCATATGGTCCAGTGGGTACTTCAAAATAAGTCCAAAAACTACACACCCAAATCCTAATTGCCGTCTCCTTCTTTTCCTTTTTCACCGCACGACATTGAACCAGTTAACTACTAACTATCAGTTGTGAAAACTCATGTGGTGATCCTGCCCTGCCTTGAAAATAGCCTTGGTGCGACTTAAACCACAGGGCTGCGACTATCCACCTACTGCTTTCTTGACCCTGTCTTGTCTGGTCTAGAGTTCAGCCTTCAAATGAACACATTAATTACAATGCTAATCTTTCTGTAGGTGTTGCCACAGACATGATTGCTGTTATGGAGATGCAGAACGTTTTGGCTGCCAAACCAAAACAGACCAGTATCAGTGGACGTGTGAGGACAAGACAGCGGAGTGTGGTATTGAATTCTTAATGTTCATGCGAATATTAGTTAGTTATTTTTTTGAAAATGAGACAGCCGCTGTTTTCTTTTTCAATGGCAGCAATGAAAACAAGATGCTTTTCTGTAGAACACATTGACATGGGTGAAGCTGAAAGTTACACACACATCAGGCTGCGTGTGATCTACATAGTGTTTATGAAAACAGTTTGCAGGCGGCTGATTTGAGGGAAAAGACGGGAAGTTTACAGCATATATTTAATGGTATTTTAAGCCCCATAAACCAGAGTAACTGCTAATTATGAATGGCAACAGCCTTAATGAGGTTTATACATTTAAGTCTCAAAAATAGTGTGTTGTTTATGATATTCTTTAAATAAATCAATGTGAAATTAATTCATAATAGTGCACCAAATTAAGCTTAAGGAAGCAAAATGAAGGAAGCTGAAGTCATTAGAATCACAACCTATGTTAAAAACAACACTCAAAAACATGCATATTTATTGGAATTTTTTTTTTTAGCTTGTCATTGAAAGAAGACGTTTACATGTTTGTTCTTGCTTTGCAGATGATTTGGAGGACAAATGTGAAAAGCTGCTGTGCAAGTGCGACAGAGAGGCCGCCAAATGTTTGAGAAAAGCACCTTTCATCCGGAAATACGCCCTATGGCCAGATTTTCTCTGTGGTTACGATCACCCGATGTGTAATATTTACTGACACAATAAATGCATCTGCATGTGTGCCTTTTGTAAATACAGCATGTTACAGTAATAGTCAAAGCCACATTAAGTATTTGACTTATATATTGTGTTTTTTACTGTTTTCAATTTATATCATTATGTCATATATTTTAATGAAATTGAGAAATCACAGTGTTGTGTTTTTTGCAGATATCTTTATATCAAATATGTTTTAATAAAAGACCAAACTACTATGAAAACCCCTGAAGAGTTTACAGTAAATGAACAGCTACATTTGGACTTGTGATTTTCCTGTGACTGCCTGGAAAGTCCTGAGGCAGCAGGTTCACACAGAGAAAAGGCAACCTGAGCGTCTCTCTGTTGAAACTCAGTCAAGGCTCAGACAGAAGGTCAAATGTTAATCTGCCAGGGAAAGATCAGATAGCCAGTGCTCACAACAGCACTTGTATTTGCTGAAATACTGTGCAGGGCATTCCCTGCCTTATAACTGTGAAGTTGACTCCCTGAGCTTTGGGAAGGTCTGACTACACTTCATTCATTGGAGGTTTAAAAAAAGCTATTTGGAAATCTAGTGAGCTAACAGGGAGGCTGAGGTTTTCCTGGGTTTCTATTTTAAAGTTTCCTGTGACATAAACTTTTTTCTTATTTTCCAAAATCCATGTATTAATATTTCAGCTCCATCGTCTGTGCATCACAAAGACCTTACGTTCATTTCCTTTTAAAGGTTTTGACAGTATCACAACAGGGTCACAGATTGTTGTGCCTAAAGAACTTTCCCATTAGGTCTGTCTGTCACTAAATAGTTATTGGGTGATCTCATATACTCTTGATATTATGACCTCATTGGCTGGTTCAGTTTGTTCTTTCCTTCGCTGCACTAACAACAAGAGAAGCATTTCACATCTACAAACTTTGGGATGCCTCTACAGAAGAATTAATGTCATCAAAACAGCAGGATATCAGCTGGTTTATAAGTGTGAAGTCTACATATTCACCTGTAGAGGGCACCATAAGTACTACACTTGAAGCACACTGACACCACAGGAACTGAGCATTTAAACAATGAGAGTTTGCACTTGATGATATAAAATAAAATTGATAAAATTGTAATTTTGATTTGTCAAATAACTGATTTTATACATTGAATTTCCTATAAACAAGGAATTTCCTATAAACAAGGTAATGACCCTGTGTCTGAACGTTTGACATGTAGTAAATGACTCTTTTTTGGTCCAACACAGTTGGTTTTGGGTTCGGCTTGGGAACCTCCTTCAGATGAAACTGGTGAAAAGCCCCACTGTCGAGTCAAAGCCTTCATTTCCCCTCTGACACCCAGTAAACAGTACCACCATCATGGCTGTAATCACAGTAAACAAAGCCCTCCCAGATGCTACCGCTGGACTGAGCCTCTACACTCCCAGAGCATCGCTCATGACTTCACACAGTTTCTTTACTGAATGAGTGCACCTCTCACAATGTGGACTGAAATGGGAGGTGATGCTGTGGCGCAGTGTCCGAAGTCCAGTACTGGAAATGAGTATCTGGGTCACGGCCCACAAACACTTTGTTGTGGTTGGTTATGCAGGGCAACAAGGATGGGACCCAAACACAGACAGAGGGGGCACCAGGATGACCTCAGTGATTTACTGATACAGAAGGCTTACAGGCAGGTGCAGGTCACTGAAGCTCTAAAAACAGAAGGCAAGAACCCAACAATCGAACTGAGATGAGCTGACAGAGGATCAAAGGATCTGGGCAGGCACATGAAGAGAGTGACTGATGAGGGAATGAGGTGCAGGTGGGGGAGTTCAGGTGAGTGAATGTGGCGATTGCAGGGCAGATAAGAGTGGCAGGATCTGGAATAGGAGGAGAGTGGTCTGGAGGCATCTGGTGGACAGGTAGAGAATAAAGTTGGTGAACAGAGGGACAGAGAGGTCGACATTATGACCAGATTGTGTCGAACCTTCAGCAGGAATGAGCTCTGAAATCACACATTTCAACCACAACAGTCCTTCAAAGTCCCACTTTCTTGGTTGTGTACGTTGTTCCATCTCCAATCTGTGCAAATTAAAGGAACAATTTTATGGTATACTGCAATTAAGGTTTAGCTGCACTGCTTTGCTTTGCTACAAGCTATATACATGTAAACACTCAATGTTGTATATGCATAAAGACTAAAACATTGTCATGTCTTGTTTCTGTTGTGCTAAATTGAAAACAACTTTTATGTTTTTCTTAGCTGAAGTAAAGAATGAGTCATTGCAGCAGCTGTTGGAATTCATGCAATCAGAAACTGAAAAATTACTTCACACCTGCAGGACCTTCATCTATTTAGTATTCCTCATGGTGTAACACAGGCTGTGCTTTCTCAAGCAAACATATTTCAATCTTAATTTCTTTTTTCTTTTAGCAGAGGTAACATTGCATCACAGCTGCTGAGAGACTAGTCTGACATCTCTAAATGGGTTGTAGGTGTCATATGTGAATGGGGATTTGACAGATGGAAAATCTCTGAATGTTTCTTTGCATCACACAAGGTTTCCATTTAAATTCTGCCCAGGCAGTTATCTCACGTGAACCCCTGAGACTCTCCTGGATCCTAGTCATTTCTTTGTCCCTGCTGCCTGTGAAGGATGATAAGGTTTTTCCTCAGAGTGGCAGCACAATCACCTCCTCTGTTCCTGCTGCCTGGAAGTGGCCGTTCAGTGATTTCAGCTCTTGACTTTGTTGATGATCTCTCACTTGTCCTGCGTACTTTTTCCAGTTGGCATCATCATACAGCTTGTGACTTGTCAGTCAAGCATCTTGTCCTGACTGAAAAGCTCACAAAAGTTCACAACTCGGCCCAGTCTTCTTAAATCTCAAAAGAAAATCTTCCTGTGTAGCAAGTATTCCACAAAGTTTAATTGTCAACACTATGCTGAAGATATGCCACATAATAATACAACATTACTTCACAGTTTCCAGCAGCAGTGGTTGGAATTGGCTGCGGCTGACACACAAAAACACTCCAAATCGACTCCGCTGACCTCATATTAACATTTCTGGAGCAGCGTGGTGCTCTTGAGGAAACCCTGTGATTGAAGAAACGTCGGTCCCCTATCCTCCATATGCATGACAGCGTGTTTGTCACAATGAATGAGTGCATTCTTTAATCCCTGCCGGGTGAGCTGACAGAACCTGTTCCACGCTAATTGCGTCCTTTCATCAACTGTTTGGCTCCCCAGCCGAGAGCCAGATGGCACACAATGAAGTCTTGGCTTAAACAGCTCAAAACATAAACAATAACAACCATGTGCAGAACAAAGTCTGACTTCTTACCAGCAAAGATCTGTATTCCTCTTTGGACTCTTATGTTCAAGCATATTGTGCATGCTTGGCCACAATACAGAGCATATTCATTTGTTTCAAGGGTAAGAGTGGTCTCCAAATCAACCATGTACTGATGTCCTAACTATGCATTGTTTAATTACATATAATTCATAAATAACAACTTGAAAGCCGTTCATTGCATGGTTTTGATGGGCAGCAATCTGTTGCGTTTACTGTTTAAAAATCTCAGTGGAGTTCAGTGAGCTTCCACCCACACAAACAAGGAAATCAATGTGTGTGCAGCCAAACGCAGACCTGGACCTGCTGCCAGCAAACTGCATGTTACACACTCTTTAGTCCTCCTCCTCCTATTTTAGTCTCCTTTGTGTTTTTTTTTCTTTTAAGACTCTTTTAATTTGCAGCTGGCAGAGGAGAAATGACAGATGCATGGTTCAATCACGAAGGTAGAAATTCTTGTATAAATGCTCAGGCCCAGTAAATTATAGTCAAATGCCCATAACTTTAATTCTGTCTATAAACATTATATCGATATTTCAAAAGGGAATACACAGTAGTAGTTAGTTTGTATGTGTGATAATAACAAAGTATATAGTGATAATTCTGATTAATCATTAATGACAAGTTTAGGAAGAAAACAAATATGCTGCACAAAATCTGCAGCTCATTTACATGTTAATATATGTAGCTGCTGATATACAAAGCTGTGTTGTTCTAGAAAAAGAAGCAGCCAGCCTTGGAGACAGGGTGAGAAATATCTGAAATATAGTAAAACAGTGTTAAATATTTTGAGACTAGGGTGAAGACGTTTTAACTTTTGCTTTAGTGACCCCATCTGGCCAAGCTCCAACTGTCCAGGTCCTTCTATATTTTGCTGTGGACAGGACATTTCCTGCACTGTGTTGGCTCCTAATTGGAAGAGCAGCTCTTATTCTGCCTTTAAAAAAAACAAAAAAAACCCAGCATGGAGACGTAAGAGAGACTCAATGTTCTATGTCTCTATCCAGGCCCGCACCACAAAAACACTGGGAAAAGACAGTAAAAGTTTGATCATTAAAACACAAGGAAGGACTTATTCTGTTGCTAAATCTGGAGTTTAAACAGCAGCTGTGAAAGGAAAAACTATTTAGGGGAGTCCTGATAATTACTTTTCTAATCCTGTTGGTGTAAATGTGACGCACTCTTTTCCACTCATGTGAGATTGTGTCACGCAGGTAAACATATACTTTTACTGTAACATTGCTTTCAGATGAAACTCTTCTCTAATTTCAACTGTCTCTAGTTTTATGCTATAACTGAATAGTAATATCAGTTGAGATTGATGGATTTTTAAACATTTTACCTTATTGTTTCTCTAAACATCTGTCCAGTCATCTCTCAGAAGCTTGATGGCAGGAAACTCTCCTGGAAGGAAAAAAATAAAATAAAATTAAGTATTATCTCTTATTGCTTTCATGGATGATTGGATCAGTATTTTTATCATTATTTACACTATTCACGAAAAATCATACAGGTTACCATGGAAACAAGCTGCTGGCACTGCAGCATCAGCTTCCTAATAGATGTCAATCATATTCACCCTGACAGCACGATGCATATGAGCCGTTTTTTTTAGTGCTCACATGGAAAATGATCTGAGCAGAAATTCCCCATAAAGCAGCTGCATCGTAGCTCATCATCACAATGTGAAATTATCACCTGAGGAAACCTAAAAGGAGCTGTGTTTGCACATCAAACCCCTGTGCTTTTTTGTTTGTTTACATGCTCACAGTGTCATAAAGGACGCAATCCTTTTGCACCGTCATGAATAACCTTCAGAACCAGTAATTTTACCATCTGGATCTGATTTTCAAGAACCAAGGTACTGATTTGTGCTAAATGCAGCATTTCACCTCACAATGATGGTAGTTGGAGGTTGGACACTATCCACCAGTGATGTGTTGTGTGTGTGGATGTTGCTGACTAAAGTTTTTGTAAACCACTGCAGCTTCGAGTTGTTTCCTTCCTGTCATCAGTTTACAAAGGGTCACTTCAACAGATGGAACGTGATGAAACTCTACAGCATGAAGAACCAGAGGTGAATCATTGATGCTTTAGCACACAGCGTTACCCAGGAAACTGTACTAGTCTTCTAGATGAGTGTCGGCTGAGTTTGCATAATTAGACTGAAATTATCACAACGAAAACATGCAGTCTGAAAACATATTTTCATAGGAGATGTAATGAAATATTGTGAATAACATCATTACATTACATCATTATATTTGATGACATGCTGAAAATGATGACGCTGATTGAGGCAGGCTGACAGAAAATGAGAGCAGGTGGGTTTACCTGCAATCAAAACAAAACCACTTTCCACTTCAATTTAGAAGATCGCTGCAGAAGCAACAATAATTATTCAACACACTGTGAGGGCAAACCTGAAACACATACTTAAGGTCTGCCTGGAGGATATACTTTTCTGTCAGGTTGCTATTTCTACACTCTTTTCCTTTCATTTTAATCAAAGCATTTTGCTCTGTTTGACTGACATCCCGCTTGAATAAACAATTTTTTGCAATTTTGGGCCTATTTTCACCTGACTTTACAAGCCTTTATTTAATGCTTAAAAACACTTGTAGCATAAATGCAGAAATATAAATTAAACTGTAGAAACTCTAGAAACTTCAAATATTGCATTTTCTGGTCCCCCCACTTCTTACCCACAGGTGTACCAAATTTCAGGTTGACATATAAAGAAGAACTCACTACTTTTGTGTGAAAATCTTTTTACCACACAGCTGACTGCACCACAGCTGACTTATGAATGATTGAGTGGCTACAGACCTCAAACAAGTGCATAGTCTTCTTTTCTTAATCATTCATTACAATAAATGGATGGAAGAAAACTGAAGAACATGATATCAAACATAAGTGCAAATTCATAATGTGGCTTAATAAACTTGTGCAATGACAGCAGGCAGAGTTAATGTTGATTCATCAGTGCACCTTTCAAATTCAAACATTTCAGATCAGTAGAATGAATACATTTCACCTATCTGACGATCTAAAGTCATGTGATCAAAAGGCACGGACGGGGTTCGAACCCGCGATCTTCGGTTTACGAGACCGACGCCTTACCACTTGGCCACCGCGCCTGCGCTGAAACCGACGCCATGATCATATTTGTTCTCACCGATCACGTATATATTGAAAGTGTAATCCAAATGTAAAGGTGCCAGCGGTAACTGTTGTTCTTTTAATACTGTCTGGCTCGACTTCCTTCCGCTGACATCCAGATCAACCACATGAAAAGCTGAGACAAGCGACCAGCATGAATGTATTGTTGTGATTTGGCCGCAAGGGGGAGCTGTTTTCTACCGTGTGTGAACAACGTGTCTCTATCAGCAGTCTCTTATCTATTTCACATACTGTTAACAAAAAAGAAACGGTCTGTGCTTCACTGTCTGTTTTTGTTAACTCGATTAACTTATTGAGAAACAAACACATTCAACAAACCAAAGATAACTCTACCTCCAGACGGTAATAATTAAACCCATAATACAAAGAACACAACCATCACTGGTCTTTAAAATTTAAAAGTGGTGGCAAATACATTAAGTTTTATCATTTAACATAAATGAAAAGGTACTGAGTCATTAAAATTAAAAGGCCCAAAATTTCACTGCAATTGAAATAATGCAAATATGGGAACATGAACTTTCATCTATGCATCTATTATATATTAATATGTCTTGTCTACAAGGCTGATAGTAGAAGAAAGAAAATAGGATCTAGCCACTAAAGACACATAAACACCAGTTTATGGGATACCTCAATAAATACAATGACAGACATAATAATACAGACCTTGTCAAAGTTTGGTCAAGGCAATGTTTTGGTCTCACAATGGTGCTGGAGAAAAGGTCAGTGGGACACCAGAAATATTCTGCTCATTAATATCCAAACTAAATTTAATGCCATCCTGTGCTGCATTGTCAAGATGTTTTGCTCTGAATCAGTATTGAACAGGCTGAGATTGAGCTTGCATAGCTAATAACTCTGAGAACCAGGAGGCTGCTTGTAATTCTTTTCTCAGCAATACAATATGCATGAAGCCCGACTGCAGCTTTTCTCTGTCTTTCTTTTCAAAACATCAAAGATGAATGCTCGCCTGAGGGGCTCCCCCCCCCCTCCTTTTTTTGGATCAGATATCCTAGAGGCTGTTTGAAAAATGAATAAGACTCATTTCCATTGGGAATGAGTTAGCGGTGAAAATCACAGATGTGGAGTTTTCACCTTGACCTGCTTACAGCAAGCCATCAGCACGCAGACCAAAAGATGGGCTCCTCTTCAATAAACCGCATCGGTAGATTTAATTCAGAGCACCTTGAAATGTCATTCTCTGAAAATCAAGCCTCGCTTTTGTGTTTCATCTGTTCAAAACTTTTATAAAAATTACCATTTTAAATAGCATTCATGTTCATTTCACCCGTGAGTCATATACTTTGCAGACACACACTTCCATCTCCAAGTTTTTAGAGAAAATGTGAATCCTGATTATTAAGCTGAATTCCTACTAGGGAATAATTTTTTCTCATTTTTCTGTAAATGTAGGATTTATTCTCCTCATGCCCTTAAGATGAACCTTCATTGAACAATATGTATATGTCTTAAAATCAACTGTGTACAAAACAGGAGGCAAATCTGAGTCACTCTGAAGGCATTTAAATTGCTGGAGGTGCTTATAGTTAATTTTATGATGTCACATGGTCCAGTCTTGCTTTTGTGAGTCATCTGTTTAAAACCTTTAAGAGAAATATATAATTTTAAACAGCATTTAAATTCCTTTCACCCACAAGTAACATATTTTGCAGATACACACTTCATCAATCTTCAAGTCCCAATTTTTTGGAGAAAATGCGAATCCTGATGATTGCGCTGTGATCTACTAGGGAATAAATATTTCTTATTTCTCTGTAATGTAGGATTTATTCTCTTCATGCCCTCGAGATGAACCTTCATTGAACAAAATGGCTTAAAAGCAAGTTACTGTACCATTAGTAACAGGATGCTCATCTCTGAATCTGAAGGCTTTTAAATGGCTTGAGGTGCTTGTAGTTAATTTTATATTGTCACATGGAATTGATTCATTTCAGCTCTGTTTTGTTTTTATCACAAACCCCTGAAACATAAAAACCTGAGAGCTACAGTGTGTTGCAGTCAGAGATCACATGGATTTGGGGCATTTTAGTTCATGTGGGAAACACCAGGCAGCTTCTCTCCCTCAGAGAATAACAAGTATTACTGAAGCGATCTGTTTAATTATTTATTGCCGAATTGCTTTGAAGAATCATCTTATTTTGTTGTGCCCCGAATCTGTGAGAATATTTATTTATTTACAGAAAAAAAATTCTGTGCAGAGCTCTTTTGTAATGTAAACAAGAGACTCAAGTTCATTTTCTGTCTGACCAGAAAATGATGAACTGCTCTAATCTGTTTATATTTGTCGAAGCATGTTAGCTTGTAGCTATAATAATCAATAAATGAGATACAAAACGTTAATTAGCAGATATGCTGGCAACTAGATTTTCTTACCTTTCAAGCTCTTTCCTCATTTCAAGTCTTTGTGCTAACGTAAAGCTAAGCTAGCTTCACGTAAAGCTAAGCTAGCTTCACGTTTACTGTACATGATAGTTCTATCAATCTAAGCGTCGAGCTAGCTAGCATATGCTTTAGCTAACGCTCGGCAAGAGAGTGAATAAATATCACGTTATTACCCAAAATGTCAAACTAACCCAATTAAGCTTTCAATAGTTTTTAAATAGTACATAGCTATGTATGCATGGATCTTTGTCCATATTCTGATATATATTTCACTGTTTTCTTAGCTAACTGTACTTGCAGTTCTGTAATGAATATTAAAGTAGCGTTAGCATTAGCTTTCCCACCTGTTCTTCCTTTTAGAGTCTTTAAAAAGGATGTAAACTGAATACAATAAAAAAAAAACAATGATTATAGCAAATTCAGAACTTATGTTGATAAGTTATTTTAGATAATTAATTGATAATAAATTATCAACCTTGGGGAACCAAGTGCTAAATAAGTTAGCTAAATGTTCATCTTACCTTAGCAAGTTGAAGCATTGTCTTGGACCAGCTGGAGGCAAAATATTAACTCATATTAAATATACAGGTGGGAACATCACCTGTATAATTAGACTGGGATCCTGATCTGTGGAAAGTTTTGCTAACATGCTACATAAGTTATGTATGAGCTTAACTAAAGGCAAGGCTTTATGAACTGAAAGACAGAACAACAGAAATATTTGCTTTGATTCTGTCCAGCCAACAGTGAAGCTCCTGCTAACCATTTAAATAATGAGACATCATTAGTTTTTCACATCATATATATATATATATATATATATATATATATATATATATATATATATATATATATATATGATCAATCATATAATGTTTTGGCTCTGTGCTTTCTA
>JBBMOC010000042.1:1191758-1336758 GCA_037975185.1 Centropyge bicolor
TGCACAGACTCCTGTATATATATACATCAAGTTGTGTAAGTTTGAAGAGCCCCATCCCTTTGACATATTTCTGTTTATCCTGTCTTCATGCTGCTCTTTTGCAACTTGTTTAATGTTGTGTAAATATGATTTCTGATATGTTTGCACAGACTCCTGACAAGTTAAAATGTGGACATAAAATGTTCTTGAATGCATCCCAATCCAGACAAATGGAAGTGGCAGCCAACACTGTGGGTCTTAGCTGGCGCGGCGTGAGGAGAAAATTGGTCATTGTGAGGAGGGTATGCAGGATCTGACCCTGGCTACAAGCAGACATGCAAGTGTGAAATCCAGTTGAAAGGTAAGCAGCAGATGAAGCTAAATAACAAAGGCAATATCATCTCTCCCCCTTTCTCCAAAAATGTCTTTTCTTCCATCTTTCTCCTCTTTTCTTTGCATTCATCTCCTCAGTCACTGGGCTGTTTTCACAACTTCATACAGCAGATGGATCTAAGTTTTAATAAAATATTGCTTTGTGTTGCAGTTTACAGAAAAACCTTAAGGGCTGGAATATCTAAGCAACCAATTTAATTTGGCAAAACACTGATATTTATGTTTCTCTTTCATCCTGTTGTTTAATGTGTATGGAGCAATTACAACTCATGCCTGTTGGGTCTGTTACCATAGCTACAATACGATTGTGCAGACAATCATCTGGTCCTTGTTTCCTCCAATAGGGTCGCACGGCTGAAGCTGCAATATAAAGTAAAGATGCTCATCTTTCAGCAACACACTAGTAAGAATCAGAAACAGGTTTATGAGTATGAGAAAGTATTGCAGAGTGGCAGGCAGGGGACTGCGCCCAGTCATGGCGGACCAGAGAAACAAGATCCGACGAGCCACACAGCAGGAGAGCAAGGTGAGAGCATCTACCATTTTGAAATTCAACTCCTCTTATTGTTCATTGAAAGAGTTTGGTGGAACAAAACAGTGACAGTAAACAAGATACGCCTTTGCATTCAAGCTTTGGACACAAAAAGGGAGCAGGAGTAGCAAAAAGGAAGTGTCACTTTAAATGAAATGCATTAGTTAGATGAAAGCACACAAGACAGTCTGCTTATACTTATAAATATAGTCTGAAGCTGCTCAGGTCAAATTTAGTTTCAGTTAGTGAGATCAAAGAATTCCTGATGATATTTACTTAAAAGGAAGATGTTAATTTTATGTTACATTTGATAGAGGAGCTGGAAATGGAAAAAAAATGTCAACACATATTTTTGGTATAAACGATCAGAACCCATCGTTTACAAAATTTGCAAGTAGCAATACAGATGTGGCCTCAATCAAAGAGAGGTCCAAATCCCATCAATCAGAACATCTGAGGAAAAGATGCGTTCAGGGACAATCATGGAGGAGCTTTGAGGCCAGGCTTGTTGAAATCAAAGGCCTGAGAGCTGAAAAAATTTTTTTGCAGGCTGTCTGTATCATTCTGAGGAAAATAAATGTGGTCAGTTAATCTGCGGCTTGGAAAAGGACAACAGCCAATGCAGCATGTTCAAGCTGCCCCCCTACTGGGCGGCCCATGAGCCTGTCGATATGGTGGTTTGATGTTGGATGGAAAATAAGAACCCCCCACAACAAACAGAGAGGGCTGGAACAGAGAGACTGGAACAGAGAAAGAGAGGGTAGAAAGGGAAGAACCATCGACAGATGGACTCTGTTGTGATTAAAGATGGCGGCAGTCTTCACTGCAGACTACGAAGGACTATACTCGATCCATAGAAAAGCGATGGGAGTAGTCTGCGATTCAACACAACAAAACCAAGAAGCACACAGTAAGGTAAACCGGCAGGTATGATGTCTGCTTTTGAATCTCTGAGGATGAAAACTACGGTTACCAGTAACTTTCCATTGTATTGTTTATCGTTCTATTATGTCTGTTATCGTTTTTCATGTCAGTGCCATACTGGTTTTGTTGTGTCCTCCCTCTCATCAAAACCGAAGCACATCATTTGATTTGACCACTGAATGTGAATCCAATGACCAGACTACTGAAGACCCCGATAGACTGAACGCTTTAATTAATTTTGGATTTTTTCAAGCCAGCAGATGTCTGACAATGTACTTTCGCCATTTGGTACATGGTTACGGATGTATGTCTTTGGTATTATATCACCATAGGAAATGTGGGCCTTTTAATAAGATTTTTCCCTTCTTGTGGAAATATGGGGCTCTGTGAACTAGAATATCCAGCAAAATAAACTCAAGTCTTGCAAATTGCTCAATCCTCTGTGCCTAATCCACTCCAAGCCTTGTTAGTCATGATATATTCAGCCAGGACAAAGGACATCAGCAGGACTCCAGAATACATTTTCTGACATTCTTTTGATATGACTCTTTGGATCATTTTCAGAACTTAAAACAAACATTGAATACCTTTAATATGCCTGACACGCTTTTATTTAAACCCTCTTATCTAAATAACTTGATTAATCATATCTATGGTTTTGAGTGTCTCAGTTTAGTCTATAAGCTCTATGTACGTTTCCCACTTGAAAGATGTCTTTATGTCTTGTTGTTTCTTTTGTTCGTCTTAACTTTTAGTGAATTCTTTGAAGACAGCCAATTTGAAAAATAGAAATCTCTATTGTGTGCACTCAGAATGGGAGCATTCATTTAAACGCCTTAATGGGCTTTTGTCCATCAGAGAGTCTTCAACAGAGATAAGCCTATTTCAGCCAAGGCCTACTAGAGAGTCTAAATCTACACTGACAGGTGGAACAAAAGACAAGTGAAAGGACTGAATGGGGAAACATGAAGTTGTCCTCTGGTAACACTTAACTGCTGCAGCATGTTTAAGAATTTGAAAATATTTGAAAACATAAGTATAATTCCTTAGAAACTGACATCATTCACAGATTTCACTCATTTCATCCTTCTATAATCAGTCATGATGATAATAACTCTTTTGACAAGCTACAGAATTTACATTTCTCTGTAATCAGAAATTTATATCACTGATCAGTAAACACTGACACAAAATAGCTGTCAATATCTCTCACTGAAGGCTTTTCACAACTACATTTCTTTAACAATTCTGACACAAAATACTAGTTTTACATAAGCTTAGCAGATTTCACAAATAACCAGGTCTGGTTCATACAGTCACACCTCAGAGCTGAGCAGAGAAACGTCTTCTTTTGTTCCTCTGCCTGCTGAGCAGCTCCACTGGGCCAACTGCTTCGGGGCTTCTTGTTTGTAGTTGCTGAGGAAGGGAAGAGTATTTTTCATTCACCTTCCACACAGAGCTGTTTCTCGCTATTCAAGAGATTCAATTTACCAACCTTCTGGTCACACGACTTCTTGCTCTCGTGTTACTGAAACATTTCATTATTGTAGGTCACTGTAAAAATGTTTGTGGAAGTAGTTTTTCAGTAGGATGCCAGAAGAAGTCAAAGTGCATTATCATTTCATATTGTGATACAAGAAACTCTATTTTAAAATGTTGACTTCTGGTTCTCTTTTTCTGTAGTTTTCTTTGTGCAAATGAAGCTTTATAGAATGAATGAATGTTCTGTCAAAAAAGACCAGAAGTTACTTGGTCTGATTATTACCTGGTATTCAGGTCTGTGTACTCACAGCTGTCTCCATCCTGAAAAAGTTCTGAATGACTAGTAAGTATATGTCCTGGTGGGTTAGTGATGTGAAATATACTTCACATACAAGATCCACTATATCCTTGGTTTGACATGGTGGATAGCATTCCCTCTCTAGTTTATAATTTAAAAATAGTATGAAAAAAATATATAGTAGAAAATAAATAGTAGTCAGTGTGGTAAAAGAAGTGGTTCAATGTATTGTATCGATGGAGTAAAGTAGATGCCACAGAAAAAAGTATTAATGTACAGTACATGCATATTTTTCTGTTGTACTTGAGTTAATCATTAGTGATGCAACCATAAACTTGAGTGTGAGAAGTCTGTCAACATCAGGGACTGCTTTTGACTTCATAGTTAGTGTTGTAGTTTTCATCGCCCTCCTCTTTTGATGAGCAGAGACACTCCAGCTGCTGGTGAGGGACTGAAAACACTCTTCTTCATGACTCCACACCAGCCGCCTGCAGCACTCATTTATGCCTTATTCCTTTTTTCTCTTCATCTGTAATGCCCTCCATTTGATGCCGGGCTCTGACCACCGTTTTGATGTTTAAAACAGCCCTGCTGGTAATTTAGAGTTGCTCCAGCTAGCAGAGCGTGCTATGTAAATCTGCACTTGATATGTGATTTGCCTGTCTGGTGACTTTTTCACCCACTCCCACTCTCTCTTTCATGTCAACTTGTAAAACTGAAGTCAGGGTCCCTGGTTTATGTGCTGCGAGATCTCTCACATGGATGACAATGAATTTGGCTCTTTAATTAGCCGTATCATATTAAGTTTGGCTGCTGAGGCTTCATAATGGGTCCAGACACTTGGAAGTAATGAATGATTCTCGAAGCTCTAAACTGTGAACACTGAGACTTCATTCTTACCAGATGTTAAGTCTGAAGTAGAGGTATTTTGTCTCCAGCCCTCTGTGTTGTTGACAAAATGTACACTCATGCAAGAAAATTATCCTAGTGTTGTTCCAGGTTTGATTCTGTGTAGATTTGTGTGTGTTTTAGCAAAAACACTGTCACATGCTGGGATAGAGGAATGGAAAAGACTTTCAATCCAGTAAATGATCATATTCAGAAAGTCTCTGTTGGGAAAACTTTCAGTAGAGGGCACCATGCTGTCTTATCGGTTTATGGCATAAAAGTCTTAAGAGCTGAACTATAGTATCTTAATTTTTTTTAAATGACAAATAAAAAAAGACATATTTTTGTGTGTCTTAAACATTGCAAAAATAAAATCATACAGTACTTTCTGTCTATTTCCTGCTTTTTTCCTCAGCTGTGTATAAAGCAGACATAACAAATATTTCTCTTTTTCTTCAGGAGCGAATGGATGGCGAGGACAAACTATTATGGCGGCATTGTGCTTTGGCCACACCTTCTTGTGTCAAGGTGATGAGAGAGATGTTTCCATTCCTGCAGCCCTGTGTGTTAAATAACCCTGCAATGGAAGCCTCAATGGATGGATGTACTGCCGGAGGATGTGCGAGGAAAACAATCAAACTCAAGGTAAAACATGTTGATTTGCATGTAAATCAGCATTTTCTCTCATCTTCATGCAAACTATTTCGAAAAGTTAAAGAGCCACTAGATATACACACACAGGCACAGACAGAATACTTAAGAAAATGGCTAAACCAGAAGTGTTTGGTTTGTCTTTAGCTTTCAACCCTTTTGCAAGTGAAAGGCAGCAACTCCTTCTTTATCACTTGCGGCAGTGCAACTGGTGTGTTGATGGTGATGCAATGACACACAGTTTGACTATCAAATGAATGTTCAGTGAGAGGAAGCTCTTTCAATAAATCATGCACTTAAACTTCTGAGTACCAATTAAATTGCCTGACGTGTGCTGGGGTTGGTGAGATGCTGTTTGCCCACAGACAATTTGCGCATTGTAACAACAACTTCTTAAATACATTTTTCCTGACCTGCATTTTTTTTGCCTTGAAAATTAAATATTCTCGTATTGCACAGTTTCACCCACACTCACATGAAACTGCCTTATGCCTTGTGTGTTTCATCAGAAAACAGGGATGCGCTGTGAATAAGACTGAGGCTCTTTCATAAAGCAACAGATTGATGTGATCTGCAAACTGTAAACTGTCAGTCATGTTGGTGACAGAGAGAAAAGGTCACATTCTCAGTCTAAAGTTTCTTTTTTAATTGTCAAACGTTTGTCGAGTGCTTTCATGGTTCATGGCGTGTAATTATAATGAAACAGTATCCAGAAATCAACAAAAGAGTGTAAAGAAAGAAATTTGACATTTGACACCTGTGTTGCGAGAACATTGAAATGCTATTGAAAATAGCAACAACAGAAATACAGTTGATGGTCAGAGAACTGAGTGTTTGAGTATCAGGATGCTTAAAATGTTGCTGTCCAAAATCAATTTAGCCTCAAGGAAGCTGAGGTGTGCTGGGTCTTTTTCATGTTTTGTCTTGCTGACATAAATATTGTAAGCGCTGTGTTCTCTGCACACTTTAGCAGGTTTCTAGGCAATTCAGGTGATATGATAAGACAGGGTGTGAAATACATATTCCATTTCTTTCTCGTGCTCCCAAATGGTTCAAGCTAATTACATAATGAAATACGTTTATGTTTTTATGGGTTCCATCGGCCTTTCATGTCAGACTCAGTAAAACCGCGTGACTGCTTGATGATTGCCTGGCATGAAAGCATAAAAACTGACTACAGTCTTTATTGCTGCATTTGGTCGGTCCTTTAGTGAAATGTTCTCAGTTGAAGAAGTGTTGCATTGAATGTCCTGTTTCAAAGTATCAACACAACTTGTTAGAACATATGAAGGTAAAATTATTGCAGTTCTATGTCTCGCTTTGGGACACAACTGACAAAATAAAAGATTTGTCTAATCGTGCAAAGTGGCATGTTGATAGCTGCATAAGGAGTGTGTCACTGCTCAGTTTGGTTTTCACATAGATTAATTACTTTTACATAAACATAATAAAATATATCTCCAATGCAGTTACAGAAAAAGTTTGTGTTTGAGTTGAAACCAGACATGAGTTTCAATTTTCATATTGTTAGAAGCCTAGAATTGTTGTTAATTACTGCATCATTATGCATGTTGTGATAAAGGCTGGTTGTTAACGTTGTGGCAAGTTGACTATTATGTATTCAAGTAAAATATCATAACTCATAAACTCGGGTATCATGGAATTTACCCATGTTTACTGCTGGTATTCCCCACTTTATCAGCTGCTCTCGTGAAACTTCTTAATGTTGAAATTCATGACAAAGGCCACCTGAATGCTCCACCAGAAACCAGATCAAACTTGCCACGGCACGATAATTTCACTGATCCAAGTGCCCTTTTAAACTAATCAGTGAAGTCATCTGGGGCAGTGTTTGGTTGGAATGAAAACCTGCAGACTGGCTGCCTCCAAAACACAATGTTGTCCAACCTGCTCTATAAACACATTTAAATAGCAAATATGCACCTTATATGTCCCATAATGTTTTGTCTAAAAAGCGCCCTAAACATTGTTTTCAGTGTAAACTGCAGTCTTTTTTTTTTTTTGCAGTAGAAGCCACGAAAGATAGGAGCTTTAAAACCAGAACAGATTTGCTTTTGCTGCATCAAGTTTAAATCCACCAAGTTTATGGAAATGCAAACTGAATCTCTGGAGAACATCTTTATTATTTTGCAGTCTGGAGATCTGACATGATCAATATTCTACATCTGCATTAGTGTCTACATCTTTATCATTTATGAAGCTAGATAGATAGATCAGAGATATCACATAATAGGAGCTCAGCTAAAGCTAAAAGAACAACAAAAGAACATTAACAGCTAAATACAAAATGAAAAAACTCATACTACAGACAAATACACAGTAGAAAACATTTAATTAATTAATTAATTAATTAACAATTAATTAACAATTAATATATGCATAAGACTGTCTATAGTTATTTACTTGTGATTCACATTGAAAGCTTACAGTGGTATTGACTTATGTTGAATGTATTGATTTTTTTCTTCAATAGAGCTTTTAGTTTGGATTAAGCTAATCAAGCCAATATGTCATCAATATTTGGTTGTAAGACATCAAAAAAAATATTTATACATAATATATAATTTTTTTGTGTATTTAGAACCGCATTTTAAAGATATTTATATGAAATCTTGAGCCAGAGGGAGACAAAAATACAAACTAAAAAGCAGTCCTGTGCCGATCTGTGGCAGTTCGTGTAGTGACCGGGGGCGGCGCTGTGGCTCCTGAGCGCTGCAGCCGGAGCTCTGCACACTGACACACAGACAGAGAGACACAGACATGGAGAGCGGACTCTCCTCTTTGTTATTTCTAAACTCCTGCAAATAGCAACTATGACACTGATCGAGGAGGCTGGTGCGGCTCCAGATTCCCGGTGCAGCCGCGAGCAGCACGGACATTTCCGCCGGTGAAGTATCTGTCACTTTTCTCTGAGCTGGGCTTTTGCGGTAGTCGGGAGATAATGTGAACCATCGCTTTGGTTGTAGATCTGTGCGGGTGTTGATGCGGGATCCGTGCGGGTCCTCTCAAATGTTTGCAGCCCGCATGTTGTGCATTGACTTCAGCGGCTGTTTGCGTTGATATCGCACATAATAATAGTGTGACAAAGTTGTGCACTTGTCTGTCGGCTGCAGAAAGGCCTGTGTATGTGTGTGTGTGTGTGTGTGTGTAGAGTTAGTTTGTGGCTCCCCTCCCCCACATCATGCTGGAGAGGCCAAGACATGAATGTGATGAGAGGCTCACTTCAGAGGAACAAACGGATACAGTTTCAGGAGAGAAAAGGGGGACATTTCCTGGACCTGCTCTGAGCGGATGAATCCACTTCTGAACCTTTTTTTTTTTTAAAATAGCCCTGCCAGCCTGCACACACCTGTGACCGCAGAACGGGCCATTTAAATATCAATGCGCTCAGCGAGCAGCTCTCATGCCGATGCATCATGATGTGCAGGCAGCAGGTCAGGCCGGTTTGATCAAATTCACACACTATCAGGGATGAGGTGAAATATGTTTGCATTAAATCTATTTATTACTATGTTATTATTGTGATGGTCATTGTCAGTGTTGCACACCTGCTCTCATGCACAGTGCACATGCTGTTCACACTTCAGGATTGTGCAGAGATGCCAGTTTTGTCTTTACTGGCTTTGTGCAATAAGGGAAATGATTTTTATCTGTGTTGAACAAGACAAGAGAGTGGGTGTGTCCTAAAGGGAATATAATGGAAACCTTTACAAAATATATTTATTTTGAAATCACAGCTACATTAAACTGAGCTGTCAGCCTTTTTAAAATCAGATATCTACTTTTATCAAGATTTGTTTTTAATCCCAAAATCACTGGCGTTAATCTAGATAGAGAATGTCACATAAATTGATGTGTTGATCAACCTCTTTCGCTCCTTGTTTTGGTTGGTCCTGACTGGTCACCATGATTTCGTCCTGCCCACAGCCGTCAGGAAATTTTAGCTGCTGCGGATGTCAGAATTGAAATTATCTGTTCCGTGGTTACATCAGGAAATCGGCAGTAAAATGGTCACTGACGCTGTATCTGGGAAGCTTAGCTGTGCATGCGGTCTGTCGAGGTGGAGATATAGTCTTTGCCAGCAAGAAAGCTCAGGGACAATACATGAGGACCAGGATGTGTCCTTGAACAAGACATTCAATCCCTAAAATCAGTAGGTGTGCTTTTCTGCAGCTGACCCTGCTCGCTGATGGCAAGGGAGGGAAATGAGAGACACAAAGATCAATAAAGTATCATTTGCTTTGCTGCTCATATCAGCTAATACTTGTAGTAGAGAGACTAAGGCTGCTTCATTATTGAGTTGTAAACCTCCAGTGAATTTATCATTGTGTTGATACACTCATACTAATCTCGATGAAGCTGGTGTAGCTGAGTAAAATAATGATATGCTTGTGCATATAAATCAGAGGATTTGAATGCAAACTACATGAACACTGTATTCATGCTACTGCCGAGCTGCACAGACACAACTGAAGCCACTGCTCTTGGCCTGGATTACCACAACACTGCCACATACCTCCGAATGTGACTCAGTACGGCACCATTATAGACTATCGAATCATATTACCAGCCTGATGAATCCAGTTTTCAATTTCTGCTTAGCTTTGCAGAAGTTATTCAAAATATGTGGTCACTGGTCAGAGGAATGAAAGTTGTGTGAAAGTGTATTTTTGTGTTATCGTTTCGTGAGCTCATCGCCAGTATCCAGTAATTCTATTGTATCGATTCTCTAAATCAAATGTGAGTTCACTGTACTGTAGTGGCCCAAGGATGAAATAAAAACTGCCTCATACAAGAGCGGAAGCAGCCAACATCATCAGCCTACTGCATTTAAAGGCGAACCAGAAGCTACTTTGTGGTTTTGAAGCTTTAGAGTAGCTTGTCTCACGCTTTCAAATCCTCTGGATTTCCGCAGAATTTGTATTAATTTTAATGTTCAGCTGGAAACTGGCCACATGATGAGTTTTTCATGAAAATCTGATGAAAATGCAAACTGTGCAAAATTCTAAAAATCCCCTAAGAGGTACTAACTGTCTTCTAACAAGGCATATGTTGATATATAATCAACATATAATCGATTTTCTCAGCAGTAATAATATAATAATGTTAATATGAACTTACTTGTACTAAATTGCTGCATAGATTCTTTTATCTGTATTTGGAGAGTAAATGTTAAAGATATGTTCTCAAACTAGAGCCCTGTCAACACTGCCAACCTTTCAGTGATGTGATGAAGCTGCGTCTCATTCTATATTTTTCCTCCTTGCAGGAGTTTTTTTGCCGAGGCGTAAGTAGAGGTCTGGATCTAATAGTTGTGCAGTGTGGGCTCTACGGGGACGTGGCTTATGGATGCTGGGACTATGAGCATAAGCGACAAAAGGGGCTACTTAGCAGACCTGGGTGGCAGCTTCACTGAGGATGCTCCCAGACCTCCAGTCCCGGGCGAAGAAGGTGAGCTGGTGTGTCGTGATGGGCGTCAGTACAGCAACCTCGGCTTCTCCTCGAAGAGCGAGAGCCTCAAATGTGAGGCGTCTGTGGCTACACCCAGGAGACCTGACTTGGACCTGGGCTATGAGCCAGAGGGAAGTGCCTCCCCTACACCACCCTACTTAAAGTGGGCTGAATCCCTTCACTCTCTCCTGGATGACCAAGATGGCATCCATCTGTTTAGGACGTTCCTCAAGCAGGAGGAGTGTGCAGATATGTTGGACTTCTGGTTTGCATGCAGTGGCTTCCGCAAACTTGAAGCTAACGAGGGCAACGAGGAGAAGAAGGTTAAACTGGCAAAAGCTATCTATAAGAAATACATCCTGGACAACAATGGGATTGTCTCCAGACAGATCAAGCCGGCTACCAAGTCCTTCATCAAAGACTGTGTCATGAAGCTTCACATTGATCCTGCAATGTTTGATCAGGCTCAGACTGAGATACAGACTATGATGGAGGAAAACACCTACCCTTTATTTCTTAAGTCTGACATATATTTGGAATATACGCGGACAGGAGAAGAGAGTCCCAAGCTGTACAGCGATCAGAGCTCTGTTTCTGGGAATGGAAAGGGGCTGTCTGATTATTTACCGACTTTGTACGAAGATAGGGAATGGAGATGTGACCACGAGCCGGAGGAGCAGCCCAAGTGCGACCCCACGCCGAGCAACCAGCTCACTCATAAGCTGCTGATGGAGACGGCGCCACAGCGAGTTGCCAGCGGCACGAGACTCCAGGACAGTCAAGAGTTCAGGTAAATCCTCCCTGCAGTCTAGCAAGCTTCACTCCAGCTCTGACTGCACAGCTTTTCTCTGCAAACTGCTGAATTAGAAATAAACCTGAAACCCCACAATACCACGAACGCTGCTTGAAGTTTGAAATGAAACGAGTCTGAGCGTAGCACGAGAGACAGCTGATAAGAGGAAGATGGTTTGATTGCACCTGTGGTGGAGAGGAAATGTCAGAGGCTGCACTTGTTGTGAGGAGCCTGACGAAGTCGTGGCTTTGTTTTTCTTGTGCATGTTTTCCCATTGGATGAGGTTTCGTAGCAAAAGAGTTGAGCATGATTTTGTTTAAGGAGAAGCTTTTTGAAATCACTTACTCTGGAAACAGTAGTCTTTGCCTTCCTCTTCCTCCTCTTCTTCTTAAGTCTGCATTTCTGAAAAAAATATGATATTAACTCAGATGATGATCTTGTGAAACACATTTAAAGGCGTTATACATTATGCTAAATTGAAGTGCACATCTGCTGTGAACATTGTGAATTTGACATGAAGAATTTTCTCCTTAGAGATGGAAATGTGTTCATACACTTTTGTATCAGAATCAATAGAAAATGATGATAATGTTTTATTTTTCCTAAACTTCAGCAGAACACTCCATTCGATACCCAGGCTCAGTTAAACAAACAGCTCAGACTGTCAGACGAGCAGGTAGTCTAGAAAGTTTTTGTGATTTCTTCTGACTTTTTTGCTGCAGTGCAAAGTGGACAGTGTTGGCCAGCTATGTGTGTGTGTGCAAGAGCAGCGTTGAAGTAATGCTTTTCCTTCTCAGTGTGAGAGGTCAAAGTAGATTGAGCCAGATGTTATAATCTGTGCTCTGCCAAATCTGCTGATGGCCTGCTGATTGATGCTGAAGCTTGAGTTTAATGCATTCAGACGTATAATTAGAGGTCTGTGCTCAGATTAAAATTCAATGTTCATCTGTTTTTTTGGAGAGGCCGGTGTCTCCTGCTCCTTGTCCATTTCTGCTCCTTTGATGGCTCACAACTGTCTGCATTTTGTGGCTATATGTGATTCTTGCAGATGCAGTTAGTGTTCCTTTTAACCCAGTGTTAGTGCTTTGCTTAATTTACACCTTTAGGCACGATAATTTCTTTGGTCTGAACATAGCCTTCCTTTTACTCCCAGGTACACAGTGCATCCTGCATATACAACAGATTTGAATGTCTCTACTGATTATTGCATGGGAAGAGAAACTTTGTTCATTTTTTAATTGGAATGCAGTAAAACCTATGAAACTGAAACTCAAATAGCAGCTTTTGCTCTTTTCACCTTAAGAGAATTTTCTTTACAACTAACTAGTTGAACCAGTTGTACAGACCTGGGTATCAGGCTACACAGTTGATTTTGTATCATGTTTTTGTGTTTCCAGAGATGATAATCCTGTAACTTATTAATGAGTATGTTTGAATAATGACAACCCCTGAATGTGCAGCTTCCAGCATGTGACCAAGTTGTAGACAGATAAGAACATACTAAGAAGCAGAGTGGAAAAAACACATTTTTCCTTGAAGACATTGTTGCACATATATACACACAGTAGGAAAAGCACAGGTGCAAATAATAAAATGAATCATGTCTGCAGCAGGGTGTTAGTACTGTGCATGCTGGCTCACTGTCATGACATGGTAACCGTTAATGTTATTAGTATCCCCTGTGAGTGAAGCAGGTAGTTGCTGAAAACGAGTACTCATGGCACATATTCCCAGAAAAAACACGACGACACTTTTGTTTGAGCTGACCTCTGATCGCAAAGGCTGCTGGTAAACATTCTGCAGCGTCCAGTTTTATATCACAGCTGTCTCAAGACTACAGAAGCCACAAGATGTAAAATACTACTTCAGTATTATCAACATAAGCTTACTACAATTTATAACAGATGTTTTGACAGCAGCCATGTGGGAAATCTCCTCAAACTGCTGGACTGCCGACCAACTGTTCTGATTTGCCAGAAATCCGTCAGATCAAGGAAATTAATCAGGTGTCATGACCCCTGTCAAACTACACGTCAGATGACAACCAATATGGCAGGAGTTAAAAAAATTTTAGTTTGGGGCGACCAATTCTCAGCTAAATTTGGGCTTAATCCGTACAGTGTGTGCCCGGCTTAATGCACAGCAGCGAGCAGAATGACAGAGAACAGACTCTGATTGACTCTAAAAGGCTCTGAGTAATAACACTGTGGATGCTTGTTTACATACTTGTGATCCTCCAGCATTAGAAACTGTAATCATGTTAAACAAATGAAAAGTGGCTTAGCATTAGTTACATGCTTTAAGTCTCTTGCAAGTGTAACAATGAAAGATCAAATGAAAATGTAAGTAATTGCTCACTACAACAAGTTAAATAGTGTCACAGTGGAACTTATAAAGCTTATTATGTAACAAGGTTACATCTTCAGCAGAGGATTAAGGCCAGAGTAAAAAAAAAAAAAAAAACTGTACTCTGAAACTGGGACTATGATTTTCTGAACGACCACATTGTGACCAGTTCAGATTGAATTTATTATCACAGCCATTTTTATTGCTAAATATTCAGCTGGCTAATTCTTTTAATCATCAACCCATGTTTATATAATCTATTTGACTTATACTTGAGATGAGTTTACCAATACTATGGTATTTAATAATCTAGTCCCATCACCTGTGTAACAAGGGGTTTCAGTACACATCCCTGCTTAATTACCTTGTTAACACACATAGACACATAGTGTCCGTGACGTCACGCACAGATTTCTGAAGAACAAAAAATGAAGCCAATCATAGAGCGCAGCCATCTTGGGAGCCTAACTCCGGTTACTCCGAATATGGACAAAGAGGTGGAACGAGGGCGAGTCTTATTGAAGTCTGCTTAATGAAACATGCTCACTGAGCTAGCCGGCTAACCCGGTGCCGGCTACGCCACTGATTACAGTACTTTAATAAGTGGGCGTAATGTTATATGTAAACATTTCAGACCCCAGTCCATCACAATCAGTCAGTTTCTGGAGTGTAATAAAATTTCTGTTTTAACAATAATATAAATAGTTACCTTTGAGTACATGGACCGTAAAATTTTTCATTTTACTTTTTAGCTTCAATAACCCAGTCAAGTTTAACCTATAACAACATCTGGGTTAACGTTATTTCTGGAAACATTCAGAAATGAGACGTTAATATTTTGAAGTTACAAAAACCTTATTGTATTTACACAACCTCACACAGATGCCTTTTATTCTAAAGTATTAACACCATAAACTATAATACTTCAGCAGGTTTAATAACTGAAACTACCAGACGTTCCTGTTAGCATCGTTAGCTTTGCTCAACCTCCGCCGTCTCCCCACGGAGAAACTCGTCCTGGACACCCGAGAGAAACACAGTCAACACGGCAGCACACTCCAGCCAACAAGCAGCTTCACAAACAGCAAAACAAACTCACCGAGAAAACAGCGCAGACGTCCCGGACAGAGACACCACACAGCCGGCGGCAGCTAGCTGGAGCCCGATGCTAATTCATTAACAGTACACACCAGTGAAGGAAACACGGAAGCGCCGACTTTTGGACAGGCAGTTCGTAAAATTAACCGCTCAGCAAGCAGAGTTATTTATCCAGCATTTACAGGAAAAAATATCCGAAAGGCAAAATCAGCACAAACACAGGCAAAGTTCAGTGACTGGATGAGCTCCGTGATTGGAGCCGGCAGCAGTCAGTCAAAGTGACGTCCCTCTTCATTTTGCACAATTTCAGATTTTAAACGAGTGAGTTATAAAAAAAAACCCACCGTACAGTTGTCATGAAGTAGAAACTCAGTTAAAGAGACGAGAGCTATGTTTTGAATCCGGCTGTAAACGTGTTTTTTCTGTCGTAAAGTCGGACATTTTAACATGGGGGTCAAATGTCATAGACTCCTTTATGCTGCCTGCTCTAGCGTTTATTCGAGGAACTGCAGCTTTTTCGCACTTCCACGTTGGCTTCATTTTTCAGCGCCGGAGGTTGCCGTTTGTTAACACATCATAAAACAGACTTCATTCAAACTTGGCTGTAACAAAAAGTAGTCTTTCCACTGTTAAGCACCAGCTGTGGTTTGGTGGTAATAAACCCTGACTTCACTAATTTAGATGTGACGATATTCTGGCTCTACATGATTTTCCCCGCTGCCTCTCTCTGCAGTTGTTGGCCTCTTTGTGCTCTTGGATTAGCTCACTGATTGAGAGTCTGCCGCTGAGCAGCAGCGCTCACTCGCTCTTCAGGTGGAGTCCATTGAATTAGCACAATAAAATGACAAAAATTGCCAAAAAACTCCAACCTCCTCGCTGATAGCCAGTCTATTAGTCCAATCACCCAACACTAATGACAACATGTTACTGGTGAAGGGACCATATGTACTGTCCTTGTTGCAGAATAAGACCAACACTGTGATTGTAGTTATTGTTTAATTTGCTCTAATGTTGGTCCTTAACAGAATAATTGAAGATCACGTCAGACACTTTCCCGTATTTGACCTCAACTGCTGCGGCACCAGTGTTGTGTGGAGGGACAGGAATGTACATCAGCTGACAGACAGACAATACCTTCCAGATAAGACCCTCTGTGACTCGACGAAAACACTGGACACAGCACAGCTTGGACAGAACAAGTCCTGATGACATTTTTTTCCAGTCAGAATATCTCAACCAAACTCATACAGTTTCATGTCTCATTACATTCTCCTGCGTTTGCATGCTGCTTTTTTGGATTGATATCCACTGAACGCAAGATGAAGCAAGTGCCTGGTGGTGTTTGATTTTTTAATTTATTATTTTGTTGAGAAAACATGACCGAAGGCATTTTATTGGAGATCAATGTTTGCTTGAAATATAAGAGAAAAATGCAGGAGTTGTAATTAGTGAGTGAAACACAGTTTGGGGTTTATTTTCACATCATTATTTCAGCAATCAAGCTTTTTGGCTGCAATTACAGAAAGACAAGCTTCATTTTTAAAAAGCCTATTAGCAGCGCCCGTCGGGTTTTTATGAAACTAAATTTTACAGCAGTTGTTGTCTGATGTCTTCAGAGACTTGCAACAAAAGACATTAAACAGTCTTTCAGATCAGCTTTAAGAAATCAACACACTTGAAAGAGAACGACCTGTGCATTCATTAATGTTTGGTGAGATTTTTGAAATGCGAACAGCTCAGTTTTGTTCTCATTCAAGTAAGTTGTTTACTTCAAAGGCAAAATTTCATTGTCTTTGTAATTTTAATGAAGGTTGTTTCTTTTGAGAGTCATAATAATCTGCATGCTGGAGGAAAGTGGAGACAAACATGTAATAACAATATGGATGAACAATTGTGTCGAACCAGATCCGTTAAAATCCAGAGTTTGAGGCATTTTTTAAAGAATGTTTTTTAAAATCTTTGACATGAGAGGGAGACAGACAGGTCAGAGGCAGAGACAAGGGAATGGCAGAAGGAAGTTTTGATTACATATAGGGGCCAACTGAGAACACCAAGACCAGTATCTTTCAAAAATGCATGTGTTAAACACCTGTGAGAAAACACTTAGGGCTTGAAAGTCTTCTTATTACAAGTTAATTCAATTAAATCCACACTGATGTAGCCAATGAAATACAGCATGTGGGCAATTTCTCCAAATATCTAAATCATTTATGTGGGATTTTCTGAAAGAGTAGCTGTATTGCCTTCCTGCCTGGAGAGAAAATGTCTTCAGGCTCAGGTGATGATGGGAAACCTGGCGTGTTTATTGAGTCATTTATTGATTTTAAAATTTATATTAAAAATGTAAGCACTATATTTTTTTTACTGTTTCCCAAGCATGATAATATACAAAAATAAGGATAGTAAAAAAAAGGGAACAATATGATCCAGAATCAGATCAGAAAAACATACAACTGTACCATGTTTCAAGTGAATGTCCAGTGTTATACTGCACTGTTATCATTTATTTGTGGTTATGAGAAGTTTCCAAAATGGTTTGGCACCTGTGAGCAGTGCTGCAGAGCTGTTTTGCTCAGGGAATCATCTCATCCGTCTCTCATCAAATGACAGATTGAATTAGATTGTTTGTTTCTTTCCCTTGTTATTTCCTTTCATTTCTCAACATCAGAAATGCTAGCAAACATAATCACAACTTAAAACTAATTTTCCGAGGTCTGCACCTTTTTTTTGTCCCAACTCTTCACTAAGCTGGCAGCGTAATTATTCGCTGTTGTCGAATGTTGATGCTAATGAAAATCAGTCGGTCACAAAGGATTCATTTTGAACTCTGGGTGCTTCTGCATTACAAACAGGGAGAAAGCTGGGGATAAAAGCTTCGGGGAATTCCAATTTGAATAAAAAGAGATGATGCCTAACATCTTTAATTCATGTGTACAAAGCCCTGTAAGAAGTGTGTTCAGCAAAGTCAATGACTGATAGTGTAAATGGTGTCAAATGAAGCTTCCTCTTATATCTAGAGAAAAGAACGTGCATCATAATAAGACCTGCAGTTATCCTCCACTGCTCAATACTCTGCTATCGATTTTGGTGTGTTCACAAAGGCTGCTGAAATGCAATCAAAGCCGTGTTTCTAGCAAGCACAGGGATACTCACTGTGTCTGTAGGTTTGTTTGGATCATGCCAAACTGGAGCAAGATGAATTTCTAGAAGAGGCAGAATCAGAAAGGTGACAAATTGCACAAAGAGGGAGATGGAGAAAGAGGTCATGTGCACATTTAAAATTACTACTATAACCAGACCAATACGCATTTTTGAGACTAATATTGATATCTGTGATTTGTCAGATCAACAGATGATTCAGTTGAAAAATCATCTGCTCTCTACAAACTACGGCACTGAGACGCTGTACTCGACATTTTTTCTGTATCAACCATATTATACAGCTGAAACCGATAAATCTGCAATAAGCTGATATCAGAGTCTAGCACTTCTGCCTTCACATTCTAGATGCTGTGTATTGTCTTTGTTTGTTTTACCTGCATGTCAATATTATTGTGGTCTATTCGGGTAAACCGTTTATTTTTCTCAGCACTTCCTGTATGTCTTCATTTTTCCAGGCACGCACCCTGTCGGGAGCCCATCAACCCGTACTATGTCAACACTGGTTATGCTATGGCTCCTGCCACCAGCGCCAACGATAGTGAGCAGCAGAGTATGTCCAGTGACGCAGACACAATTTCCCTTACCGACAGCAGTGTGTATGTATTTTTCTCATCTCTCTCTCTCACACACACACACACGCACACACTCACATTTCAGGCATAAAGTTATTACACCAGGTCATAAAGTCTATGCCCTGCTGCATTTTTGCAAGGAAAACTAGAGTTTTATCATCAAAGTGAAAGACAGAACTCAATACTTTACTATTCCCAAGTGTTGTTTAAAAGGAGGGCATGTCATATAAGTTAACATTGCTTAAAGACAGAAATAAAGGTTTAATTGGCCCGTTTTTGCCTCTGCTCAAACTTCACCTCAGGAGCAGCAACTAAAGCCACATCTGCTCGTTTGCCAAACCAGTAAAAGCTGTTAGAATTGATCTTTAATGCTAATTAGGGATCCTATAAAACTCACTCTTTGCAACATAAAACACATCTGATGGAATCGGCATAAATTATACTACTAACCTACTGACCTCTTGTGCAAATTCGAAACTGGTTTGAAATATTTCCAAATGATTCTGTGTAGTCATAGTTCTTAATTTGGGGTGAACAAAGCAGAATTTGTCTTCTCTAGCAGTTTTGTTTGTTCTAGGCACAAGCATGAGGCCAAAGGCAATGATTTTTACCATCTGGGATCACTTGCACTCAGGACTGTATTTTAGTTCAGTGTGCACAGCAGTCATGTGCTGGTGAAGGAAGATTTGAAAAATGGTATTTTGTAGGTGCAGAGATGGCACTGGGGAATTATGCCAAAGAAACTTCAAAGCTTGCACAACTGGACAAAAATGTGTTTGAAGCTGAATGGATTAGGGGCTGTTATCAGCTAATTGGTCCAGAGCTTGCAGCACAGAAGAGTGCGAAACCCAGCATGACCAATACCACATGGATTTACAGCCTCATGGATGTGTAACATGTATCCGCAATCTGCCAGACCACTTGTGGTGCAGGAGGGACACAATAAGCCTGTGAGAATGTCTTTCCTGCTGGACTGATTAATCAAGACTTACAAGGTGTTCGTTTTAGGCAGAAATGCAGCAGAAAGCTTTCAACTTCAAAGCTGACTGTGTTGTTTATTCATGAGGATGTTTTATGAAAATGTCTTTGTTGTTAATTCCAGAGATGGGGTTCCACCCTACAGATACCGAAAACAGCATCGCCGGGAGATGCACGAAAGTGCCAAAGCAAATGGGCGAGTGCCACTACCTCATATTCCAGTGAGTTATTCATGGGTTCTCTCCCTTCCCTCTCACTTTCTGCCTCTACACCTCTCTTTAACTGTCTGTCTCTGCCTTATTTTTCTCCGCTCACCCATTGGAGATGTGCATATTTAAGTTCTGCTGTGTCGCAGGGTCTGTGATGGAGTATAAGAATAGCTGATGGTGAAAGAGAAGGCTGTCTAAATGCAGCTTGATGCTTTCCTAAGCTGTGTGTGCTGAAGCCTAGCAGACATGAATCCTCCCCTGTGACAGCCTGATGCCTCCCTCTGCAGCTTACGCTGTCTCTTGGTAGGAAAACCCCGGCCCTAATTAGGCCTCGGAGTAAAGAGTCAAATTAAAACTTCACACGTAGCATCCTATTAGAATGCATGAATTGACTGTATAGTAAAGCACAAATCCCTCAAGCATAACTCTCACGTTTCCCTGCCCCAACAAATTAATCATGACTTCACTTCATTGGCAATAAGAAGATTGACAGGGCTTGTAGGGCTTTTTTTTTAAATGTCACTTTGTTTTCTGACCCTTTTTTCTATATAAACTGGTTCCAAGTCATGAGTTAACAGCTCTGAATTGTCATAATTGTAGTGCAGTAGTGAAATAAATGTCACTCATGTCCTTATTAAGGCAAGTTCATTTCTGTAGCACATTTCATACATAGAAAGTGCTTTACATAATACATTAAAAGCACAAAAACATTAAAAGGAGATTATGTGTGTCATTTAAGATTACAGTACATTTGTTATCCTCCCCAGTGTATGTTCACAAAATTAAGCTGAAATATAAAACATGTAAATATGTTCAAACCTAGGTCTTTTTACTGCAGATAAGCTTAACAAAAGGACATATTTATGTTTATGTTTTAGCCGATGTATTTTTGATGAGTTAAGCTCCAGCCTCCATTTCAACATTGCACAGAAGGCAGGGGAGCAGTGTTAAAGCATATGTTCTCCATTGTGCTGGAAAATAAAAAAAACATCCTTGTGTCAGAAAGAATCAGCTTCAGTAGTATTCAGCCTTACGTTACTTCAGATTTAAATTTATCATCCCTTTGGACGTTCAGCACTTGACACTGTCTACTTTAATGTTTCCTGCTTATGTTTCAGTGGTCACTGACAGGATGTGAGAGGTCAGGCTTGTAAAACTGCCCATATGGTGTTGACAGCAGTGCAGCAGTGACAGAAATTCACAGAGAGTGCTTACGGTTTGACGTTTCTTCCCCCAGCGCACAAACCGGATTCCAAAGGATATACATGTGGAGCCGGAAAGGTTTGCTGCAGAGCTGATCAGCAGACTGGAGGGCGTCCTGAGGGAGAGAGAGGCTGAGGAGAAACTAGAGGAGCGACTGAAGAGAGTACGACTGGTATGTTCATTTTATTTTCTGAAACCAGGGTCGACTGTTAAAAGCATGAGCAGATCCACTGTTTTGTTAATTCAGTTAAACACGTGAATAAGCAGCATCTTTCAGGAGCTGTTGCAGAGGTTCACACTGGTGAGCACTGTCCGCTCACTAAATGACCTCTAACATAATACTGAGGCCGTGCAGGGAAGGAAAAGGAGCAAACATGTTTTGACTCAGAGTGATTCTGAACGGATTTCGCTCAGTGAAGTTACACATTCAGATATTACTGCCAGCATGTTGGCTTCTGGTGACACCAACTGAATAATATTCGTGGCCAGAGGGGAAAGAAAATTGAAGTGTGGATCCATAAAGCAGAGGCTAAAACTGTTTTTAATTATCTGTTTAATCTGCCAATTTATTTTCTAGTTTAGACAATTATATCATCAATAAAAAATATAGTAATATAATTATAATTGCCAAGAACACACGATAACATCAACAACAACAGTACAAAACCAAAATAAATTCAGTTTACTATCATATAACAAAGAAAAGCAGCAAATCTTCACATTCCACAAACTGGAATCAAAATTTTTGGCATTTTGCTTGAACAAATTCTGTTGCTCTACTGATCATTCAGTGTCTCTGAATTAAAACTATAACAAAAGATATACCTTGATGACATTGTGACGTAGCATGGGATCATGGGAGTTGTTGTCTTAATTGTTCAACAACCACCACTGCTGATCACAAGTGAGTGATATAAACAACAGTAAACAATAGAATGCCTGGTTTGTTGACTTCTTTCCTCAATCTCTGACGCATCAGCTGCTGTTTCTTTGTTTCCCCGGCAGTTAAAGGAATTAGAGGGGTAAAGGCGATATGACGCCATTGATGCAACCACATGAAACGCTACTGTTACCTTGAATAAAATTATGGATTTCTCTTGGTTTGAACATTGTTGGAAACATTTGGGATAATGTAAATGCACAACTCAACAAAATATATAACAAAGGTCTCGGTATTTTTATACTTTTTAATTTAATATCATGCCTTTCAGTGAATTTATTCTGGTTATGATGATCTCCTTTTAAATCCTCTTTCTTGATTTCCAATAACTCTGTCACCTGAATAACTCTGATTTACTTTAATAAAAGAGTGATTAAATAAATGATGATCATAGATAGCGTACTGAAAAGCAGACTGAATGTTGAGCAGTATCATCACTAATACCACCAAAGCCCATTTCTGAGCCAGAAAGCGAGATGTGTGTCTGGCCGTCGGGCTTAAAGTTTTCAGTAACAAAGGAGACTTAAATCCGTCTGGCCTTAATGAAATTAATGAGGCTAGCCATTTGAATGGGGAATAAAAACACATTATGAATTATTTGGAGAATTCCATCCTCGGCCTGTCAGCGATCTGGCTTTGTCGATGAATCAGATGGAGCACCTGCACGCTCGGCCACTTGTAAGCCTGGAACAGTGTGCCGCCTGTTTGATGTCACTTGAACGGTGATGAAATGGTTGCCGCTACCACAAATGAAATCTCCCTCAGTGCACAGAGCCAAGTATTAAGTCTCAAGGCAGACAATTTATGTGGTTTGGCCCTGAAAGGAGGGAAGCTGCCATCACACGGCTCAAGGTTTGCTTTATTAAACCTGAAGGCGAGCTTGAAATGACTGCCTTCGTCAAGTGATACTTTGTGCATCTCGAAAAGGAAATCAGAGGTATTAAAAATGATATGGTTAGAATGAATGAAAGATTTCTGTAGCATAAAATGATAAAAATCCACCGTCTGGTTAAATATTGATGTTATTATTTTATTGCTGTGGGGGAAAAGGTCCACACAATTTCTTTGGGAACAATGGACCTTTACACTGGATGATTCACACAAACAGGAGCAGCAGCATGACGTTCGCAAAAGTAAATCGGTGTCAAAAAGCTTCATGTGAGCAGGATGAGCATCGCTTGCCTGAATTGGATTTTTATTCTTTGTTAACAAGATAACAGAGCTTGCAATCATGTAAGCCGTTACTCCTCAGCAAGCCGAGGCACGATGTTGTATAAACTGTTATCAGTAAATCCCCATCCACCACTTAAGCTAACCTGTAGAATCTCAAATATCTGCTGTTGTCAAGGATTTTCATTTTAAAATGGAAAGTGTGGAAGAATGTGCTCGAATGAAAATCTTGTGGTTGCATGAATAACTTCCAGTGGGCTCAGCTCACATACCTGGATCTGGTGCAGCACACGAAGACGCATCCATTATTAAAAACCTGCCAAAAAATATTTGGCTTCATCTTTTATAGCATCGCTGGATCTAAGAAGGCAGTGGGCACAGGCAAGTTAAGTTAAGTAGGAGCAGGATGAGAAAGGCTTTCATGTTTAATTTGATACAGTTAGAGCAAATGGATGGTGAGCATAGGGCAGTAGCAAACTCAGTAGGATTGGCATGTTCACAAGTGAAGGTTTATTTAATTATTAACATAACCGACATAAAAAGTTTGTGCTGGCTAAAAGATAAAAGTGAAACCCCTACCCACTGTTGTCTTTCCACTATATCTCTTTATTCTCTCTCCCCCCTGCTCTCTCTCTGCCAAAGTGTTTCTAACTTTATAGAGGACGCTCGACAGAAAGAAACTCTGAAGCTTTGATGTTCACTGCTCCAGCTGCTTTATTTTCTGATGGTCTAATGTGACCATTTTTTTTTTAAAATTCCAAACAAAATGTTAAGTGAAACAATAATGTGCCAAATATGCAGCTCCAGTAAGAAAACATTGTTTAGGATATATTCATAATTCATGTAGTAACGTTAGTGCTACAGCTTCACCATTACTAGTTTCAGATGACTGTATTTCTCTATCCGCTGCTGTGTTTATTTTATCACTGCACATCCTCCACTCCCTGCACTGCCTGCTTATCAAAAGCTATTCTGAATGCCTGCAGCATCCCACCCCACGATTCCCTCTGGAGCAGACTGTGTCAGATTTTTGTCACTCAGAGTTGAAACTGTATCAGCTGCACTTGTCATTACATGAAACAACACAAATGTGCTGCTTGCATGCATAGTACCCCCCCGAATCTGATACTGATGTGTCTCAGTGTGTCTCCAAACCTCTGCAGTAATAATGAGAAGGCACATATCAGCATATGGTGAAAATCTGCCACCTGCAGGTGGAAATAGGTACAACAAAAGCAGCCTTATGGAAAAAATCCTCAGTCATGTTAAATGTCTAAGGAGAAAAACTGTTGGATGATACATGCCTCAGATATTCACACCCTGTCATCATGATCGGGATTTATTTGTCCAAACTTCTATTCCAGATTAGTTGCTTCCTTTAAGTGATGTTTTGTTTTGTGTGTGTGTTTGTTCCAAAGGAAGAGGAAGGAGATGAAGTCATGTCCACAGCCACAGCATTATCCAGTCACAGGCTCCCCCCTGGTGCTTATCCGCTGAATTACAACCCCCGCTATGCTGACGTCACCTACAGTGGTCCTTTAATGAGAGATGCTCATGAGGAGAATCCTGAGAGCATCCTGGACGACCACGTCCAGCGGGTGATGAAGACTCCCGGCTGCCAGTCGCCAGGTACAGGCCGTCACTCCCCAAAGTCTCGCTCTCCAGACGGCTTCCCAGGGGGCAAAGGGACAGGACTTGGAACAACGCTGTCCTCAGGCTCTGGCAAACATCCGTCCAGACACGGTTTCAAGGGAGAAACCAGCCACCTGTACCACCACAAACACACGCACCACATCCACCACACGGCCGTCGGGAAGCCCAAAGAGCAGGTGGAGGCTGAGGCAGCCATGCGTGTGCACGGCGGCTTTCCCTGGAACGTGGAGACGAGCCATTATGGATCAAAGTGTCGCAGCTATGCAGATGGCATGGGATCCAGCCCTATGGAGCACACAGGGTACAGGTATGCACCACACTCAAACATTAGTTTCCCTGTTACCCAAAACGCTTTGAGCTTTTCTGCTCACCAGCTGTTTTCCTTCATTATACAGCAACAAAGGTGGCATCCAGTGTAAAAGAGCATTCAAGAAAGGTGAGGAAGTGCGACCTTATGACATGCCAGGGCCTGCAGAGGAGATGGAGAAAAACCAGAAGATCCTGCTGTGGCTGATGGAAGGACAGAAAGAAATGGTTCAACACAAGAGGAGCCCATACGGGTCAGTCATTACAGTTAACTTTATATTTTATCTTTACAGAATGGCAAGTTTTCAGAGTGCCCCTGTACCACTGGTCTGTTTGCACTTTAATGTTAATGTGTCACCTTAAACCTTTTCACCTACAGTACTTTTGTTTGGGCTCCCCTCAAATCAAATTCAAAATTCCGAAGCCACCATGAGTGTGTCTCTGTTCTGCTGATGTTGAAAAAGTCATGACTTTACATTTTAGCAGTACCACTGGCTCTAAGAGGACCATGGGCCATGAGGGATCCCGTCTCAGCTCAGCAGAGCAGAGAGTTGGCACCCAGCTGCGGAACAACGTGCAACCGTCTCACCCTTTCATCCAGGATCCCACCATGCCCCCCAATCCTGCTCCCAGCCCCCTCATCCAGCTGGAGGAGGTGCGGCGGCGGCTTGAGGAGGAGAAGATTAAGTCTGGAACTTTACAACCCAAGCAAAGGTAAGTGGACGAACATGTCCCATTACCACAATTATCTGTCCAATTAATCTCTGCTGTTCAACTGAATGTTAATAACTTGATTCACAGGGGAG
Organism: Centropyge bicolor; assembly: GCA_037975185.1. NCBI lineage: Eukaryota > Metazoa > Chordata > Actinopteri > Pomacanthidae > Centropyge > Centropyge bicolor. Next base: position 1,217,614 of record JBBMOC010000042.1, read on the forward strand.
GAAGCTGGATCTGTTCTTTCTGTTTAGTCTAAATGATACAGTTGGCCTTCTGTTATCTAGCCTGTGTGCTCCTTCCGGCCGGTCTGTGTCTAACTGCTGGGGTTGTTCGGTCCCTCAGGTATGTGATGGAGGTGATCCAGAGGGGTCGCACCGCAGTCAGGCCGGCACTGTTCCCTCCGCTCAGCGTGGTGCCCGCCGTCTCTGACAGCGAGCTCTCCGAGCCCGAGTATGTCCACTGTGTATCAGTAACTCTTCCCACTACCCTCAAATATCCCCATAGGTCACGTCAACCCACTTCACTTCCCATTCTTATCACTGGTAGATCAGTGGCCCAGTCCACCCAGACCCTTCCCAAATCCCCTCGTCTGTGTGATGTATGTTTACTGTCATTATGATGTGATGTCCAACAATCTGTCCCTTAGTTTCTTTTAATGTGGTTTCATGTCTAGTTTTTCCTTTTTCTCATTGTGGGCTTAAGTTGGTGGCTGTTACATCACAAAAAGTGGCCTAGTTTGTGGCAAGTTAATAATATTTAGCATTTTGATTTCAAACATTTTAAGAGACACCGAGATGATTATAACAGACACCTGAGTTAGAAAAGACTATTTTCAGTGTCCATGTTACAAACTATATTATTAGACTGGATGGTAGAAAACCTATCAGATCCCTTGCTGGTTATTTCCCATGAAGAGCAGAAAGAAGATCACAGAGGAAGTAGAAGTGTTCTTGCAGAGGCTGGAGTATTGAAGAGAGGCTCAGCTTTTTGATGTTTTGTCAGAAATCAGTCTGTGTTTGAAGTTTGACTGCCCTCTCACAGAGGCACTTAACAGATGGAAGGAGACAGGGGAACTGTGTTAGAGGCAGATGAAAGACAGATTACGTGGCAGTGCCAGTGGGTGAAGCCTCCGGTCAGACCTGTGAGGACTGGGGTCAGGAGCTGGTCTCTGCCTGGTGTGAACCTGTCAGTACTTCCAATGTTAAAGCTCGAAAATATGTGAAGGAAAGCTGAAAGTGTGGAATTTGGAAACAATGAAAGAAGAGAATAAAAAACAGACAATTCAGTCAACAAAAATACCAGTAAAGCAAACTATGTATTTCTTTACATTTAACATTAAAAGTATGCAGATTTAGCCATTGGTGCTTTGTATTTGCAGTCTACCCATGAACAGACAGCTATGGCTGATTACTCTGATAATGAAGAACACTTAAAAACATGCACGTTCTGGAGTTGGATGGAGTGTCTTTTTTTCTCTGTGATTTCTAAGTGGTTTTATTAAAGCTGTCATGGGGAAGTGCAAATCACACTGAATCTAAAAATATGTGTATCACGTCTGCGTGTTCACATTTGACTGAGTTATGATTCAGATAAGGAGTGCTATTTTTGACACAAATTGCAGCAATCAGGCGAAAGGAGGGTTTTAAAGTGCCTTATTTGCCTCAGCGAGCTGTTGGCCGCAGCCGCTGCTGAGACTAATCTGAATTTCTACCATAAAATCCTGTCATGGAAAACTGGCCACCTCCAGCACGTTGGCATCTGATAGAGGGCAGATTGATGTGACGATGTAAATGCACACCCACAGTAATGTGTCGGCTAATTGACATTCATTGACATCACTCAGCTGCGAGTAAGCTTTTTGAATTTGTACTGAATATTGGCCTTAAAAACATTGCGTTAACCATTACACTGCCAGCTACGATTACACCCTGTCCAATGACTCAAACAGATTGGTACAAAAGATGTCAGAGTGAACACATTTGCGATCACTAAGAATAACATTATCTCATCGTGCATCATGACACACCCAGACGCTGCTGGTAAGATCATCATTTCAGGGCGTCTCCCACTCACAGGAAGTCATGAATACTGAAGTACACCCATTTACTGAAACTGACAGGCTGACAGACTGACTACTCTTCATCAGCAGATCTGGGATCAGTCACAGGTTTAGTTAACCCAGAATACTTGGAAACAGTTCTTGGTATTCAGCCCTGCAGACATCAGTGGGTTGACTAATATTTACTGAGGTTTTGAGATGTCTGTCAAAAACAGACATCGCTGTCAACACTTTTATCTGGATCTATTTTCTCCCAAAGTAGAAAATAGCTAAACCTATCTACTGCAGTATTTTTGTTTTCTAGCTTCACAGTTCACTTGTGTACTTTTCACCTATACATCCTGTTGAAACAGTGCTTGTCATTTTCCTTGTCATTTACCCTGTTGTTTTTGTTTCCTGTCTGTATGAGGCTCTCCTTAGATAATCTCAGTGTTGTTTCCTCCAGACGTGATTATTAATAGACACTGTTTTTTTGTTCTGTACTAATCTTAAACTCACTCAGTCAGCCATCATGTAAACCAAAAAACATCAGGGTGTTTCACTTCTCTCTTCACTCGCTTGACTTGTTTATTTAGTTCCATCATCTTTATATATATGTATATATATATATATATATATATATATATATGTTTCATACAGTAGTGTTAAATTTGAATTTAGCATTATCAGTGTTTCCCCAGTTGCTTTTGAATATGAGCATATTTGTAATTGTCATTAATCTTAGCACAATCTAGTCCAAATGAACATGTTTATAATGCATATTTTCTAAAAAGCGTTCTCTCTTTTTTATCTGCAGACACAAAGCCACTAAAAAGCAGCCCTGTGAAAACACAACTGTGGCCTACTACTTCTGTGAGGAGCTGATACCGTACAGGACGTCTGTCAAAGGGAGGGTCGTCACATTGGGCCAGTTTAAAGAACTGCTGACAAAGAAAGGAAACTACAGGTGAAGCCACATGGACATGCAATTCAAAAGATGTGTCACAGATGAAATCCAGAAGTGATGTTTTATTGTCGGCAAGCAGGGCTGCATTAAGATTGTCTTTAACAGGACATGCTGTGAAATATGGCAGAATTTGAAGTCCTTACTATGTTATTGGAGCTGTAGTTGTTTCAGTATCAGACAGTTAAAAGCTTGAAATAACTTTCAAAGCCATCACACTGGTTTCTAATGTAACTTAAATAATGCCTGCCGGGCACAGTGTAAGTAAAGGTCACCACTTTTAACTTTGTGTCTTCCATCTTTAGGTATTATTTCAAGAAGGTGAGCGACGAGTTTGACTGTGGGGTGGTGTTTGAAGAGGTGCGTGAAGACGACGCCGTCTTGCCCATCTTTGAGGAGAAGATCATCGGGAAAGTTGAAAAAATCGATTGAAGCGTGCACGTTGAAGAGGAACGAGTCAAAGAGCGAGCGCATGATTGGACCGAGGAGAGATTGGATGGCGAAGAGGAAGTGTTTTAGGATTGAAAGCAGAGGAGCGGAGAAGAAAGTGATGCAGTAGAAGTGGAGTTGAAGAGCAACGCAGTGGTCACAGCGGATGACTTTTGAGGCTTGATGACACCGCTGCGGCGACGTTGGACTAGAAGAAAGAAAAAGACCTCATTCACTTCTTTGGAGTGTAATGTAGCATTGTAAAGTTTACTAGATAAATGAAGAACAAAAGTGCTACTAAAGCTACATATTTTTGATATGATGTATCAGAAGGTGTCCTTTCTAAAGTAACCACACTTGTAATTTTTATATGTATTGGTACCAGATGTGTACAGTTTGTGCTGAAAGATAACAAAATTTTATATCTATTTAAGTATTTAAAAAGCTCATTTTCAATCCTACTGAAGCAGGAACCCCTGTTGAAGACGATCAAAATCCTTTATAGGGCTGATTTTTGTTTATTTTCTTATTCATTGAGAGTAAGAGCCCTCTGGACTCTGAAGTTTATGTTCTTCTTAGCGCTTTTATTTACCAGTACTTTGTTTTGTCGCACTCAGTCAGGCTGCACTTTCATCATATAATGTACCACTGACTATGTCTCATCGTAGACTGCAACAAAAAATTCTGCAGCGCCAAGCATGAGTGACCAGAAAAATAGAAACACCTGTGTGGTCTGCTGCAATCCAGCACAACAGCCCAGTGGCTTTTTAGAAGATTCTCGTCTCTTATGGTCATTTTTCAGGTTCAGACTTTGTGGTGGTGTTGCAACGGATTCAAAATACATATAAATAATATATGAGAAACACTAATCCAATCCATTAGTGCAAACTCAGCCTGAAAATGCCCATAAAGTGGAGTCGGTTCCTCTCTGACACAGTCTCAACATAAATGTATAAGTTATTATTGCAGAGTTCTTGTTTGTCGTTGGGCTGTTTTACTGGGTTGCATCAACACAGGTAGTTTTGTTTTGCTGGTCATGTCTTGTGTACTGCATGTAAATGTAGCTGATGGCTGCTGTTTATGTCCAGTCCTCTGCTGCATCGTTCGTCCCAACCCAGTTAAAGTTTGAAGAAAATTGCCTTGGAATAACACAGTAGATGCAATAATACTGTAAAAAAAAAAATTTATGTGATTGAAAATTGAAAGGTGAATATCTATGCAAGTTATTATTTTGTTTACCCTAATCCAAAAACTATATTGAGTATTTATATGAATTAACTCAGTAAGTATTTAGAAAAATGTTCAAAATAATTAGAGGATTAAGAACAGTCCTATTATTGAAAGACTGTTCAAATAAATTTCTCTTAATTTGATTTAATTAATCAGGCTGAAATTTGCTTGTCTAAAAGTTTTACAGTTTTATTGATTAATCCTGATTGTGGATGACTAATTAGAGCCTTTTTTAAAAAAAATTGAATTGAATTATTTCCAAGTTTGACACTGTTCAGTTTCTTGAGTCGAGTGCTGAATTCAGCATTAGAGGTCAGTTTTGTTCCTGCCTGCACCTGCTCATCAGAGGTCATATCACAGCATTTGAATGAGACGGCCAGTGAATGTCATCAGATTACTATCAAAAGTTAATGTGTTTTTAAACATCCTGTAAGTGCTCGACCATTCGGTGCAGTGGAGACTTCAGTAATCCTATAGATTTTATTCCTGGGAGCTAATGAGGGCTAACAGCTAACTGAAATCTTGACATTATGTTTACATCAGCTTCGACATCCATGTTCATTTCTATGATTCCCCAAGACTTAATGTTAAACATCTGTCATCACCGCTTCGTCCATCGATCAGTTGAGAAGAGAAGAAGAGCTGATCTCTAATCTGTAGCCTTCTCGAGCTCATCACAGCTGCATCTTGTGCCTGGCAGGAATGAACTGTTTAGTGCGAACGATCTACTTTTGATGGATCACGTTACACCAAAGAGAAAAAAAAGTAGATGGTAGACACTGTAGGCTCGCTCTTGAATTTCCCTCACGCTGATATTCCTCTTCATTTTGTGGCAGCATTTACATTATCACTACGACATCACAGCTCTTGCATGAGAGGAGAGAATGTTTTTTTTTAATAAATGGGGAATATGATTGCAGTTTTCTGAATCATCTTGTTGTGAACGGCTCTTCGTGAAGCTCACGGGCCATTTAGATCTCGCTATTATTACAACACTGAAAAGACATCTCAGCCAATTTCTACTTCCTGTCCCCTCTATTTGGAAATGTAAATGACACTTTTGCACTGGAATAGCACAAACTGAAATGAAAATAAAAAGTCATGGCGCAGTCAGCTGAAGACATTAAGAATCAAGGCCATCATAGGGTTTTTTTCTTTCTGTGCTTTTTCATTGTGCAGGACTCCATAGTGAGGAATGTGCTGTGATGAAAGCCTTTTTTTTGTTGGGGAATAATAGGCAGGAAGACGAGCGGACCTTGAGGCCAGAATGCTGCATCGTATGTGTTGTTGCATAGAAACGCAGCTGAAGGAAAATCTCCTCTTCTGAGATGCTGCCTTTTTTTTTTTTAGACTCCCAACTTAAATCAGTTTAATATATTTAATGTTTTTGCCCCCAGTGGTTCTTTGTATGTTAAATTATACGTTTATGAGTTCATAATCAAGTGAAATACTAAAAGTGTTATCTTGATTATCATTGTTTGTTTCTTTTGAAATATAGAGTATTAAATCTGTTATGATTCTTACTGTGAAAGCCCCCAAATTAAACTTCCCTTATTTAAGATCAATGTATATAATAAACATAAGAGTGCCTTTATTACTATGCTAATGATGTCTGCAGTGTGACTTTCAGACAGATGGGACATGAAGACCAGGGATTTGCTTTATATGTTTTGTTTAGACTTTTTTTTTCTTGTTTAATGTTTGTCACTATTCCACCTTTTTTTTTTAAATGTAAATATGTACAACTTAAATTGTCATGAACCAGCAGCCCAGTCAGCACATTCATTACCCCGGACCTGTTTCTGTTCACTAACTAGCATGGTGACCATTTAAAGGTACCTGGACAATAAATACATGCAATAAACCAGCGCTTGAGTTCTGAGTGTAATTTTGCTGCAAACATAAATGAGATGTGAGAATTTAAAATGTGATTTTAAGATGACCTGAAGGGGGCAGTCTTTCTTTACTCTTAATATTGCTTGCTCATCTCACAAATTCTTCCACTAAAACTGTTAGGACAAACATATCGATGTTGGACTGAGAGTGAATTGTGGATCAGTGTGCTGAATGTAAAAACAGCAGCGAGTATGTTCTCTGCAATCTGAGTGGATCAGAGGACTGGAGCTCCACAAACACTCTCTTTCTCTGTCTGTGAACATATTGATTTAAAATAAATATTGATAATCAATTACCAGGAATTGCTTTTACCTTCACTCATACGAGCGAAACCGGCACCTCATACTCAGGAGAGCTGTTTAAATGAGCAGGATGTTTGGAGCGATTAATGCTTCACTGCTGCTGTGATGTGTTACAGTTGAGCTTTTAACCAACAGGCTGGTGTTGGACTCATGATTGATTAGCTGGCACTATAATCAATACCTTGAAGCACATTGTGGAGCTAACCTTTAATTAGACTGCTTTTTTTTTTGTTGAAATCTTTATGGACTCGAGACTTTATGTGTGTAATAAGCAGCCACTATTTTCCACCTCTCAAACACTCGGTGTGACTTCATCCTACGACCTGCCGCTCCTTAATGCTCCTGTTGATAAGATCTCTCTGCCACACGCCGACCTGCCTGTGAACTGTCCCCTTTCATGGACCTCCTCGTTTGAGTCAAAGCTTTGTGAGTTTGTAACCTCAAACCAGGGAGGCAACAGGTTGGATACAAAGGAAGTGTGTGCCTTATGGTCCGCAACTGACATTTAATGACACACTGCATCAGCAAAGCCACCAGCACTGTGAATGAACCACACACATCTTGTCTCTTTTGTAATGTTGTACAGCAAATGTTCTACAAATGCAGCAGCTCATGTTTGAATTTACAGTTTTTAAATTTGCAGTGTCTCAGTATTTCTGCATGGTTTTGCAAAGTGGTCCTCAAATAACATTGTGTTTGAGAATGACAATAAAGACAGTCCACAATATACAAACTGGCTTTATACAGTATAATATGACAAACAAGAGGCCAGCCTCAGCAAGATATGTACATCATAGAGTTTGTGATTAAGTACAGGTCAGTTTCCTGCCAAGATGAAGTCACCGATAAATCATCCATCAAAGCTATACGTGATAATGATGATCATGATTTAAGCTCCTCTAACAACTTGATCAAATTACAACTAGAGTAAATGTACGATGGGAAAAGTTGGAACGGTTTGCTATAGTGAATGATGTCAGGTACTTAAGTCACATGGTCAATTACTGCCTCATATCTGATGCCATTCATTTGGAGAGAACCATTGTTTGTGTTCAGATACTGATACTGTTACCAGTGTCACATCCAGATCTGAGACTGATGCATCTTGGGTAATATGACAGTTGCTTAATGCTGCAGCATGATCCTATAAATATTAATTTAATATTAATTATTAATAGTTTTAATAGGATTAAAACTGCTGATACATGTAAACAATCTCTCTCTCTCTCTCTCATACAAAAAACTGATAGAGAACATCAGTGCATCATTTCTAACTCAGACTACTGTCATTTAAACCAGTCACTTCCGCCTCCAGTTGCATTTGCAGGAACTTGCATCCTGCCTCAGTAACATCGGGTAAAATAATCGTCCACTTGTAACTAAACACAGAAATCTCATTTCCGTTTGCCGCCTTGGAGGTGAGATTGTTTTTCAAATTGTAAAACCTCAAGATCTGGATGAATTCTTGCCATCCTCCATCTCCCCCTTCGGCCCGCTCCTGTTTGTTTATATTCATAAACAAACCTCCTACTCATCAAACAAGTGCTTTTATAGAGTGATTTCAAGCCTTTATTAAACCACCATGGCCGTCACCTTAATCAACCTGAGAATGCGGCTGCTTTGCAGGGCAACAGTAAAACACAGGCTCGGACCATGTTTTCAGTCACGTAACTATAAATTTCCTACAATCACTTCCAACCTAACAGGCCTAATTTCAGCAGCTCCGACACATAAGGCACTAGCATTCACAAAAAGAACGCCCACTCTGACCCCACTCTGTAGGTGCACATTGAGTAATCTCACTGTAAGATATGTGTTGCAGTAAAAGCCTTGTTCCCTCAGTGATTGTACATCTAACTTCTGTGATAATGGAGATGCTGTCAGTCAATGTTTTTTCTTTATGGCATCTGCTGTCGGAACTGCTGAAGGTCGGAGGGGGCAGGATAATTATGTCGAGAACATGAATCATCATCCTTCAAAATTTGGTCATGAATTAACCTTTAAAATGATCAGAGGAAGTTTAGGTTCCATCTAAACTGTATAATCATTACAGCAACAAAACTAATCTGTGTTAGTTAGTTAGTAGCATCAAACGCTCTCTTTCAATCTTAGGTCACCATCTGAGGCTGTTCTGTTGTAATTAAAACGGTTGATATAGCACCAAGAGGTTCTGGAGTTCGAGACATAATATAGAAATAAAAAATAAGATCATTAAATAATAAGTTAAAAACTAATGAAATGCAAGCTTTTCTAAATGCAACGAGAGAGCTTACATTGACTTCAAAAGCACATCAGCAAAAAAAGCATGATTTTTTTCCACACATTCAATTATTGAATGAAAATCACGCTTCTCAGAAAACTGTGTCTCGCTCATTTTCTCACAACAGGACGTGCGTTTCTTGTTGCTTTCGCATAAAAAATGAAAGTACAAATATCTTAAAAAGCCCTGATGCACTCCGTTTGAGTCTTCAAAATGTTTTACGCAGCTTCTCTATTGACTCACAGACTTCAGAGGGAAACAACGGGCAGCTCATAAAGAGGGAAAATGTGAGAGTATAAAATTAAATGATGTGGAGAGCGTTTCAGAAAATGCGCTTAAATAATTGAAAAAGCACTACAACTCATCGACTGATTCATTAACCACTAAAACAGTGTGTAATTATTCCAGGGGTTCACTGCGGCGGACGCACTGATGCGAGCGTGTGAACACATGAACGCGTGCTGTCACCAAAACATCCTTTAGTTTATCACACTAATGAATAAGACTTCAGTCAGTGGTGCAGCGGATCGATGGATCAGAGCAGGGTCCCATTCTCTGGACGTCCATTAATGACTGTGAGGCAGCTCCATCTTACAGTAGGTGTCTTTACTGCTGTGGCCCAACATACACCTGTGATTATCACTTATGGACTCGTCAGATCTCTCAGATCATCTGTAACCAAAGCTTGTGTAGCTTGTTCATGTCCATTTGTTTGTACAGCGTCTCATGTTATTGATCGTCTTCCCCTCTGAGTTCTGCCTCCTGTTCAGACACAAATTCAATATAAAAGAACAAATTAGTCGAAAGCTTTGAACATTGTTGAGTCAATTTATTTTGCTTCTTTTATGACAACAAAAGCTTAATTTATTCATTACTGTCTTCCTTTAAATACAACATGGCCTGTGCTGCCTCCGGCTCTGCTCTCACCTCCCGGAGAAGCAGCCATCTCCTCACGATCACCTCGTGCTCCTGCAGCAGAAAACAGCAGCGAGCGGCCGAAGGCAGCAATTTAATATGCGGGAAGAAGCCAATTAATACGTCCTGATATTTACTGGAACATATAAGGAACATTGCCCGTGCAGAGATGATATTTGGTATTCTACACTCTGACCTCGTCGCTCCCTGCAAGCGCCAAACACAACACAGAAGATATAATGTTCCACCAGAATCACGCTGGATAAACCACCCGCTATGTTGAATCTTCCATGTATGAGCATTTTCATGATTCCCAAAGCAAAACACCCCCAACCTTTACCGGGAATATACCGTTCTATATAGTGAACGTATGAGTGTCAACCCAGGAGAATAGAGCTGCAGGTCGAGAGGTCGCTGCTCTCTTCAACATATTAAACTGTTGCTCGGAGCAAACAGTCTCTTCATATGACATGTAATGTACTGTTGGTCAGCAGCAGGTAAACATTGGGGCATGGATACAAACCTAAAGGGGCAGTTCACTAAAATCACAAAATTATCGTACCACTTCACACTTTCATAGATAGATAGATAGATAGATAGATAGATAGATAAATGGGCAAGTAGGCGGGCAGACAGGCAGACAGACAGGCAGACAGACGGAAAGACAGACAGGCAGGCAGACAGACAGACAGACAGACAGGCAGATAGACAGGCAGACAGACAGACAGACAGGCAGATAGACAGACAAACAGACAGACAGAAAGACAGACAGATAGACAGGCAGGCAGACACAGACAGACAGACAGACAGAAAGACAGACAGACAGACAGAAAGACAGACAGACAGACAGGCAGACAGACAGAAAGACAGACTGACAGACTGACAGACTGACAGACAGGCAGACTGACAGACAGACAGACAGAAAGACAGACAGACAGGCAGGCAGACAGACAGGCAGACAGACAGACAGGCAGGCAGACAGACAGACAGAAAGACAGACAGACAGACAGAAAGACAGACAGGCAGACAGACAGACAGACAGATAGATGTACAGTAGAAACATGATAAAACTTTGTCCTTTTTCTCTGCAGCCTTTGTGCTGTGCTATAAACGTCAAAGACAGATCTGATGAATTAGTCAAATATTCGAGCCAAAAATATTCAGCGAGCTAACTGGATCTGCACCTGCTGAAATGAAATCAACAGCACAAGCAATATGACTGTTCTTGCGCGCCGAGGCCTTCTCGATGTCTGCGCGTCCGGCGGTGTCGTGACGCTGGAGCAGAACAAACAGTTAATGAAACGAGATGGAGAGCAGAGCTGCTGCAAGAAGATACTTTTCAATTACTTTCATTAAAAGGTAATGGGTCCTTGCGCTGATCTAACAGAGAGCGTTAATGGCAAAGTGCATCTCAGTGAGAAATAGTCTTAACGAGACATCGTCTCAGCTTTTTGGACAGTTTTTAAAATTTGGTATAATGTTGTTTATTTTACTTCAGTCATGCTCATTTAGAATCGAATAAAACCTCCATGATGATCTCACAGCAGAAAATACTTTATTTGGTCATTTAAGTACATTGTGTTTTCAACATTTTGATAAATATCTATTCAAATATACATATATATATTATTTAAATTTACAGGCTGTTACATTTGAAAACTGCATGATGAAACAGAATAAACAGAGAGACGCTTGAGTATATGCTGTAGAGCCAAAGGGCAAGATCACAGCAGACGCACTGGACAGAAATGGTTCAGTGGAAAGGAGAGTGTCCTGCTTGGAAATTATTCTCTGTCGAGCAAAATTGCATCTTACACAACACAACTAAGAGGCGAGAAGATGTTTGTTTTTACAGCTCTGAGGTAGGACACAAGCTCACAGCGAAAACAGAGAGAGAGAGATAGTGAAGGTCTGCTTTCATTTGGAGAGATGAACTAAACCATCCATGTTCACATCTTGTAGGATTCTCAATACAAAAAATACACACGTTTTAAAATACATAGCTCATAAATGCTTAAGTGCACTCATTGATAAACAGATTCATTTAAAGATACAATATTTTACACCAAAGAGAAACATGCCATGAACACAATCATTGCAAAATACAAGTAAAGCAAGAACATGTTTTCGTGTGGGGAACAAAAAGTCTTCAATCAAAGACTGGTTTTTCATGTTCTTATAAACTTATCTTTTATCAAAATTCATACCTTTTGACACCTGATTCTTTAACTTCTTTACACCAGATCACAATCCAGAATTTTTTATGAGAAGATTTTAAATGCTGGTATAAAATTGAAACTCAACTTCATGTTTGCACACAATTTTCTGAAAGTGTTTCTTTTACGTTATAACATATACAATTTAAATATACTGATAAATAACTGTGATATCTTGACAAGACAGAACAGCATCTGCATGCAAGATACAAAGATCCAATATGGTCCAGCTCCAGTTAGAAAACTACAACCTGAATAAAAGACTCACACGTTCAAAACTAGTCGGAGAGATTTAATCAGACTTTGAAGATGACAGTCACACACACACACAGGTTTAATTAGCTGAACATACAGTCAAACACGGTGATAGAAATACTCAGGCGTTGACTGGCACAGGATGGAGGAGGAGGAGCACCACACTGCAGAGGAAAGAGTCACGACAGTGATCCCAAACCTGCATCGACCCTGTCTGAAGTCAAACCCTCTCCCACAGTCGCAAACAGCTTTGGACCGTTTGAAGAGGTGAAACACAGAAACATGATGAGACACATTCTGTGCTGCTTTTAAAAAGTGCTGCAATAATGTAGATTCTCAAACACTGAAAATAAATAAATACAAAGTGCAGGCCATGGTTAAGGCAAATGGTGGAAACAGGAAACACTGAGTTAGTGGATCATTTATGGAACATAGACAACTGGTTCTTGGTTGAAGTTCACCTTGATACTCTGTGTTTATCTGTGTTAATATGTTTATGCATGAGTTCTCGATCTCCTCTTCGCCACCTGTTTGCAAATGTGAATGTCAAGATGAGAGGTTTGCACTTTTTTTTTTCTTTTTGAAATATTAGCTGCGACGTCTCTCACATAAGGCAATCTGTGCTCGGCAGTGCTGAGTCACTCGTCAAGTCTGCCGCTGAAAGGGCAAATTCAGTGTCACCGTGGCTTCTCTTGGCTCCGCGATCGGCCTGTTAATCATCTCACATTCATTCTGTCGCACGTGCTCCTCGTTCATCTGCGACACCTCCGTGGAGCCGGCCTCGAAGCCGGGCACCGTGTTGGCCACATGAACCACATGAACCTTGTTCCGGCCGTTTTTACTGAGGATGCAGCTGAACACTTTCTTGAAGCCTTTGCGAAAGTGCTTGGACACCAGAGCGTAGACGATGGGGTTGACGCAGGAGTTGGCGTAGGCCATGCAGTGAGACAGGAGCCTGAAGGCGTAGGTGGTCTGGTTGAAGGGGAAGTCTCCGTACAGGTAGCACAGGATGACCACGTGGTACGGCAGCCAGCAGATGCAGAAGAGCACGGTGACGATGATGATCATTTTGGTGACCTTGCGTTTGGCCCTCTTGGATTCGGACATGCCGTCCAGAGGGTCGACGGCCGTCCACAGGTACTTGATGGTTCGAGTGTAGGACAGGCTGACTATCAGCACGGGGATGACGTAGCCAAACAGGAAGGTGCAGGTGTCCAGCACCTTGCGGTTCTGCTCCTCCCAGCCGGGGATGCACACGGTGCTGTTGGCGTAATCGATCAGGTCGTAGTAGCTGAGATAAGGACCGGCGAAGACCAGAGACAGACCCCAGATGATGACCATGGCCACCACAGCGTTACATGGGGTCCGCAGCTCTCTGGAGCGCAGCGGGTACCGGATGGCCAGATACCTAAACAGAGAACATGAAATAATGCACCCACATGTTGAGACAAATTACATGATCACGATAGCTGGTGGACATGTTGAGCCAGTGTGATCCTGTATAATAAGTATAGGCCTGAAAGAAAATAATTCTCAACAGTATCATGCTAGATCCAAATTTAAGCTTCACATTAAAATCTAAATTTCTGGCTTCTGGTTTCTGACTCGTTTTCGTGCAATAAAACCTAAATTAATTGTTAGAGCCGACTCAATATTTAATCAAATCATTGATTAAATTTCTTTCAAATTAGTTGAACGACTCAACAATCTCTCCACGTTCCCCCTGAGCTACAAGTGCCCCTGGGTGGGATTCACTGGTTTGATCCCTGCCGGCGCAAATTTCTCCAAAATCATTTAAAGCCTCAAGGAACTGAAATTCATGATTCTGTGTGAGTCATGGATGATGAAATGTCAAAGAAAGTGGGGAAAAAGGAGCATTCAAGAAAAGAATCATTGTTAGCTTTTCTGTTAATTATTAGGCTGTTTTAAAGCTCAACTGATAAAATGTCCTCATTACATGTAAACAGGTAGTCATGGCTGAAAATTGAGATATAGAAGAGACTAAATGTTGAAAATTAAAATCCAATATATACACATTGTTGTTTTCTGCTTTCAAAGCTTCACCTTTTGAATCCAGTGTGCAGTCACATACAGACAGTGTTGCATGAGCCAATAGGACACGACAACTGATTTTGGTAACACACATGAGGGAAACATCCACCGGCAACATGCCTCCCACTGATGGTTCTGTGTTGGACGATAAACATTCACACCACAGCTGTTTGTGGGTTTTATTGAAGAAAAAGCACCTGAGGGAAATGTGACACGCTGGCTGCAACATCCACAGAAAGGTCTTGTAGGCTTTTCAACAGGATCTGAACCTGCATGGGTCACATGGTAAAACCGCCACAATAGCACACAGCGTGACCAGGCCTTATGCTGCTGATGTTGCTGAGCAGGTCGGCGGTAAATCCCAGCATGCATCACGTGGTGCCGTGAAAAAAGATGTTTTTATGCAGCCAACCTCTTTCAATAATCTGACACAACACTGCTTTTCACACACCATCGCTGAAGATACTCCCTCCTCATCACCTGGTTAGTTCATCTCTGAGCACGTACTTGCCATATTCAGCATGCTGCTGTATGAGCTAATGTTCTCTGAGGGAAAGGATGTGCTTGACGTATTGCAGCCATTTTTGGCCCAAGGCGGGGGATTCTGGGTAAAGCTGCAAATCCTTGTCCTACTCATTCACATTTACAGGACACTTCAGGCGGCTCTCCAGAATCAGAAGAAGCAGCCTGTCTGGTCTTTGAGCCCTCACTGAAATGGGGCTTAAGGCTCTTATGTTGCACATGAAAGGGAAAAAGCAGACACCTTGAACCTACTTGTCACATATGGAGGCTCAGACTCCATGAGGCTCGGACACATTTTCAGACATCACATGTGTGCTTGGTGGAAATTGTTTAAAAAAAAAACCTTGAACATAGCCAAGAGTTAATGGATGACAAGATTTTTGTGGCTTTTTTTTCTTCCAAATTATGTTTTGCTGACTCAGAAAGCCATTAAAATGTAGAAAAGCAGCAGCCTGTGAAACATCTGTTGGATGAAATACACCATTATCGCATAAAATAAAACTGAGTATTGACTAAATTTCAAAGTATCAGCCTCTTCCCAAAGTACTGCCTCAGTCCAGATGCTGTTTTTTTCTTCCTAAATGTTTGCTGAGATGTAACATTGGTCATAAGAGACACACATGAATAACTTTTTTTAATCTCTAAAAGCAATAAAGCCAAATTGTTTTTCTATGGAATAATTCTCACATTTCTCTGGCATAAGATCACAGTGAACGTAGACGTGTGGGTTTCACACAGCAGCAACAGCAGCAGAGACTTTCGATTGAAGGACTTTGTGTGTGTGTGTGCGTGTGTTCTGCTCGCTCAGCCTGAACTGTGATTTAATTCCTGCTGGGAATTCCTGGTCTAAAGTGTGACTATAAGCTGCTGCTTTTCCCCACTTGTTGCACAGGAACTGAGGAGGAAAACAGCAGAAATTCATTAACCTCCCAGCTCGGATGTTCCTGCTCTTTTCCAGGCCTGAGCAGGAAACGTCTGTCTGGCGGGTTGAGAAAAATCTATTGAATCCTCTAAAGTGTAAACAGAGGCAGTGTGAGCAGAGGGTGTGTGCTGCAGAGGGCAGCTGCACACCGACTCTGTCCATATTGACCGAGCTGACAGTGTTGCCCAACAACTATAATAACGGCTTAGAGCTCACACTGTGGGGGATATAATTTTCAGGCCGGGATAATGCATGATTCTCTCCCAAGATATTCAATTACACATCCAGTGTGTCTGTAAGGTCTAATGGGGCTTTGACTAATGGTCTTATTGTCCATGCTGTTACAAAAGAGAGACAAGAACAGATGAGAAAAATATATTTGTCATGAATTAAAAGCACCCTCACTGCGACATGTGATAAAGTAGTAAATAAAAGAAATCATAAGAGAGTGGACTGAATGAATGCTTCCTTATGAAGATTACATGATTCTTTCATGTCTTATAAAACCTGTTACGAATATGAATAAGGAGATACATATATGTATGTAAATATGGTCCATTAACAAACACCATCACCGACTTGCAAGGATGCACATTATTAGAAGAATGCAAGACATAAGCTTAAGTAATGCGTGTGTCATTGCCAGAGGACGACTGACAGAAAGGCTGATTAATTGATTTGAAGAATGTATTGATTACTTACAAAACCCTGAGGCCACGCCACAAGTTATTCATCACATCTCTTGTTGTCCTTTGTCCCTGCCTGAGATCCTCAGATGCTTTGGGTTTGGTTAGTCCAGTGTCCAGATTAATACACAGAGGGGACAAAGCCTTTGTAGTCAGGACTATTTGACTTTAGAAAGACCAGGCTGAGGAGATCAAGGCTTCTGAACTCTTCATACCCATGTTTTAAAAATTGCTTATTATGATAGGATAAACCTTTATTTGTCCCATAGTGGGGAAATTGACAGCCCTCATATAACAACATAAGAGATCAATTGTTGGTAGAGACAATTCTGTCCTCCCAAAATACGGGTAGGGTCATGCCTCTGTGTCCATATGCAAACCTGTGCCCTAGTGTCATTGATTCATTGACTCGTGCTGGATGAATGATGAATCATTAACTCTTGTTTCTCACCATTCAGGAAAGCAAGAAGTGTGAATTAACATCCATTAAGTAACACATTAGTAAAGCCTTACTTAAGTATATATTTTCTACTCTTATTATAAAGTGTTGTAATTCATAGCATCATCTGCACTTTATGTTGAAAACCTGCTGGATTCCTTCATGGTGACGTCCCTCCAGTGTAAACAAAGCTTTGAAAACTGCAAACTACTGGTTTGTGTACTCAGTATATCATTTCTTTTCCTCTATTTACTGATTTAAACCCTTGGAAGTTTTAATGCATTCCCTCTATGTAATAATATGCGCCCTTGAATCAATACATTTTTCATGAGTTGGTTTTCTTTCACCTCTCCAGCAACATTTCTGCTCCAGAACCTTGAAACTGACTTTTAATGAACTGCATCACATCTGCATCAAAACACACTCACACACGCTTCACTTGAGAAAAATCTCATTCTCCTGTAAAGATGAATTACTAAATAGATTCAACAAAACAGATGTATGAGCGAGTGAGTGAATGACACCCTGCACAGTTAGGCAAAGCAAAAGGGAATACAAGATAATGAGCAACAGCTATTGTCCAACCAATTAGTCAGACCATCGAAATATTGATCATCATAATTCTGATAATTAATTGAATCAATTAATTGTGTCATTTATGAAGTAAAAATGTCAAATGGTATCAGCTTCTCGAATGTGAATATTTGCTGCTTTTCTCTGTTTTATATATAGTGAATAAAAGTGAATATTTTTGGGGCGTTTGTTGATCCGACAATAGAAGCAAAGCAAAATTGAATTAACAGACTAATAAACAATGGAGATAATCATTGTTGTTGTTGCAGCCCTCACAACAACAACCTTTTGCAACCAGGAGGCAAAGGGCTTTATGGGAAATATTGCTTTCATTTCGAAAAGCAGCACTAGTAACACTAACAATCATCCCCCATCTTTTCTCATTTGATTACAATAATTATTTCGAGGTCATTCGGAAATTGTATATGGATGCTTCAAATGTCACATTGGGGCCTTGTAGGTAGGTGGAAATCAGTAATTGCCGTGTTATATAAGATGCCGCAGTGTGTGTTTGTGTGTGCATGATAAAATAGTTGTGGCACTGGCAGACGATGAAGATACCTGTCGACGGAGACGGCAGCAAGCGTGAAGCTGCTGGCGTGCATGGTGAGGTTGATGAAGAAGTGCACCACTTTGCACATGAAGGAGCCGAACACCCAGCCCTCCAGGGAGTAGATGGTGGCTTGGAACGGGACGCAGAAGATGATGAAGAAGAAGTCGGCCACGCTCAGGTTGAGGATGAAGAGGTTGGTGGTGTTGTAGCCCACCTGGCCGCTCCGCAGCAGCACGGCCAGCACCAGGCTGTTGCCGATGGTGCCCAGCAGGAAGATGAGGGAGAAGACCACCGACACGATGACGCTGGTGGGGTTCAGCTGGTAGCTCTCCGACACGTTGGCCTGCCCTCCCAGCTTGCTGAAATCCTCAAAGTCAGACATGTTGCAAGTCTGAAATAGGAGATTAGACAAGATGCATGGGTGAAGCAAATTTTTATCATTTTCCTTCTGGCTGTTTTGGCATGTGTCCTGGGAGACGACTGAAATCACATCATAACAATCCAGCATCATTCTCTTCTCTTAAAGACAAGGCTCATGCACTGCTGCTCAGTATTGACACAAAGGAGCTCATGGGAGTTTGGTGACGAGTTAGTCTTCAAAACTTTCTAAATGACTCTAAAAAAGTTGACAAGCCTCCACACACCACAAGGTTTCTTTATCCAATTAATCCCCAGTGGAGTCACACATATTAATAAAACGAGAATTTTAATTGGCTGGTGACGTTTTGTCAGATGTGTCCTGGGAATCATTTCACACAATCACAAAGGAAGTTGTCATAGGGTATATATCCAGATTTGGAAAAATGGAAATCTTGAATTAAATGGTGATGCTAAATTCATACTTTATATTTTTATACCCTTTTTTTCTGATAAGTGGGAAAGAAGGTGGCCTTTAAAGTGAAGTTTGATGTTTTGCTATGTAAAGAACTGGAGCGATTTTTCGGCTGGTGTTCAGGTGTTTGCAGCAGCAGATTCAGCCTCTAATCCGCTAAAACCCAGAGCTGTCTGAGTGCCCATCGTCTGCTGGATTCAAGAGCAGACGTCCATCTTGGCCAGAGAACCTTTGCTCTGGAACACATCATCTGCTCATGGTTAATCTCTGTGCATTTCTGACTGGTGTAACATCAGGTTGGAGCTTCTGACGCGTTGGTAAAATGACGTCTCCGGTGAGGCCGCTGTGCACTCTCAGGCTTTTCTTTTGTCAAATTGCCATATTACTGAATGGCGAGTGGTAGAAAATTGGGGCTTGAAAGTAGAGAGGTTCTCTGGATGGTGAAGTACGAATCGCAGCGAAGAGAGACGCCCAAGCTCAGCGTGTTTGGATTAATCCCATCTATCTGCCAAAGAGATCAATTCTGGATAAAGTGTTAAAAACTGTGCTGTTTGTTAAGAAGTAGTTGATGGAGCTGAGCCATTTATAAAAACGTCATTTCAAAGAGGCAGGGAAGGATCAATTGGAATAGATTGGATGTTAAGATTCAAAAAAATTATTACTCCATGTCATAATTGCTTCTCAGGATTTGAGCAGGTACTTTCTTGAGATTGTCGAGAGCAGGCTTCTCCGCAGCTGATATCATAATGCCAACTGCCATCCAGAAGCTTTTAGAACCAAAGGTAATTACGGGCAGCTGGAAGCAAATGCGCCATATCTGGTTCAAGTGTATATGCTGCCATATCACTTCACATATGGAACTTCGTCGCAGCCTTTTCATGTGAAATCAAAACCCAAACTGAGTGACGAACTGCAGATTTTCATCCTATTCTGTTATCTTCTTAATTAGCGCCACAGAATCAGTGTTATTCTGAGAAAAAAGGGAAACAACCCACATGTCTGACAACCCTGCTCTTTGCCAAGCTCCAACCACCACAAGCATTTTCACAGTACAAAGAAGAGACAGAAACGATTGTTCGTGGAATCACCCTAAAGCAAGAAAGTCGCTTGATCTGAATTGAACTGAAGAAGCATGAAGGTTTCTAATTATCCTACTCAAATTAACAGACTAGCATTTTATATGCAAGCCGCATGATTAATTAATGCTCCATATCTATGGCAGGATATTTGCAAAATTCATTGAGCTGAATAACGTTGCAGCTCCGAGAAGCTCAGACTGCAACAAAGCAACTTGTGTGAGATGTGATTGTGCCAGATGTGTTGTCAGAACTGAGAAAGGGATCAATCACAGATCTGTTGTCTTAAGTCGTCCTCAGGTTTTTGTGCCGCCGTTTCTCAAATCTCAGCAATAACCAGCTTGAAATGAATTATTAAACATGATTAAACTTTCAGCATCCTTTGAGTATAAACTCTGCTGCCGGTCTATCTGCATAATCAGAATCGTGACTGAGGACAAAATGAAGAGGATTTTTCCAATCACAGCCAAATGACACTCTGAAGACAGGAGCAGTGTTTTCTTATTAACCTGATAAAGAGGCAGGGTTTGATCATCGGCTGCTTGATGCTGCAGAGGAATTTTCCTCCAGCTCTCTGTCCACCCCTGAATTAAGCAGCCTCTCTCTCAGTGTGGCTCATTCCCTCTTTCTTCCCACCAGGGAGAGACAATCTGGGCTGATATTAAATTTCCGACTGTGGTGGGATGTCAGAGGCACAGAGTCCAGCCAGTGCAGAACATGTGCAGGAGTCTCATGGGGGGGGGGGGGATCAGAGAAAACAGGGACGGGCGCACGGCGGCTTTATGAGCTGGCAGGTTGTGGAATTAGCCGACTTTGGCTGAGCTCAGCGTGACGGATGTGAGGGTGTAATTTAGAATCTTTGGGTGGGAAACAATGGGTGATGAAAACAGAGGTAGAGGGAAGGAGCAGGAGGAGGGTGGGGGGGCTTGAAGCACAGCCTGACTTGGGGAAACATCTTCATTCTGATGGGAGAGCCTTCAGCAATAAAAATGATGAGCAGGCACAGATAGGACAGATTGCATCAAATGTTTGGCATCAATAAGCAGCAGAGATATAATAAAACACATTGGATCAAATCTCCCTCTGGCAGGTGAGATTAACAAACTTTAAATATCAGCTGAGCAGCAACATTTCTGCATCTTTTAATCAAATGTTTAAAAAGGAAAAATTCAGCTTGTGCATCATAAATTTGAATCGTAAACATTCTACAGATCCTTTCCAACATTTCCATTTGAACACAAACAGCAGAATCAGATTACAGATGCAGCCTGATAAACCTACCAGCTTGATGATGGGTGGCTCAGTATCCAAAGCTTCAGCGCTCGGCTCAGATCAGGAACAACACTGCCGGCAGACCTGCTCTGTCAGGATGCTCATACTCTTCACACTGGAGCCTGTGTTCTCCCAGTGTCCACCGCTATCTGCCTGTGTTGCTGGCATCTTACTCTTTCTCCGCCTCCCCCCTCCATCGCCCTCCTCCACCCCATCCCCTCTCCCCCCCCACCCCCTCGTGAGGACTCCTCCTCCACATTCACTTTAATGTTCACACTTCACTGCAGAAAAGGGATTGCAGAGCGAAGGTATGGAGGGAGGCTGCAGCTCCCGGACAATCTATTCACAATCAGTGCATAATCAGGAGGTTCCCTGACAAACAACCTGTGAGCAACGCTGGCTGCCCCTTAAAGAGTCTGCACATGAACCCAAATGAGGCAGTGACCTTTGCATTTGCATTCATCTTTAACGTTGCTTGTTGTGTAGTGAAACCATTGTGTGCAAAGAAGGAGCACGGTTCTGTTTTGCAAATCAATTCAGGAGGGACAAGAGGGAAAATAATAGACGCCGATAATAGATGATCTGTGCAGACGCTGTCACAGCTTTAATTTGATGTTAGTGCAGCGTCAGGTTTTCAAAATTAAAACAGACGGGTGATGTCACTGTGGGCGCGTGGGACTTGGAATATGATTGTCTGTGTCCCAGAAGAGAAAACACTCAGTCACACTAAATCCGTCTGACAACTGTTGTGTGTTTAGCCAAAGAATGACTTCATTTAACAACTTGCATGAGTGATATATTTCCAAACATACTTTCTAATTTAATAATCTTTTAATGACTCCTTTAAGACCAGAATCAACTTGCAAGATGTCAACAGTAAACTGCCGGCTCAGGTGGCGCATCTCATGCTGCAGGCTGCGTTTAAGATGCATCTTTATTTATGATCGTAGTGTCAATAACACATCATCAGGAAAAGCATTAATAAATACATGATTATTCGTCCAGAGATGTTTAACACTTTGGAGATTCACTAATAATAGCACTGTTGGTGCAGGTGTTCGTCATATGCACGCATCTAAATCTGTCCTTGCTTGTTGTTAAAGGCAGATTATCTTGTCTCCAGCGGCACCTCAGGTCTGTTGTTTTCATTATTTGTCACACTTCCTGTCACTTATTCTCTCGTTGTCTCCCAGAGTATTTGTGTTTCTTGCCTTCTGTGCCAGCTCATCTTTCTCTATTGTGTCAAATGTTCCAGCATTTCTACTGTTTAGTTCTGCTTAAGTAAAGATCTTGATATTTTGAAAACCTGAACTGTCTCCTGAGTCCCGTTCCTTCATTACTCACTGTAGTAGAAATATCAAAATCACAACATACCATGTACAAAAATCAAACTTTACTGTACTAAACAAATTGTGACATTGAGTCTTTTCTTGTCCGTCTTCTTGTGTCATGATCCCCATGGACCCCGGGAAGAAAGACACATGACACATTCTGATGGAGATCCAATCAAACACACGCACACAAATAATACAAAAATACCATGCAATCGAAATCACAGCGTGTTAGAGGTGAATGAAAAGGTCACAGGAATCTGTAAAGGGTCAAGCTGACTTTTTGTTCATTCAAAAGAAAGCATGGGGACCAGAGTGATTCATGCCACAGAGAATTCGAGAACAGGCAGCGGGCAGGACCGGTGTCATCGACTGCTTGTTCAGAGCCGTGATTCATCCAGTCATGACCAATACAATCTGCTCCATAAAATGCAAAGTAAAAAGCCTCTTTATTACAAAATTTGTAGGTGTGTGATACAAATGCATGAAGTACAATGTTTGATGTTTGTCTGACACAGATTTTGCTTTAATGTTTTAATATCAGTGCGGCTCATTTCAAGCTAGTCATTGTGTCTTTTACTCAACTGTCAAGGGTTCACACAACACCACCCGGTGGATTCTGTCACCGCTCACAAAGAGAGAGAAAAGGCCCAGCGTGTGTCAAAGCAAGGCCGACTTGGTGCTGAGCTCGATGAAACCGCTGACTTTCACCTTTATTTACTCACCTCTTCAGTTGCAAACCCACATGAGTCATACACGCTCCTGGGCATGGTCGCCTCCTCCAGCACGCTCCTGTGTGATAGAGAACATTTTGGTCAGGGTCCGGCGTGGGCTGAGTCCAGATCGGGAATCGTGAGTCCCGAGTGGATTAGCATTCGCGTGCAACCTCACAACCTTCAGTCTGACACGTTTCCTCTGACGTGAGCTCGGACATGTTGTCTGAGCGGCTGTCAGCTACCATCCATCAACGACCTGCAGGACGCCGCTGCAGACAAAACAGCGGGGCGGACGTCCACGCAGCCGAACCAACACAGGCTTTTTCATCCATTATATTTACATGACTGTGATTCACGCTGCCCCTGCTGTGTCTTTCATTACTGCCCTTACTGGCTTTTTAATACCTTGTCTTACTTCTACAGTTTCTGGCTGTGACATGGTAAATCTGAATCTGCTCAAGCCCACAAACAAAGGCTATTACCTACGAACATTAACATCATGAATCTTCACACAAGGTTCATTCCAGCTGAGATCTTTCCACCGGCTCCTTTTGTAAAGGACCACCCTCATTTAAAATGGAGGGTGAGAAATTTACGTAAACAGCCCCGGTTTGGACAGCGATGGATTCGGGCCTCGACGTAAAAGCAAATTAACTTTCAGAAATACCTCTGGGTGTTGTTTCGTTTGAACGTTACCGTGGCAACCGCAGATGGATCCCCTTTGAACGGATGCTGAAAAACACGGGATTGATTTCCACCGAGAGCGCGAGGGGTAACGTGACATTTCACAGAGCAGTCCACACAGAAACGCAGTCAAAGAGTGAATTATTAAGCAGCAGCTTGGGGCTAAAAGTATTTCTTATGCTAACTAAAACATTTCTCAACATAGAGATCCAAAGAGCAGCCATTCTTCCATTGACTACCAACACGTTTCCAATATAAAACTGATCAATCCAGACGTGAATCCAGGAACATATCAACGCTCATCAAGCTTCTGTTTTATGAATCTTTGATCATCTAATATGGATTCACTTTCTACAGAGGAGCTTCATGAGAGGATGCAAAACATTCTGCAGAGCACCAACGACATGCAGTTCATGGAAACCATTGTGCACACGGCCTGCGTAAATAACAGCAGTGTGGACAAGCAATCAAACATTTCCCATAATAAAAGTGTGACAGAACTGCTGATGGACTCATTAACTCAGCGTCTCTAGAAGAATGACACGTTCTCAACTCAATTACTTCGAACAGAGCGTCTTATTAATTAGTCTTGTGCTGAGGTGTAAACACAAGCTTTCAATATTGGGGCTTTACAGTAGAAGTCAATTACGTTGTGAGTGAATGCTTCATATGCTGCAGGTGATCGTGCTTTATTGTTCCCCTCTGGATGCAGGAGATTAATCACAAACGAACGGCTCGGAGGAAATGAGCGGTGTGTCCGAGGTGAAGTTCATACCTTGGCTCATCATCGCTGCCGCGTTTACATTAGCTTCAACCTGCTGTGCTCAGACTCAAGGGAGATGAAAGAGTCGACTGATATTATCTTATATTACATTATTATCGTTCATAGTGATCGATATGTGAGTAGCATTTTACTGTAGCTGGTCGAGGTTGAACAAGTTTTAAATATCTAGATGATTAATAAGTAACAGCTACACAAATTTACATTCATCTCCTTTCTCTAATCTTTTTTTAGTTAAACATCGAATATTTGACTGATCTTCTCTTTGGGGCATGAACACAACCTTTGCACATTGCAGACATCTAGAACATGACGCTGCTTCTTTGAAAGAGTTAAAAAGGAAAGGTTGGAAACTTTCACTATTTTTAATGTAGAATTTTAATGTGAAAATAAGAAGTAACTTAATAAATGCATTGGATTAAAAAGGGCAATATCCCCCTTTCTGAAATGCAAGAGAAGTAAATAAGCAGTTTAAGTTTGGAAAATATAAATTTCAACAGCACCACTATGACTCAACCTGAATGTAATGTTTATCTCTTCATATTGTGTCTGCAGCAGTCTATGAAATCCAACTATCAGTCCTCTTAGTCCTACTTTAACTCTTAACTTGTTATGAAGATACACGTTCAATGACTTTCACTGAGAGAGAGAAAGAAGAGCGCTATGACTCATGGAAGTCTGTGTAAAACAAAGCTTTGAATAACTTACTGTATTCACACACCTCCATTCAAACTGTGTGGGAAACCTTCAAGGCTGAATCATTACTCACTCGTCCTGCAAGAATCAGGTGATGGAACAGTGGAAAGATGAATTAGTGGCCACAGCAAATGATCTGTCGTTAATCTATTGGAGATTGTAACTCTGTAGAAACATTTTTCCATATTTATATTATGTTTTGACAAGTGAATGCGCTGGATTAAGTTTAAAACAGTAAAGTTCCATAATTAGATGATCACAGTCTTTATTTTTGTGTTGACGTCCCTGCTGACTCGGTTATAGTATCATGATATAATACAAAAACAGTCAGTGTCAGTGATCGCTGTCATAACACTGGTCTCTAAACTTGGGAAAGTTCATATCAGAGAAAATTAACTTCTGAGGCAAATTTCATAGAGATGCAGTTCATAGTGATCCAGATGAATAAAAACCCAATAACCCAAAAGCAAAAATTAAGACATGTGACGTATAAGGTTACATAAAGTTCAGTCTGGGTTGATCTGATGATTGGTTGGTTCACTACCTTATATCTGAACAACCATTGGTTAGACTGTCATTAACTTTAGTCCATACACTCATGACTTTTCCTCTGGTGTCACCATGAGGTTCACATTTCTGGTTTTGAGAGAAATGCCTCAACAACTATCGGATGACATTTAGGACACACATTAATGCTTCCTCTGGATGATAATATAGCTTTGGTGATCTCTTAATTTCCCATTTCTATCAGCATCGTCAGGTAAATATTTTCAAGGACCACATTCTTGCATAACTAATGGCATTCCCATCAGCCTCGTCTGTTGGCCTGTATGGTGTTTAGTGTTAATCAGCAGAAATTAACACGTGAACACGCTCAACCTAGAACAACAACATTATAGCTGCTAACATCAGCATGGTTACGCTGAGCCTCCTCGCTGTGCTTCTTCAGCCTCCTTCTAACAAAAGCTTCAATGACCTTTTCATGTGACAGCTGAACTAAAAAGGAGGGTTTCCAGAAAATCTTTAAATGAACATGTTGTTGGAGCAAATTTCCCATCGTCCTCGCCTGTTTCATGTCTGAGGTGCGCAAACACTGAGGGCTGTTCCTGTGGCTTAGCAGGGGGCTCAGTGAGTCAGAGAGACGTCTAATGAGAGAAGGAGATTGATTCGACCTCATTAGAAGACTCATCGAGCAAAATGCGCTTTGGTTGCAAATTGAAAATACTACAGTATTGCATTTCAAAACACCACAGATGGATCAATCCAGGTCTCCGCTACCGACTGTATATCATTATCTCCTGGTTGTCATAGAAACCAGTGCGGATGATGTCGTGTCTGCACTTAATGCTGAGGATGATAAATTCGTCTTGGGGTGTGTTTTCACTGTTGTTGTGTTTCGCCCTCCTTATTTCAGCTACGAAAAAAGACACACGTGAGGCTGAGCAGAGCTGCTGCAGGCCGGCGTCTCCTTCAAAGAGCTTTCTGGCTTCCTCTGCAGCTCCTGACGGCGTCTGAAGATGACAACATGACAACTTTCTGCATTTTGGGAAAGCTTCTTCTTTTGAAGTGGAGTTTTTTTTAAATTTAATTTTCCACTTTACAGACAGCATAATGCAACATACGACAACACATTACAATGAGTAAATGAAGAATAATTGATGAAGCAAATGCAACAAAACAAAGTAGATTTGGGTGCAAGTCAATCAAAAAAGGGCACAAAGTACTTTACAAGAATACGACATAAGTACAACATCAATAAAGCAGCACATTTCCCTCAAAACAGAAGGAATATTTTCATTCCTTTTTCGTACATTATAAAATGATGCCAGGCTTCATAAAACTTCCCTTAGTAATTATTAGCCCTTGTGATTAACGATTCAAAAGAGGAAACATCCGTCATTAACCGTTCATCAAACAGAAGCTTTGTCCGACTCCTCCACCGGCAGAGAATAATCCTCCAAGCTCCAATAAAGCCTGTCAAGTCCAAATTGCTGCTTGTGTATCTGTGGTGGTAGAAGAGAACGTCTCCTAATAAACACAGCTGGGGAGACTGAGGCAGTGGTTTGTGAAACCGCTCTCCAATACTTCTGACTACTTGTGATCAGAAAGACGAAAGAAACAAACAGCAAGTGAAGAAAAGTACCTGCTTCTCCAGCAGTGCCTCTCTGACCGACCACCTATGACTTTCCGTTTATCATCTTGAGTTTGAGTCGAGATCGCTTTCTTGGATTTGTCTCAACTTTTCACATTTGCCACAAAAACAGTTTTCCATCATTTTTATAAAAACCTGAGGCTGATTGTGCACAAGTTTGTTCTCTTTTCCCCTCTTGTCTGTTGAGCCAAAATCATCTTTAAGCTCTTGGAAGGATTGTAAAATGTCTGTCACTAACTTTTCTAATATTCTTATCCAACCAAGATTCCCACAGGACAGTTTGCTTTCCCATTCAAATGGATGGATTCTGCCAAATTGAAGAATATTCTTACTCATCTTGAGAGACATGTAAGGGCTTATGAGCGTTTTCACTTTCTCGCCAACAGGATTTACAGAGGCAAATAACCACTTTGAGATGACAAAATTAGCATCTAACTGCCAAATTTGAGGGGGAAAGGGCAGCCTTTTGGGAATGATGTCCTAGATTCCAATCTTGGTTCCATGTGACTTGAATGCCACTTTTTAGAAAACTGACAGTTTAGAGGTAATACATGATATTAACTCCACAAGAGTCCGACTGAGGACTGAAGCAGGAGAAATGCCACCATCAATCTGATCTTGGGACAAAAACTGCCACTAGGATCAGAGGTTTACTGGTCAATGTACAAATTATGTTGCAGAATTGTGTCCCCTCACTTCGATGAAACACTGATGTCCGTCACTTTCCACTTCACCTTCAAGTGCTTTTCTTCATTCTGTTAACAAAATGATTCTTTGCTTGAACACATCAAGCACCCAGCTCCACATTCAAGTCCACCTTGGTGTGTCCCAGGTTTAGTCTGATGACTCTAAAGCCATGTTTCCATTGATGGGGCAGTGTCTTTCAAAGAGCCTATATTAGAGAGAAGACAGCTGCCTGCTGTCAATACAGATATGAATGAGTTTGTTTTGACCCTAATCTATGACGCCACACACACACATGCTCGGCTACTTGGAGACTCCTTCAGCAAACCCCAGCGGCTGACTGATATAATTGATGTTGAGGAAAAGGAAGCGTTGACAGCCTTCAGAAACGCCACTTCAAACGTCATCACGACAATAGAAGCACAGCGCTCGTGGTGCCATGAGCAAATGATGCTTCTGCATAATTAACAGACTAGAAGAGCAAACACAGGAAAGTTGAACGGATTGCAAACAGGGTCAAACAGGAGAATAACAGTTTGTTCGGTTCGGATTCAAAGCAAAAAACCATCTTCCACCATTGATACATTGAAGATTTGTTTAGTTGTATAAATCATAAGTTCTCCGCCTCAGAGCTGTTTTCCCTGGTAGCTGCTTCAGACATCTGCAGCTGCAGAGAACATCACGAACCCACAGATGGCTCTGACACCACTGAAGTCTGCCCTTGGACTCAGACAGAAGAACACAATGCTTGATTTATACACACTCTATGTTTACACATGGGATGTGTTCCAGCCGGGCACATCGCAGCCTCAGCTGTTTACTGCAAAAACACTAGACACCTGAAAACATTCATTATTAACACCAGACTGAAGAATTGCTGCTTGGATTATTGGGGAGATTAAATGTTCATGAGTGGAATCACTGGAATCAAGTCACTGATGCAAACGTTTCTTCTATCAAATGATCAACAGCTTTTACTACAGTTTTACTATAAATTACCAAAGTAACAAGTATTCAACTATTGCATGTGAAAGATTTAACCTTCACTTTGAGGTTGCAAAGACACTACGAACAAATTTAGTGACAATCATATTATGTTGATGTTCAAATATTTTCTGTTGATTGCCATTGTTTGTCTCTTTGAATACTTTGAATACAACAATCTCCACTCAATACCACATAATTAACCAGTTCTTTGACATAAGTGTCTCTTGTTGAAATGGGCTCTCCATTAGAAGTTAATTTACTTCACTTGAACCCGACTTGATTGAAGTGATTGCTTTGCTGATGAATGATTGGACTGGAGTATGAGAGGAAGAAAAAATAGCGCTTACGATATTGATGATGCGTAAAATGAGAAATATACGATCAAAGCTGTAGAAAACTTTTAGTTGCGTTAGTGACTTGGCTGTAATGTTGGTCCACTTTATATCTGAATGCACTGCTATATCATCATTTACAGACATTCATGATCCCCTGAACGATGAGTCCAACTGACTTTAGTGATCCCTTAACTTTTCCTATAGCGCCACCAGCTGTTCAGTTTCTACTCATCCTGTAAAATATTTCAACATCTATTTGATGGATCACCATTAGTGGATTTCAAGAGAATTTTCTGATGTGTCACAGAGAATCAGCTTGGACGACAGTTTTGTTTTTGCTCCTATGAGTTGAGACGATTAATTGGACAGAGGTCTAATGCTAATGTGAAAGACACGCTTCACCCCTGGGTGCCTGAACAAATCCACAGTGATGGATCCACTGTGAGGCTGAGCAGTGAAAACAGATATGTTAAAGCTGCTCTTTTGCAATTTTACTCTTTACGTGTTTCTCTGAAAAACACACAAGACTAGTTGAAATGAATCTGCCATGTGATTTAAATTTGATTGTGCCCAGAAGCCCCTGACTGACCTCAACCGTCGTCTTATTGATCACGATGCCGAGTCACAGCAGACGCTCTCCATGGCCTTGGGCTTGTTGAATTATGAATCTGGACGTGGTGAAATGAGAAGAGAGATAATTACAAGCAGGAGCACTGAGCCACCGAACAAAAGAATGACAATTGGATTAATGGAAGTTGAAGTGGAAAAACGGGCAGCACTCAGACGTGTCAATGCACAGTTTGTCTTCTCCTGATTGGTCCATATCCTGTGACATGACAAGTGCCATAAAAACGTAATGTGACCCAATTGAAAAAAAGAAGAAAATTACATCTGACAAATGAGCTTTAATTAACTTTGAACGTTTGACCCTTAAAAACAAATCACAACTGTAATTTCCACATATTACTATTCAGTGTGTTTATAGTCATTTTGATACAGTTTTTGGTTCCAGTTTAGAAGAACCTAACAGGAAGTGATCTGCCACTATTACCATTATAAACATATGTGCTGTGCAGGAACGGGAAGCTCGACAGCAACAATAACTGGAGGCTGAGCAAACGATCTGGATGCTGGTTGTAAATGCTGTCGGAGTCAGAAGCAGACTGATTTATTTCCATCAATATCAGCTGGGGAACAATAACTTTTATATTCATTGCAACATTGTGACTGGAAGGATTCACTTTGTATTTTGCACAATCAACCTTCACTGTACTGACGCTGGCAGGAGCGAGGACGATGTCGACTTCAGCTCTCGTTACTCAATCAACCAATTCAATCACATTCATCAAGGTCCATTTACTTGAGCACTAGATACTCTAGCTTTTCTGAGTCCCACACTCCTACCTGCTGTACGCCTGCATCTATTGAGCGGCTGAAGATGTTACAGTGGGAAAATTACGTTTTGTAATTGTCCAGTCTGTCCCACTTTCATACACTTACATACTCCAATGAGTGTCTCATGTAGCCTACTTAATAATTAGAATAAAATCATACCCCCTGAGCTTTAGAGCTCTTACTGAACCTCTGACTTACCCTGTTTAAATGGCTGTAATTAGTTTCTTTTTCCACTGTGCTCTTACCAGGTTTTCATCCATAATAATATCCAATGACTAAAATGACACTATGGTTCTTAGAATAAGAGCAGTGAATATTCATAATTCACTAGATACAGTAGAGCATGTGGTGTGATAGAGATAAATGCAGAATAGAACTGTGTTCTGTTGGCTGCTGCTCAGCATCCATGTTTTTTTTGTTCCTGTTTGCAAATCAGAAAATGAAAATGCTTCATTGTTCTGCATCTACTGGGGAAATAATGAAAATCCAACAGCTGCCAATTCAGCTCACAATAAGTACTGTGGCTCCACTGGTGTCAGCTGTGTGAGGTTTATGGCCGATTGGTGCCAAACCAGTGAACCCAGTTTGCTCGTGCTGGTGAACCAGTTGGACATCTCAAGCAAAGATGATGCATGTCTGAGCCGATGATTCCTTCATACTGACTCGCCATCTGCTCCGTAAATGTGAAATCCTCAGAACACTCTGCATCAGTCAATCTGTTTCTCTCTCACTCTCACGCACACACACACACACACACACACACACACACACAGACAGCACACAGCAAACAGTTTTGTGAAAATCCTTTAAAACTAGATATGAAAAATGAGCATTTTAGCTGTAGGTGTGGAAATGACTTGTGTATTTTGATCTGAATAAACCTTTTCAGCAGAACTTTTTTCATCTGCACCAACACAGCCGGAGCACATTCTGGTCCACTCTCCTGTTCTCCTGCTGTGCTGTGAAATGACACTTGTGATACCAGGAAATTGGAGCCGTGTTCGAGCTGTGTGTTTTCCTCCTCAGCCTCCAGGTTGTGAATCTCCAGCTGGGAAACATGTCTCCTTTAACACCGACACCTGTTGCACGCAGGCAAGCAATCACTTTACAGAAACATGTGGACGGTTAATTGAATATGAAATCATAGTTGGATCTTTATTCTCTATTTAACAAATCTTACAATAAAGCAAAGAGGTGAGCACAATGTTTTAGTTTGTGTTTTACTATGACAGAAAAATCAGCTCTACTCAAAAAAACCCATCTTAACTACAAACCTTGACTTTTGCAAACTGATATTTATGAGAAGAATTTCAGCACTAATAAGAAATAAAACACTGGTGCACAATATGTGGAACCCACTGTGAAGACATTCACTGGATTCATTTCATGGTCACACTGCTGAATCACTTTCTCTGCACACACAATTTCTCCATTAACACTTTCTCAATTTCTCCTCAACTGACAAAGAAGCAGTCAATAAGAAAGCCTTTAAAAACACTCTGAAAGCAATTTAAACAACACAAATAAGATCATGTCCCCATCGCTGAGATTGAGAAGGTACTTGTTTGGCTGAGTGGATGCTCAGGGTGGATGTCACAGGGATCAGGTGCATCAGGTTCATGCCTCAACAAGCTAGACTGAGATCCTCAGAGACAAGAGGCAACAGAGGCTAAGAGCTTCTGTCTTCGACGTGTCAGAGGCTGAATGTTTTCTCCACCCAGAGAAGTGACCTTTTCAGCCGTCACATGGAGAATTTCTATTTTAGAATGAGGCTTTCTGTTCTGATCTCTATAAACCTGTCTCACTTCAGTCTGTAGCAGGGAAGTGGGGGAATGCCAGGAGAGCAGAATCGGTCTGCATTCCTGACAATAACTGCTTAAGTATTGGGATTAATGTGAGTTCTGTGTGATATACTGGCTGCAGCCTTGATCATCTATTTTAATAACTTTGGTCATGTCACATTAAACAGCCAGTTATGAGCTGTCTTTCTCAGCCGGTCTAACAACATTTGTGATACCGAAGGTGCCATTTCTTGGTTTTGATAATTGCGAAGTAATTAAAAGGCTGCGTCTCATCAGGGAAAAGGTTTGACTGTGTTATGCAAACATCCATTTAACTTGAAACGTCAGACGTGCAGATGCCTAGGAAGTGTGTTTGGTAATAATTCACCAGTGCAGTATAATGAGTCACGTCCACAGAATCTCCTCCAATCACTAGTGGGAGTGATCCACATACTAACAACACATGGTACATAAAAGGCATAATAATGAGCTCCTATGGAAAGATTTTTTTACTTACAGTAGTTTGAAGAAAATTAGTTTTGTCTTAAATATGCAAATGTATGCAGCAAGTTGCTACAACTGATCAGATCGAATGCATAATTCTGTTCAATAGGAAGACTTGAATTCTTTTAATGAATTCTATATAGAAAACTAAAACAACAAATGTCTCTTCACAACAATGAATACTCTGATGGAGTGTGTTTGTAATACAACAGATTTGGCTGCATCACTGACTGATGATGGTAATTAGATATCTGTAGACATATGCCAACTACAGCAGGTTGAAGAGGTCCCGTCCAGCATCTGAACACCCGTCAGCTGAGCTTAATAAATATTGTGTTTGGTCAGTTTATGCTTCAACACTCTGCTTTCCAACACATTTTAGCTGCTGGCATTGTTGGTCACATCAGACCTCAACAGTGTCCTTCCTCATCCTGCAAGTGGCAGCAAAAATACTAGGGAAAAAAAGGGAATTTATCAGATTTGTACGTACATGATAGTTCAATCTCGCCAAAAATTAGTAGAAAAATACAAGAGGTCTCTTTTCAACCAAACAGCTGAAATAAACATTTAGGCCTGCTGTGAGAAATCAAATATCTATGAAGTTTTACTGCCCTCTGCTGTACAAACTCTGAATGACTGCGAGTACATTTTTAATCTGTTAAGTCTATTTTTAAGAGGTTAATGTGAAGAAAAAGTCACAAATGTTCCCATAGTCACCAACGTGATATCTTAAATATTCAGATTACAATGATATAAAACAGCAAAAAAACGACCCTCAAATTTGAGAAATCTGACTTGATCCATCATTTGTAAATATGAATCCACTTTAAAACAAAAATATTAAATTGAAAAACTTAATCTAGCTGCCTAAAACCATCAAAATTGCTACCTCCTGAACATTTTTCTTCTAGGTTGTTACATCATACACAATTCCAGATTTTGAAGTTGGGGGAAAAAAATAACTAATTGCTACAGAGTTCTTGAGCAACATTGATCACCTGCACTGTCCTTTATTGACAATGTTTCAGTCCTGAGATCTTCCTCATGCAGATGGTTGCCTGATGATGGTCCGAGGGCCAAAACTTAATAAAAGATTATTAATAAATAAAACTTAAATAAAGTGAGTGTTGATCATCAAAGTGTGACAACAATAGTTCAGTACTCTCATTCTCAGCTTCACCCACAGCTGTATTATGTTGAATAAAATTCTCTGAGCAGTCATCTGTAAACAAACTCTAGCCCTTCCTGTTGAAAAGATGAATAAATTACTTGATTATTCCACTTCACAACTCTAATGGACTTGCTGATTTGCCTACATAACAGGCCTCACTCCCTCAGTGTTAAGAGTGTCTTCAAATCTGAATCAATTGAGCAATATTCAGTGAATCTTTGAAATAATTTATTCAATATTCATATATGGTAATATAATGGTTTCATCATGATCAGCATATAAAATATGTACAGAGCAAATCATTAGTAAAAATGACAGATCCTGCTGGGAAAGTATGTGCTTATATTGTAGAAGGCGGTAATATCTCGCAAACTTCCAAGAGTATTTCTTCATTGAACAATCATTGATCCTGGATGTCGATATCCCAGATGTGCAGTTTCTAGTAGATAATTAGCACAGCTTGAAGTCTAAATGGTGGTCGGAGATTAAGAAAGGCTACAGTTGGACTGTTTGGACTCTCTCCCCTAAAAAAAGAGAAAATAAATTTAAAAACAAAGACACAGATTTCATATAATCTTTAAAAATACATCAAAGAGGAATTAGTCATTCATCTTCTGCCAATAAAGAAAGTTCAAAGAGGATGGGTTGCAATCACAACAGTGTACCTTCCAGCTAGCATGCTACTGACGGCTAAGCTTTCCGGGTACCTGTTGTCTCTGCTGCTGCCGTCTGTATTCTTCTTCACTGGCAGCGAGAGCCTGAGCGAGAGCCAGATCCTCCTGCTCCTGAGGGCTGAGACAAACAACAACACATCACACTCAGTCATTTGATAATCTCCCTCTTGTTAAATCTTACAATCAGACTATATCTATGGGTGTGAGATTAAATAATAATTTATACTGCTTTCTGTTTCACACGTTTGATTAAAGGACTGTAGCTCA
Source organism: Centropyge bicolor (assembly GCA_037975185.1). Classification (NCBI taxonomy): domain Eukaryota; kingdom Metazoa; phylum Chordata; class Actinopteri; family Pomacanthidae; genus Centropyge; species Centropyge bicolor. Next base: position 1,252,980 of record JBBMOC010000042.1, read on the forward strand.
GGAGATGGATGAGATGCACATCACAGCAACACTAAGTTGTAATTGCTGTAGGCAACTGTTGTGCTACCTGATGTTTTACTTGCACTTTTACTTGTTTATTTTAATATTTTGCTTTCACTTGTGCAGCAGTTGTAACCTTACTAAGAAGCTGCAAAGGCAATGATTATTATTTTAGATCTGATTGATGCATTTGCTTGATGAGCATCACCAGTTTTTTTTTCTTCCCTGACCACCTCACACATTTCACTGTCTGAATAAATATGGATAGCCTGGATTTTGGTAGCCTTGTTAGAATCAGAGCACTGCAGTTTGTTTAATTAAACAGATTAATTCAACATTCAACTGTTTCAAGCTGAAAAATGGGAGAGAAAACACACAGTTCCAATCTGAACAGCAGCACGTTGACACAAGTGTGTTCAGAGTGATGTTGAGCTCATAATAGGATATTTCTGGGATTATGGGTTTGATGACGTTTACTTACCTAAGGGTCGGCTGAACTGTCGGCCTCGAATCAGCCAAAGACATCTCCAGAGCCCTTTGTAAAGCCTGCTCCTCCGTCTGCAATGACAGCACCAGAGCAGTGCACTCATGTTTACTTTTTCCTCACACTGGGGAATTTTTTAATCAGGTGATGTCATGTAAATAATGTGCCTACCATGCCGGCCTGAAAGGATGCTGATGCTGGTATTACATTCTGTGCTGAAACGGAAGTAGGGATCCTCTGGGTGGAGCTAGGAAAAAAGAGAAAACAGGATAATAGAAAAGCTAATTAATATTTTAGGAGCCTTTTAAAAAAGTTATTAGAATGGCAGCTTGATATTAAACATTTAAAATCAGGACTGAGTGGAAGTGCTTACCCACTGTTGTGGCCTCTGTTGTTTGCACTCACACCATTAGAAACAGGTCTAGAGTTTCCTGAAGCAGATGAACTAGAACCAGAGGCAGCGGCAGAGGAAGCACCATGGGCCCTCATTGCAGCAGCATGTCTACGAAAAACATGAAATCATTCATACTCTGATGTTTCAGATAAAAGAACAGTGTCTGAGGTGTTATGTGACTATACCCACCCTGACTTGGACATAGGTTTCCCATCAGTCTTACAATCATGGTCTAGTGGGTGTCGGTGTTTAAGACAGTAATTTAAATGACACTGATCACAGGTCACTCGCATCATTTCTTTCTGCTTACAGCCACCTTTAGAACATTTATTTGTAAAAATCTGAAAGAAAGAAAAAAATAGTATGTTATTGTTGTCGATATTCAGACTCATTGTAATGCAAGACACCTGAGTTTTGTATTAACCTTTCTCTTTCTCTGTGCAGGGTCCGATTTGCAATCTCGATCAATGTGTTCACCAACTTTAATGTCGGGCATCTCCCCTCTCTTGATGGGAATGGGGATGTTGCACAGAGGACATACAGGGACCTGAATATCCTACAAGAAAGATGAAATAAAAGGCATTTAAAAAACACAGGATTACAAACACTCAAAGGGTTTTATAAATTAATTGTATTCAACACAGTCTAAAAATTGAAAGGAAAACAGTTATAAATCACCTTTTTGTAGGATGACATGCATTTATGATTTGCATAGGTTATATGGTCCTTGCAGAAAATCTCTTGACAAGCGTCACATCTCATTGGAAGAAAATCTGTAGAGGCAAGCAAGGTTTCAAATTTCAGGTTCATGTCAGACTTAGCAGGATAAACAAACAGGTCATCTTTCCAGACAGTGCTCACCTAAACGTTTGCAGGTCTTCTCAGAGCAGTGCTCTCCTAAGTCTGGAAACTCCATCGCTGAAATATCTCTACAACTGACAGTGGTGAAATGTCAACAGCCTGAAGGAGGAAGAAAACAAAGTGTTCAATGTTTTAAACCAAACTGTGACTGATGAAGTTCTGTGTCAGCACAGAAATGGGTTGGCTCACTGCAGGCTAGCGAACATGTACTGAGGCATAATAAGTCAAGTCATCGTGAGCTTTAAGAACTGTTGTAGCATCATGTCGAAACTGGATTAATAACTATACCAGTTATTAAACCAGCAGGAAGCGGACATTGAGCTGATATCAAGTATAACGTGACAATTATACAGAAGCTTCTTGGTCCAGAAAACAGTGAAAACTAAATGTTTTAAGACCTTTCGAAGACAAGCTAAACTACTAGCTAGCTAGGCCAGGCTAACTTAAACGATTAGGTTGATTGCATAACTACAGCTCAGGTTGGTTATGATCATAGATGAGATAAATCACTTAAAAACAAACAGGAATTTCTGTAAAGTTTGACCAGATCAGGAAAATAACATGTATTTCGCCGTCGAGGCTATGGTTATTTATCAACCACACAAGTGCAAAAAGCTAGCTTAAATATCACTAAACAATAATCCATATTAAGTTACCTCGTCTAGAATTTATTTAATATTGAGTTTGTGAAGAAGCTTCACTTTCTCCTCATTAATAAACGCCGCTAACAAACAGCTGGTTTTGCTGTGTAACGTTAATCAAACTGTATTATTAGCTGACTAGGTTAGCGTTTAACCAGTTTTGGGTTTTTTTTTACTCACCAAATCCCGTTTTCTTATCAGTTTGTTGTGCTGTAGCAGGAGGCAGCAACGTTCTCCTAAATTATCCAGGTTAATTCTGCTTTTTTGTGCCTTTCTAACAGCAATTTCACCACAGATCCGAGCACCACTGCCTGTTAGCACTGTTAGCCGCTGCTAGCTGTCTGTTTTCTTCAGGTTTTGATGCGTCACGCACGCTCCTCCCACCACCACAACAACGTACCTGACGTCACCGCAGTTGTAGTTTTATTATAGACGATCGCAGGAAATGACTCATAGTCGCTAGTCTGGAGAGATCTGGACTTTCTGGAAAGATCCAGACTTTTTCATATCCACACATTGTTGTAATGTGCTGGACAGTTTGATACTACAACTTTGTGATGAGCACAGACTACAATGTCTATGTTTATTTTGTTTGCCTTCAGCATCTTTCTAGCCATGTTTTATATATTTATTACAGAATTACAGAAGAAAAATATACAACTGTTTCTTTTGTACCTTGCCTTCCTGGTATTGATAACTTATTTAGAATAATGAGTGTTTGCTGCCCTCGAGTGATTAAAATGGAGAACTGCAACACAGTAAAGTAGTGTGAATACTTTCAAAATAATCATCAAACTTAAATCACACACAAATCAAAATAAGATCTTAAAATGTTAATTGTGTATAATGGCCACAATTAGAGTCTACTAACGCATATTATTTGGTGGGGAATTTAGAGAAAAACTATTGTGATTATTGTTACTCTTTAGAGATAACAATAATATCCAGTCATGTATAGTTAATGCAAAAGCAATGCATTTCACTGAACAGCCTCACAATAAAAACAACCTCTGTGGATGTGTTTTTACTAGGGTTAAAAAATAAAGGACGCCCACCATGGACTTGACTCTCAAGGGGTGGGGTGATTTATTTTATTTTGTGCCAGTCGTCAGTAAAGGGGTAGTCAAGAAAGCATTTAGTCATACTTTGATCCTTCCACTCACGCCTGCATTTGATTTTGTTTTTTTTTAGGTGGTGGTGGTGGTGTGTTGGGGCTAGTCAAAAAGCGCAGCAGGTCAGTGCCTGGCTGACCTGCTGCCAGGCACTTTGTTGTGGAGCTGAAGGGAGAGCTTATGAACTTATGTTTCATCAAAAAGTTTTCATCGTCCCAACTTTGACTAAAGATGGACCAAAGTCGTCTAATCACTTGCTGATTCAACCTGGTTATAGTCTCTCTCCGATTCTCTGTGTTCTCAGTACCACAAATTGATGAGGATGTTGGCGATGATGATAATACAGGTAGGAAAGAATAAGACCACCCCGTGCGTGCCGCCTGCAGAGCCGCCCCGTGCCGCCCGCAGTCCACCCCGTGCTGTGCACAGTGCTGCCTGCAGACCACCCCGTGCCCCCTGCAGAGCCGCCCACAGACCATCCCGTGCTGGGCACAGTGCTGCCCGCAGACCACCCCGTGTCGCCCTCAGGCCACTCCGTGCTGTGCACAGTGCTGTCCGCAGACCACCCCGTGCCATCCCACGTCATGAGAAAGACTGAAAGAGAGAGAGACACAGAAAGAGAGGGAGAGACAAAGAGAGACTGAAAGAAAAAGAAAGGCTGAGAGAGAGACTAAAGAGTGAGTGAGAGTGAGACTAAAAGAAAGAGAGGTACTGAAAGAAATAAAGAAAGAGAAAAAAGAAAGACTGAAAGAAAAAGAAAACAAGAGACAGAGAGAAAAAAAGAGAGACAGACTGAAAGAGAGAGACTGACAGACTGAAAGAGACTGAAACAAAAAGAAAGACTGAAAGAAAAAGAGACTAAAAGAGAAAGAGATAGCCTTTTTCAGACCACCTAATTTGACCTTTATTGTTTTCAGACCATGTAATTTGACCATTGCTGTTTGCAAGAGAGACAGAAAAAAATCTGATTTTTCTCCATTACATTTTGTGCACATACAGCACCAAATCACAACAGAAATAATTTATTGTATTATAATAATTTTTTTTTTTAGAGAGACCCAAAAAAATCCCACCTACGGCAAGCACTTGGCGACAGTGGCGAGGAAAAACTTCAGACCACCCCATTTGACCAGTTGTGTTTTTCAGACCACCCCATTTGACCATTTGACCAGTTGTGTTTTTCAGACCACCCCATTTGACCAGTTGTGTTTTTCAGACCACCCCATTTGACCATTTTTGTTTTTCAGACCAACCCATTTGACCATTTGACCATTTTTGTTTTTCAGACCAACCCATTTGACCATTTTTGTTTTTCAGACCAACCCATTTGACCATTTGACCATTTTTGTTTTTCAGACCACCCCATTTGACCATTTGACCATTTTTGTTTTTCAGACCACCCCATTTGACCATTTTTGTTTTTTCAGATGACCTCATTTGACCATTATTGTTTTTTTGTAGACCATCTCATTTGACCATTACGGCATTGGCTGTTTGTAGAGAGCGAGCATCTTACCATCCATTTGCAGCAAGCTAATCTGACAAGCACATTGGCCACTTTGTTCTTTCCTTTCGTTTGAAAAAAAATCTCTGTTCTCCTGGGTGCAGTCTTCATGTAAATATGTTATGCGTTTCCTTGTGTCCATTCCATGTTCTTCCATGCATTGCATATTCTTCTCTTTTCACGGGTCTTTGAATAGAATCCAGATTTTAAACATCCGAGATACTTTTTTCCTTGGCGCAAACTTGATTCCATCTTCAATTCACTTGTCCATGAACTTTCCACGTGTGAATCCAATGGTTCAGGGCGTGACGACTCTCAATCTCTTCAAGCTCTTCGCTGTCCAGTCTGACCAAACACATGGGGCTGACCTACAAACAAAAGCATCAACAAAGCAAACAACAGAGCAGCATATGGGCCAACATCCTGACCCTCACAGCCAACCAAAATCCAAATCACAATTAAAGAAAATAAAAGTCATTTAATTTGTCATCCCATTGTTTTCTTCTTTCTGTTCTCCTGGGTGCAGTCTTCATGTAAACATGTTATGTGTTTCCTTGTGTCCATTCCATGTCCTTCCATGCGTTGCATATCCTCTCTTTTCACAGGTCTTTGAATGGAATCCAGATTTTAAACATCCAAGAGACGTTTTTTTCCTTTGCACAAACTTGATTCCATCTGTAATTCACTTGTCCATGAACTCTCCATATGTTAATCCAATGGTTCAATTGATGGTTGCAAGAGAAGAACAACCTGACATACAGAAGGACCCAACAACAACTCGACCGACAGCAATATGTATCCAAAGTCAGACAAAAGCAGATAGTCATGATATGTCATGTTATTGTAGGGAGATAGAAAGACAGAAATCCGGTAAATGATGACACTGACAATCAGTCAGCATGAACAATACGAGGACCCTCAAACTGAAGAAGCTCAGTGGAATTCAGCAACATTTCATAAACAGACAGGTCATCTTGGTAAGCCAGGCAATGCAGCAAGGAAGGGAAAGGCACAAAAAAACCCAAGCAATCCTGAGTAGCTCCCAATGACTTTGTATTATGCAAGTATCTCGGCGATATGAGAATTTCATTCTCTGGGTTACCGAATGTGGATAGCCATACTCCAGTAACTGCTGATGTGTAGGTCTTTTTCATGTCCTGTACCACTTGGTTTGATTTTTCATTGGTCTGTTTAGACTTCATCCTGTGCTTTAACGTGTTTCCTTTCAGTTGTTTCCCCATTCTCATTTGTCATCCCATTGTTTTCCCATCTTTCTTCCTGTCCTCCTTGACGTGGTCTTCATGGAAACATGGGTGTTTCCTTTTACATGTGTTGCAGACGCTCCTTTCCCCCCCCCCCACACTTCATTGAATGGTGTCCTAATTTTAAACCTCCAAGATAATGCTTCCAGTCTTGGGTATCTTCATCTTTCTTCAGACCATGCTGACTCAGAGAATGCAGTTGCAAAGAGACCACCTCGTAAGGGGAGTACGGTTTGCAGAGAGACCACGCTGAATCTGGGAGTGCAGTTCCAGAGAGTCCACCTGGCACGGAGAGTGCTGTTTTGCAGAGAGACCACACTGACTTGGGGAGTGCAGTTGCAGAGAGACCACCTGGCACGGGGAGTGCTGTCCGCACAGAGACCACGCTGACTCGGGGGATGCAGTTGCAGTGAGACCACCTGGCGCGGGCGTGCAGTTTGCAGAGAGATCACCTGGCATGGGGAGTGCAGTTTGCAGAGAGATCACCTGGCATGGGGAGTGCAGTTTGCAGAGAGACTACGCTGACTAGAGGAATGCTGTTTGCAGAGAGACCACGCTGACTAGAGCAGAGCCGTTTGTAGAGAGACCATGCTGACAAGAGCATGCAAAGAAAACACGCTGATGAGAGCAGCGTTAGATGCAGCGAGACCACCTGGCTAGAGCACCGCTGTTTGCAGCGAGAACACCTGGCAAAAGCACCGTCCGCTTGCAGAGAGACCACCTGACAAGAGCACTGGCCGTTGGCAGAGAGAGAGCACCTGACAAAAGCACCAGCCATTTTGCAGCGAGACCACCTGATAAGAGCACTGGCCGTTTGCAGAGAGAGCACCTGACAAAAGCACTGGCCATTTGCAGAGAGGCCACCTGACTAGAGCACCAGCCGTTTGCAGAGAGAGCACCTGACAAAAGCACCAGCCGTTTGCAGCAAGACCACGCTGACCAGAGCAGCATTGGATGCAAAGAGAACACATTGACAAGAGCAGCATTGACTGCAAAAGGGCACCTGATAGGTGCATCAGTGTGCTGACATCGCCATTTCCACTTCTGTTCTCCTGGGTACGGTCTTCTTGTAAACATATGCGTTTCCTTGTGTCCATTCCATGTGTTGCATATGCTCCTCTTTTCATAGGTCTTTTAATGACATCCAGATTTTAAACATCCAAGAGATATTTTTTCCTTTGCACAAACTTCATTCCATTTGCAATTCACTTGTCCATGAGCTCTCCATGTGTGAATCCAATGGTCCACGGTGTGACGACTCTCAATGTCTGAGCTCTTCGCTGTCCAGTATGAGACATGGGGCTGACTTAGAAACAAACAGACAAAAACATCGACAAAGCAAACAACAAAGCAGCAGATGGGCCAACATCCTGACCCTCACAGCCAACCAAAATCAAAATTTACAATTGAAGAAAACACTTACTGTCTGTAGATTTACCTGAGGGGGAAAAGATAGTTATAACACCAATATTGACCCAACTATTTCCGACAGACATAAATAACACTGTGTTACCTTGCGTTTGGAGACCATCCTGAAAAAAAAAGAAGAAAACAAGCAATTGCACAAAAATGGATACAAACATTACAGACTGACAAAATACTTACTGCATCCACCTGAAAAAACCTGTTACAGTTAGCCAAACTCAAAATACACAATTGAAGAAAATCAAAACTTAGTGATCATAGATCTATTTAAAGGAAATAATTATTACAGCAATAAAAATCCAACAGTTTTAGACAGATCAAAATAATACTCACGCTTGTAGATCTTCCTGGGGGGGAAAAAGGGTTAAGACACTAATGATACAAAGCAGACAAACAAGCACAAAGCCCAAACAACAACTGGACTGACCGCCTGACCAAAAACCAGACCAACCATCTGACCGACAAAAGCATCAACAGAGCAACTAACCGGGCGGCACACGGGCCAACCAACAAACAGACTGGCAAAAGCCTCAATAGAGCAACCAACCAAGTGGCACACGGGCCAACCAAGAAACAGACTGGCAAAACCATCGGCAAAGCAAAAGCGAATGGGCCGACCAACAAGCTGAAAACATCCCGACCAATGAGACTCACAGCCAACCAAAACCAAAATTCATGATTTAAGAAAATAAAATATAACACTTACTGTCTGTAGATCTGCCTGCAGAAAAACAGTGTCAATTCAAACTTTTCAGACAGACAAATTCCCAAATGAAGAAAATACAATAAAATAACACTTAAAGAAAAAAACCCACTTGTGCTTCTAGACTGTCCTAAAAAAAAAAAACAAAAAAAAAACTGTTATTGTAACAGTATTTATTCAAACATTTTAGACAGGCTGAAATGACACACAAAATATAAAATCAAACATCAGACCTCAAGAAAACAAATGGCATTGCCTGTTGAAATATTTAAACAGACAGATAAACCTATGGGAAAAACAAAAACAACAAAAGAAGGACAGAAAGGTTAGGGTTATTACACAAATATCGATCAAAGTGTTAGAGACAGACTGAAATAACACTTTTGTTTGTAGATTGTCCTGAAAAAAAGAGCAATTATGACAACAATATGGATTCAAACACTTAGACTTACATGAAACTCAAAGTCAAACAAAATCAAACATCAGACCTCAAGAAAACACAAATGGCACATTAAACAGTCACATAAATATAGGAGAAAAAAACATAAAAAGAACTTAAGCACAGAAGGGTTAAGGTTAGGTTAGGGTTGTTAGACCAATATTGATCCAACTGCAAAGGACCTAAAAAACACACTTGTGTTTCTAGATCGTCCTGAAAAAGAGCAGTTATGACAATGTGGATTCAAACACTTGGACTTATATGAAACTCAAAATCAAACAGAATCAAACAGAGCTCAGGGAAACACAAATAGCATTGCCTGTGGAAATATTTAAACAGACACATAAATATCAGAAAAAACAACAACAACAAAAAACTTAAGCACACAAAGGTTAAGGTTAGGGTTAGGGTTGTTAGACCAATATTGATCCAACTGTTGAAGAAAGACCTAAAAAACACACTTGTGTTTCTAGATCATCCTGAAAAAAAGAGCAGTTATGACAATAATGTGGATTCAAANGTTTTGTACCACGTGTCCAAATACGGACGTGGAATCTACCGCTGCCGCGCCGGTGTCTGTAACTAGGCAACCGTGACAGCAGTCAGCCAAGCACTGTGCTTTTTGATTGGCAGAGAGCGCAGCGGGTCCTCTTGGGGTCCCCGGCACAAAGATTTTGCTGGCCTTCATGTTTCCTGTGCTTTATTTAGTTCATTATTGTTAAACTTAGTGTGTGTGTGTGTGTGTGTGTGTGTGTGTGTGTGTGTGTGTGTGTGTGTGTGACAGACATGTGTATGGGGCTTTTATGAAAATACGGGACAAATCGCGTCCCGTATAAGTTCAAAACGTGACGCAACATTTAATTCTCAAATAAAAGACAATTCTGTATTTTACGGGACGGGTTGCAACCCTAGCCCAGTCCTTCATTACCTTTACTCTTCTCTGCTGCCACCAGATTCCCATGCTCTTCATCTAGATATTTTCTTACCAGCGCTACTCTGTTCTGTGTCCTGCGTTTGGCTCCCTCCCGTGTTCATAACATATTATCTCCTATTGGTGAACAAGACAGCATTTTTTTTCAGCCAAAATGACACATCTGCATGATCTGGCATGAACTGGCAAAAATGTTTATCTGTTGCACATAGATGAACCTGCACAGATGTAAATGTGGCTGGATGAAAGAGCTTTGCTGAAGTGCAGCACTGTTTACATTAAGGTATGTCTTTATCACTTATGAGCTGGGGCCATGAAGAAGCTTATGAGATTGCCCAAATTCACATTTCGAATTTTACACCATACTTTGAGATTTTCCAAAAAGCTTTTCTATTGTAGTATTTCTGAACTTCTGGGATCAGACTCATGTTAATCATTAATGGGTCTCTGAGCACCCAGACCCCTTTATGGTGTCAGTAATTAGTGCTCCAATGGGATAAGTGGTGACGACAAGGTGTGTTGGTAGACATACAGTATTTATCTGAGAGGCACAGATTCCTATTGAGTGGGCAGCAAGACAGTGTTAGACAGTAGTAACTGCTGAGTTGGCTGCTTAATGGAAGGCCAGTTGGCAGCCGCAGGTACCTGTGGGCTCCTGCTGCTTTATTCACAGTATGTTTTAGGAGGTACATTTGCTCACTGAACCCTGCAATTATTCTTTTTCTCATTATCATTAGCTGGACAGCGTGTGAGTGTTGCATTGTGGGAGACACCTTATGCCAGTAGTTAACATTTTGTACCTGCGGTATGACTGGAGAGATGCAATGAAGCAATGTCAAATTCCTTTAACTACAGAGAACACTACTGTGCTTAATTGCTGTTTTTCATCAGTTTGATTGGAGCTTTCTTCCGTCCTCTACACTAAAGGTCATAGATTGAGGAAAGGATTCAATTCACACTTGAATCCATTCTGGATGAAATTTCATTCCCCAAAATTTCCTCCCTAATCCATAATATCCTGATCCCTGTTTGGATACTGGATGTCCGGAGTGCTTCATTTTAGATTGTTAGTTGCCATAGGAAGTCTTTTGGCATCAGTTTGAATAGATTTTTAGTTCATAAACTTTATGAGATCTACTTGTTATTTTACACCTCTAGAGCCTGCGTGCTGCCTCCTCCCAGGATCAGTTGCATGAGTCACTTTGAGGCAATTCAATATCAGGTAGTAAAACTGGGAAAGTTACAGGCCTGCAGTAAATCTAAATCATGAGACACTTTTGGCTTGTTAAGGTTCAAACCCTGAAGGGTAGAACCCTGTTGAGTTTGTTCCACTTTATTATTATTCTTTTTCTGCTGCAGCGACTTAAATTGCTGTGAGCTGCGATGAGCTACATGAAACTGGGCCCAATAACTGGAAATGATGGACAAGTGTTCTCAAGAAAAATGAGTTCAATCAGCCAGATGGTGGCGCTGTAATTCAGGCCCAAAAACAGTTTGGGAAAGGCCACGCCCATCACACTGAAAGTCCAATTGACTTGAAACTGGACACACAAGTCCAGCTCAGTGTGCGCTACAAAAAACCTAACTTGCATAAATTGAAAAACAGAAATGTGACGTCTGCTTCTTGGATTTTGACTTTATCAACATTAAATTGACTGTCCAGCATCCTTCAGTACGATAAGACACGATTCTACCTTAAGGCCTCCAGAGTTGAACCACTAGACTCTTTTTTAGTTTATTTTCCCAGCATTTTCTTATTTTTCTTATTTAACCTTAAAGTTGAGCTTAAATATACCCATAACAGTATCTTTATTTGACTTTCTTTTAGGACGAGCCGAGTTGAGGGTTGATTTAGATTTAATAGGAGTCATAATAAATTCAGTCTTGTAAGCCTGGATATATAAGGTTCTCTCTACAGCAGCTCTGAAAAACTGATCATTGTAGACTCGGCGTGCCAGATAGAAAAAAATAGTTATATGCTTTCTATCCTTTGAAATATTTAACCCCAAAAGAGTCTTTGAAAAAGCCTAAAGTAATATTCAGCATTCATGAAAATGTGTGTAAGTCAGTTTTATTAAAAAGTGAGATAGAGCCATATAATTCCAGTTTCACAGTTTGACATCAATTATTCAAACTCAAGTCCAATCATCCAATCTTTTGACAATTTACAGAGAATGGATCTTAAATTATGTTCTTGAATTTGAGTTTGGACTGTTCTCTCAGATGAGTGAATATAATGGAGTGAAACATTGTTTTAGATGGCACACAGGCTAAATCTCATGCAAACTGAAGACTTAAAATGTTGCTTCATGGGAGAAGAGAACTTCTTGGTTTAACAGCATCGGGCTGAGTGTTGTCTTTGCAGGTTTTACCAGTTGATGGCAGCAGGATTCTTCTGCTCACTGAGCTGAGGAGGATCCATGATCCCAAAGGATTTAGTGAGTGCACTATACACAACATTTGTATTTGCCGCTACATGGTAAAAATCTCATTTGAAACCTAAATTCTCTTTAATAATTATATTTATTATTGCAAAGTGACAGCCACAACATGACAAGTTACAGATTTTAGCACTACAGCTGCAGCCTGCATTAACTGTATTTGAAGGTTCTTAATACATAATAGTTGATCAAACGTCTCCATCGGCTTTAATGAACTACAAGAATATTTAAGATGATAGTCATGTTTCATTGTTGCAATTATTCTGCACATTTCAACAAAACCATTATGAATGGATCAGTAAAGTGATTTAAATGGCATTACACAAACATATTCCTCCTTTGAGGTGCTAAATATAATGTGAGAGGCCATCATCAGTAACACACAGAGGCAGTTACAGAGAGCTGCAACACCTGCCTCATAAGCTGTGGCCAGATGGCACTACTCTGAAAACACCTGGCCCTCCACACACATCCCTGCAGCTTTCTCCCACGCTGCAGACCCAGACCTCTTCTGCTGCTGTTGTTGAGGATGCAGTTTCAGATTATCTGTCCTAATGGAGGATTACAGAATATCTCAGCAGAGCAGTTGACTAATGTATCAAGCTCATCCACTTGTGTTCCTTACCAGAGGACTTGTGATTCTGACATAATCTGTATGAGTTTGTCAGCTTGGGCCTGTGTATGTGTTGTTTGTATGTCTTTACCTGGCCTCAGTAAAGTGTAAACTGTATTTTTAAAAACTATTATATGTGTTTCAACCTGCTTTGACTGCAGATGTGTGGGGTTTACTACACAGGACAACTCAGTGATTAATATGTCTTTCTATAACACTCTAATAATAAAACTCTATTGATTGCTGTGGGGAAGGTCAGAGGTCATTGACAGAGATCAGAGGTCAGCTCTTGTTTAAGAACCTTTTGGAAAACTGGATTCATGTCATAAACATGTTGTTCGTCCGCTCAGAGTTTGTCCTTGAAACCTTTAAGACATTTATTCTTTTGTGTATGTGCCTATCAATGCTCATGCTTATGGCTCCTACAAAGAATAAACAAAGGAAAGCAAACAGCCACTAGAGGGCGCAAGAGGTCTTTTTATCCACACTGAAGCAGGTCTTGAGAGATTCTGGTTTGATGCCACCCTGATTTGAGGTCAAGGAGGCCTAAAGGTCTGTAGGTATACGAGTCCTGTTGCGATGCAGGAAAATGCAGCATGAGGCGTTTGTGTTCCTGCAGAATGTGACAGTGAACACATACTTTTCTGTGGGAAAAAACAACGAGATCAGTTGTTAAACATCAAGTTTGTTGGTTGTGCATCTGAAAAGTTCACATCAAGCTTCAGTCTGAAGTTTTCGTGTCAGAGTGTGTTGTCTTGTTTTGCTGCAGTGTGCTTCGACAATAAATATCTCAGGGGTTCATTTTTGGTATTTTTGCTCTACAGCAGCAGATGGCCGGGCTGCACAGTACAGTCACCGCTCTCTCTCTCTAGCAGATCTTTGTAATCTGAGGAAGCAGCGAGGGACTGCTAGCTATCCTGCCATCACTTCCAATTTGGCTACAGCCAAAGTAAACTACACAAGCTTAACAGCTAGTTGATGATAATAAATAGCTACATTTCTCAGGCCTTGTCTCAACTTTATTCCTTTTTTTGTGCTTGAATTTGTCTCCAAAGTTTAGGCATGTAACTAGTGAAAGTTATTCTTCAGTGCAGATGCATCCCTGTTTAATACACCTGCATACTGTGCAGATAGAAGTCACCTGTAGGCCATTTGTTACACATCTCTCTCTCAGGAAGCTCTGATGTTGGTGCAGAGTTTTTGAGCTGTTTGTCCAATATGCTTAAAATCAAGCAAGCCCACAGTATGCACGTACAAGTATGTCTTATGAACACATACATAAGTCATGCACAGAAGCTATATGAGACACCCACAGTGACAGACAGACTATATTCACCTATTCATATTTTCACCCATCCAAAACCATTTGGGATTATATGGGGGGATGGCTTAAAATTCGGGCTAGGCTACACTTCTTTTTTTCCCCCTCCCCACACATATTCCTGTAGAGTTGAATTATTAGATTGAAGTTGAATAATAAGCACTGAGTCAAACAGCACAGCCTTCATCTGCAGAGCTGTAATTAACGGGGGCAAAATGCAGGCGGTGGCGAAGGGAGGAAAAAAAATGCAAATTATTCTGCACAAAGGCTCCTCACAAATTGGCGTCACCATTTCTCAAATTATATCATTACTATATTTTGAAAATGTTAATCTGTTGAGCGGATTTCCCGGGGGAGTTGAGTAAATTAGTTCTATTTCCGAGGCTGCCTCTCTGCAAAGGCACGAGCGACAAGCACCTCTGATTTGCTGATTACAATTAGACTCCCCAGTTTGGGCTCCTTCAAGCATTGATAATTTTCGGCATATTAAGCACGTTTTAGCAAAGGTGATAAGTCAGTTTTAATTGAAATGAAATTATTATTCTAATGGAAGTTTGGTTATTATTATTAGGAGGCACTAGTCATTCTAGCTTCATTTTTAATATATAAATGCTGGGGAGTAAAAAAAAAAGATTTTGAAGGGCATTAGGGTGTCAGGATTGAATGAGGTAATTTGAAGGGAATTACTTTCTCTTCTATCAGAAATGAACTGAATTAAAAGTCCAAATCAATCGCTTTCACTTCTCCATTCTACTTTGACAGCGGCACAATTACAGATAATTAGATGGGAGGAAACTTTTAATTGTGGGATTAGAAGGAGAGAGAATTTGTAGGATCAGAGGAAAAAATTTCCAGCCAGAGTTTCTTGCTTAAAATCGAATCAAAGGATTTGCGAGCTTAAAATGGCAACCAGCTTTTTTTCCTCCCCTCTCTCCTCCTACTGTTTAATTGGAATTGCATCTAGTTCATCCAAATCATCCAAAACAATTAATTTAGATTTAATTCTATAATTATCATCAAATCGAATAATGTGCAACCTAATTTAGATAGTTAAAAATTAACGTGCGTGAAGTTAATTGAGTAATTAAACTCCTAAACTGCTGCCTATTAATTTGCCTGCCTAATTAAAAATGAATTTGATTCTGTGCAGCTAAAGTAAGCATCAGTGTTGGATGGGCGACCTGATAAGGCCTGTGTCTTATTTGTGGTTTTGGTGTATCATGAACACCTTTATTTAGTTGGCACACCTGTGAAGTTGGTCATCTGGAGGCAGGTGCTCCAAGAAACAGCCAAAAAAAAGTTGAACAGACTTGTTATAAAGTGCAAGTGGAGGTGTTAGACAATCAACTTCAATGTGTATAAAAGGTTCAGAAAAACGTGTGAATATTGAGGCTGCAGGTTTGGACTCTTGATTAAAGTAAAGGAATATGTGTGTGTGCTCTTGTGTGTGTGTTTCAGGTGGATGTTCACGTGCTCCATCAGTGCTCACCTGATTCATCACTGAGGTGAGCAAAGGACTTAAGAGCTCTCATAAGTGATTATAGCAACATTTAACATCCATCAATGATAAAAGAAACATTAAGCATCAAGCAACAAAAGCAGAAAACAACAACATGTGACTCTGAGTTTAAAGTGGCTTTAAGTCAAAAGCATCACCTCATCATAGATATAACACACTCTGCAGGCTTCAGTGTGGTCAGACTATCTTTCAGTCACTGTGAAGAATGAATTTAAATGTGCTTTTAATGGCAGGAAAAGGCAGTTTTATCATCTAAACGGTGCTTGAGGTGAAGGGTTACAGCACAGAGCCACACACGCTGAAATATTCAATGTAATAAAATATTGATGTTCAGTTGTTTTGACACTGTTTATAAAGTTGATTTATACAATTTTCTATATGCTTACATTTATATTCAAATATGGAATATAACCTATTTTCTTTGTAAAGTTAAGTCTCTTTGTTTTATAAGGCATAAAGGGGAAACTGAGCTGTCATGATTTCTCTTATTTGTCCTGGATTTGATCTGCATGGATGGAAACTTAATCAATTAGTCTATAGGCCCCAGTGCTCTTATTGATTATCAATACATAAATGCAATAAAGAAGATGTGTCCAGCTGCAACAAACCACTCAAAACTCTCAATAAGAATACATGAAAATGTTTTTATTGTTATTATTATTTCTTCTCTCTGTGAACAGCTGCCAAAGGGGGCCAGTTGTAAAAAAAGGTAACAAGGCAGGGCAACATGCTGAATGTGGCCTTGTTCGCCTTATTATCGGGTTAATTAAAGCTAGAATCTGACAATGTCACCCGGTTGTAGAAAAACGGATTTAAATGCAGTGTCTCTGGAGACTGTGTCAAGGGGGCTGCCTTCCTCTGAGCTCCTGTGTGCGGCCGAGTTGGGGACAGCCAATACTATATGCTTGGAAAAGAAGACGAAAAGCAATTATTGAATGTTAGATGTTCAAAAAAAAAAAAAAAAAAAGGAATGAATGGGGAGGAATTATTCATAAGATCTTGTCCTGGGTGCGTTAAAATTAAAGTTAAAAAACACAAAGAAAAAAAAGGGGGGGATGCTTCAAAGAGGAGCTGGAGAAAGAAGATGGATAAATAGGAGAGATCATTTCTGAGGAGTTCATTAAAATGTAGGGCTGCACATTGAAATACAGAGGGTTGTTATTTGGGCTTGGGGGTCAAGTGACGAGCGGATTATATACTTCCTCATAATAATATTAATTAAACAATTTGCATGCTAATAGGGTAACAATTATCGCAGCTTCTGTTGAGAGATTCAGGTTATTACAACATGCCAATCCGGGTGCCAAGGGTCAGGGAATGAGTGGGGTGCGAAATTTCAACTCTGATTAACATTATGACAGCGCCAGACTTGGGATAAATAAAGTCGAATTAATTATTTGAAAACCTAATGAGCAGATAGGATTTGGGCTGCTCACATATTGAGTGCACAAGTGGAGCTTTGCAGTTTGACAGGAAGTGTTGTGAATGTTGTGTGTGGAGGCTGTTTTTATTCTCTCACACTGGATTGTCCTTGTGCTTGTAGTCATATATTTTCAGTACAGGTCGTAACAGTAAAATATTATAGTTTCACTTTTGTGCCTTCAGCAACGTTCAATCTCGGCTCCCCTTTAAATAAACCCATATTTCAACAGTCACCCTGTTTGTCTGCCTGATTGTAAAGCTTTAATGTATTTAAATGATCATCCATAACAAACATGGGGGGGTTATCTTAACTTATTCTCCTACAATGCAAAAAAGGTTACAGACATACATGTTAACAATAAAAGAAATCAACAATATATTATCAGTTATTATTTTTCTTTGCTGCTCTCCCAAAAAGATGTGCTCATATAAAAGAAAACAATAATGCTGCAAAAAAGTATAAAGCAATAAAAACTAAGGCTTTAAATTGTGCAAAATAAGCTCATTTTATTGTCTAATAGGATCTAATATCATTTCCAGACCCTCCACTGGACAAAAAGTCCACGAGCTTCTGGCCCAGCCTATCCGCCTGCAGCCTCTCCTTCCCGGGATGCAGTGCGCCCTTCCTCCCGGTGGCTCCCCCATGTAGTTGCGATGTAGTTCTTATCAAAGCCCTCCTGTCTTGTTGTGACAGCTCTGATATTGTTTATTGAGGTGGATGTCAGCTTTAATTAGCAATCGATACGGGGAGCGTTTGCAGAGCGCGCCTCTGACGTCACAGCCCATTACCGCTTCTCATTGGGTCTCATATTCCCAGAGCCTGGGCTAATTATTGGGAGGTTCATGTGGATAAAGTAGAGCTCATCCCTCCCTTCACATCATGTCCCCTGCTCGTTGGCCACACTCGCTGCATGCTTTTTAAATTCCCATCACCGGCCTCCAGACGTCGTTTCCTCTTGCCTGCGGGATGATGGACAGCAGGATACTGGATCCACCTCACACCCAGTTCGGAGGCTCTCTCGGCGGGATGGTGGGCTTCCCGTACCATCTGAGCCACCATCACGTTTACGAATTAGCCGGGCATCAACTTCAATCTGCGTCCGCGGTTCCCTTCTCAATAGACGGATTACTCAATGGTTCGTGCACGGCTTCAGTGGGCAACTCCAACCCCCTCTTGTCTTCAGGCTGCGGGATGAATGGAGATAATCAGCAGTACAAGCTGACAGGTAAGACCACAATGCATCCTGCAAAACAAGCTCTCCTCCAGGTTGGCTGCTCTCTCTCACATACACACACACAAAACAGAAACAAAGGCAGCATATTGCGAATCAAGTTATTCTCTAGGTGCTGTGTTTAAAGCACACACACACACGAGGAGGAGTATTCTTCACCTCCCACTTTATTTCCATCACTGAAAGCTGATGATGATGCACCAAAGCAAAAACAATGTTCCTGTCACTCAGTAAACACTGGAGCAAGGAAATGCTTGTGTTAACATGTGGGTCTTTAATTCACATTCAGAGGCTGCAAAAATCTCACACGCACTCGCCTCCTTCAGCTCTGAACTTTGCAGGAATCTTTGCACATGCACCAAACCAGTCTTGTTAGAATCACGCTAAAATGTGCTAATTAAAAATATATGTGTGTGGATTGTTTACATGTGTTGTCGTTGTGCTGCCAGACTCGGGGGACCCAGACAAAGATAGCCCTGGTTGCAAGAGACGGAGAACTCGCACAAATTTCACTGGTTGGCAGCTGGAGGAATTAGAAAAGGCTTTTAATGAGAGTCACTATCCCGACGTTTTCATGAGGGAGGCACTGGCTCTCCGGCTCGACCTGATAGAATCAAGGGTTCAGGTAAATATTTATTTTATTGTCATTTGGAGCTTGTGTGTCTTTATTCCTTTGTTTTTATTCATCCGGGCTGACTGTTTTATTTTGGTGGTCCAAACTGTTTCAAACAAATTGTAGAATAAATATATAATATTTTCCCTGTAATATTTTTTTAAAATAATAATTAAAATGAGTCACTGCATGGTTGTGTGTTGTTTGACCTTTCGTGGCTTATGTTAGTCAGATAAATCAATTTTAATTACATCTTTTATTTTGAAAAATAATACAGCCTTTAATACAGGCTGATATTTTCTCTGGTAATTTATTATTTTAAATGAAAAATTTAAAACTTTTTTTTGGCATTATTTTGTCAATTATATCCACAATGTTGGATAAACAAAGACCAAAAATATTCAGTGTCTAATTGCTCCTAAATTAGTTGAATTGTATGCATGAGTAAATAAGGCTGTTTTATTTTATCATGAGAACATATTTGTGAGTTTAAGTGTAATTGAGGAAAATAATATTTATAAATACCTGACTTACACTTTTCCTGTAAATGAAAATCTTCTTTTGTCTCAACTTTCTGCATCCTCACGGTGCACAGATTGTTTTTTTAATCAAGGGCCCTAATTAAAGGCCTGCACAGAAAACAACAAGAGCAAGATGTAACCTCACCATTTCTTTAATTATCATATTGTTAAAACACAGACATGTTCTGGCCTAATTAACTGCACTGACAGAGGAGCACATTACACATGTTTGCACGTCTCCTCTCTGCAGGTGTGGTTTCAGAACCGCAGAGCCAAATGGAGGAAAAAGGAGAACACAAAGAAGGGCCCGGGTCGACCTGCGCACAACGCCCACCCCACCACCTGCAGCGGGGAGCCCATGGACCCGGAGGAGATCGCCCGGAGAGAGCTGGACCGGCTGGAGAAGAAGAAGCGTAAGCAGGAGCGACGGCTGCTCAAGTCCCAGAACAAGCTGCTGTCCGCTGGGGATTTATTTCACACCCCGGGGTCGGACAGCGACAGCGGGGTGTCGCACGTGACCGACAGTGACCACACCACCGGGCCCCCTTATGAATCTGTGGGGGGGAAGCAAACGAGCTGCGACCAAACACCTCACCACCCCCTCCAGTCCCCGAACCACAACCAAAGACACTTGGACCAGGACGCTGGCGGATCCGAGCTGGACTCGGCGGACGCCAGCCACCAGTCCAGCCTGTGCTCCGGCAGCAGCACCAACAGGGGCTCCGGCGGCCAGAAGCTCAGCCCCTTCAGCGTGGAGAGCCTCCTGTCGGACTCCAGACCCAGACGCAACCCCGCGGCCTTACCCTCCTCACGGCCTTTGATAGGGAAAGGACACTTCCTGCTCTATCCCATCACACAGCCGCTTGGATTCATTGTTCCTCAAACCGCTCTGAAGACCACCACAACGGCAACCTGTGACAGCGACCCCTCTGCGGGCTCTGCGGGCCCTGCGGGGTGCAGGAGCAGCACGCCGGACTCTGCAGACACAGCCACGCACACGGGACAGGTGGGACAGGTGGGACTGGAGGACAAGGCGCGTGCGCCTCCTCCCACCTGCAAAAGTACTCACACGTCGGTGATTTGCAGCGAACACAGTCCACAACTCACAAAGCCTGTCGATGCAGACAGAAGCGAGCATTTAGAGAACAAGGAGCAGCCTGTGAAGCCCGAGTGTGACCTCAGTGACAGTCCTGCAGAAACAAACTCTAAAGAAGACTTGGAATAAATCAGTGGGGGTAAAAAAAAAATAATAATAATGCAGAAACATACTGATATAGCCTCTAAACGACACCTTTCATTAGGCCAAAGCTTAACCAGAAACTACATCTTTGCATCTAATCTCTAGGTTTCCCCAACTCTGCTGATATTTTGACAATGGTGTGCTCTCTCTCTTTCTCTCTCTCTCTCCCTCTCTCTCTCTCTTCTCTCTTTGCGAGTGTGTGTGTGTATGTGTGAGAGTGTGTGTGAGGCAGGAATCTCTAGATATCCTTTAATGTGTGATCACTTGTCAACAAAAAAAAGAAAGACCACGAGACCAACAAAAATCCTCAAGAGCTGTAAAAAAAGGTATTACACTATTTATATATGTAAGTTTTTTTCTTAAATAAATCTATTGTATACAAGCACCTCGAACCGTGTGAGACCTTAAATAGCAGCACGTGCAGTGTGCAGGACTACAGGAAAAAAGGGGGCTTTCTTAAGAAATCTCATGTTGTACTTTGTATATTGCCTTAACAAATTTATTCATCTATAAGCCCCCACTGAAATGAGGTTACGAGCCTGAGGCGAAAAGGACCCGCTCGACTCCTGCAGAGTTTTGATATGAAAGTAATTATTTTCCCGGTGGCTACTGCAGGGGGATTCAGTTTATTTTAGCTCAAAGGGGGTTATAATACATTACCGATTTCTAGTGATATGAAATCACATAAACTTCCAAGAATAATAGAATTAGCATGAAAAGGCCTGGGTGTCAAATTGAAATAGGAAAATAATAGCCTCGGCAGCTGGGAGTGTGTGTGTTTGTGCATATTGGATGGGAGATGGGGATTCGTGGGGAGGCATTTTCATGAGCTTTTTTTTCCTCCCCTTCCTCTCCCTCTCTCTCCACTTTGTCAGGGCCCCTTGTAGCAGGGCTATATTAAGATAGATGTTCGATGATATCCCTCATTGTTCTGTCGCTTTACATTGATGTTTCTGTGTTATCAGCCTATTGATCATGCGTCGGCTGTAATAGGACGGGCTGAGGCAAACGTGCCTATTTACAATAGCAGAACACATTTGTTCTAATAGGGTTGGTGGTCCCCAGGGAGGCCATGCGGGATCTGGGACATCTGCTCCCTTTTGCAATATTAGCAGTGTTGACCACAATATCACGTCGACCCAAGGATGTCGAGGCTACTGTGTAATAGCATAAAAAAAAATCTTAAGACAAAAAAAAAAAAAAAATCCAGTCCAGCTATAGTTGTTAAAACCCACAAGCCCTTTAGTGATCTCTTTGGGTCTTGATTTGCAAATAAATTGAAAATAATCAGAGGGCTGAGCTTTACGTCTGAGCCGGCGCAAATGAATTTCTGAGCCAGTGTCCCTTTCAAAATATTTACATAAATTTCAACCCATGCAGCTGTTTGCTCTAGGAAGCAATGTCTTATTAGGTTGGTGGGGGGCAGGGGCACACACACACACAGCCAACATGGCATACACACACACACAGGGAACATGCAGGAGATCAGGCCTGCATGAGCTGGGGTTACACCTCTGAGTCTGCATGCTGCTTTTACAAAAAACCTTAATGCACTTTATTTTATTTTTATTCAAGTTTTCTATAACATTCTAGTCGCCAGAAGGTTTGCAGGGATCTTTTTTGAAACCCCCCCTTATTTAAAGTTTTGAGGGACTTGTTTTGCAATGTTCTCCTAAATTATAAGGTTGCAAAATGCTCCCTTTATTAAATCATGATTGATATATTCATAGGTTTTCAATGCTTTAAAAAACAAACATGCAGATGCAAGGTTTTATTTCCTTGCATGATAACCGGGGCCAATTTGAAATAACCTCGGATTCTTCGGTGTGTATTTTTCCATGCAACTCTGAGGCTATTTGGGACGGATGCCCAGTTCATCCATAATTCATTAGCAGCCTGAATGGGAGTATCGCTGGCTGCACATTGGTGGCCTTAAGGTGAAATTAGCGATTTGCTTAAGTAGTTAAGCTTTTCTTGCCTGAGAGCTGCACGCTGCATGATTCAAGACAAACTATCAATCGATATGCTCAGGCAGCCTGCAGGAGATGTGTCGTCCATGAATCATACTTTATGAATTCAATTTATACCCGCAGAAATTTTCAATTTGAACGCCGGATCATTATGGGAGAGTGTAAATTGTTTTTGCTCTATTATGCATCGGACGCCATCATTTTTCTTTCTAATTACGGAGGTGTCAGGTCGGGCTGTCATGCAGACGCTGATTTTCAATTTAACTGATCATCATGCATTCATTTTCCCATTTGATAAATCTGCTATCTCCAAGCTTCTCCATGCCCGGAATGCTAAAAGAGAGGCGCAGATTGGCAAAGTAATAGGGGCCTGTATGCGGCAATAAGTGCAGATCAGGCAGCTAATTTAGCACCTCCTGGTATTTCCATTTCCATTTCTCATTTCCAACTCTCAGAGGAGGAGAAGCAGCCCAGAGGCAGAGAGCTGGTAGGCTTTTCACTATCGGAGGAAGGCAGAGAGAAAAAATCTACCAAAACGCCTTGTTTTCAACCACACATTTCCTAAATTAGGATATCAAGCTTAATTAAGGCTAATAGAGTTTTCTCAGTATGTGTTAGTTTTATTTAATAGAAACAAATTTGCACAATTAATTATGGCCATGATATGAAGGGTCTCATTTGCAGCGTCTTCAGAAATATAAGCCTCTCATTTCGAAGCCAAATGACTAACCAAATGTTTTTATAGCAGCTTCCATCACAGACAGCAGATCAGCTCATTCCCCATATTATATCCAAGTAGGATAAACTGAGCCACATTAGACATAAATTGGTGAGGGTTTTTTTATTTATTTTTTTTTACTGCACATGATGGCTGGAATAAATGTAAATATTTAACATTAATGCATGAGTTGCATTATTGTGAAATTTCACATTTTTAACTTCAGCTTGCACAACACAAAAAGTGATGTTTTTATTGCTCTGCCCCTACACACGCACACATACACACACTTCATCTGACACAAATGAATGAATTTGCAAATAAGTGTGACAGGGAAGGATTTTTGCAAGTTTCATGCTCAAATCAAGTGAAATGGACAAACCCGTGTTCTCGCCTCAAATCCGTCTGTCTGCACAGGCTGCTCTTGTGTGGCTGCATGAGATGATCTCAGAGGCTTGGATAAGAAAGAACCGTGTCACTTTGAAAAAAAAAAAAAGGATCCTCCATAAAATAAAATGGCACTTGACATTTGGCTTCTCCTGCAGCAACCCTGCCATGCCTTTTAGGATTATTTTACATCTACATACTCATTAATGCGCCGGTGGATTTAATCATTCTTATCTTTCCTGTGCATACCTGGGATAAGCCTGAAATTACCATCTGCATTGATTTCTGGACGATCCTTAAAAATAATTTTAATTATCTCGCAGTATTTCGCGCAAAAAAATCCCCTCTAATCAAAATTTAGTTAATAACACTTGAACATGTGCAGCTCAAGTTGACGCAAAAAACATGATCTAAATTTAAAGATTCATTTACATTGTGCATCTTTGCTAAAAAAAAAAAAAAGAAGTAATTGACCATGTGAGCCATCTAAACATCTGCACTTTTATTTTGTTTGATTTTTAAATTAAAAAAAAAAGTTTTTTGAGGTTGATGATTTTCACACAAAGTCTTAAATATATATTTTGTTCAAAAAGTTATCAATCAAAAAGGTGGATTAAAAAAAAAGATCAAAATGTCACAACTAGCCTGTGTTGTAGCAAAACACCGTTATCATGGCAAAGCATCATAACTCCTGTGGTGTTTTCATTTTCTTTTAGTAATGCTTTCCATGATCTTTGTGGACTGAGTAAATCTCCAAGACTTATGAAAACAATTCAGAACACATAGTGTAGCCTATTACTGAAAAATGCATGGCATATAAGGAAAATGGGACAAAAAACAGAAAAGGAGAGAAGGATGCTCTTTTATCATATGTTACAAGTAAGGATTTTTATTCTTTGCATCACACTCATGACTGTCATGACAATGCAAGTGTCAGCTTTCTTATAAATAAGATATTCCAAATTACCTTCCTCAAGAAATTACCAGAAATTAGGAAAGATGGCTTTGCATATGGTAAAAAAATACAGAAGCTGAAATGTCAGACTCTACATTCACACATTACTGTTGACATGAGAAATGTGACTTAAGACAAAAGAGAAAGTCTAATGAGGAAACAATTGCAGAGGATATTCAGTGAACAGATCCTGTGAAGTTATACAGATAAATATTTCCAAGAGGGCAAACATCTGTCTTTTAAACTTGCTTGAGAGGCTTATGTTCATTATTAGGAGACACTGTAGTCATACAATTTTAATAAAAAATGTTTTCTCTCCCCACATGTGAAATACAAAACATAAAATTTAATGCAAAAGTTTGAGAACTGCTGCTATAAAAACACAAGAAAATAATACAAATGAATATGTCCTGCAGTGACCAATTATAATCTTAAAGTCTTTTTACTTTACACAATGCAGAAGAATAAGAGCAATAACATTAGTGCAATATCACACCATTTCCCTCCTCCTTTTAAAAAATGTCTGTCTCATTAAATATTGCACATTTCTGCATTATGCCGGCTCCA
This sequence comes from Centropyge bicolor, assembly GCA_037975185.1. NCBI lineage: Eukaryota > Metazoa > Chordata > Actinopteri > Pomacanthidae > Centropyge > Centropyge bicolor. The sequence continues at coordinate 1,278,255 of JBBMOC010000042.1, forward strand.
TATTGTCTTGGAATAGCTGAAGGGAAGGATTAGATATTAGACTCCTCTTCACAATAAGAGCACTTGCATCCTTGTATGATGATGTGAGAGGTGACAGGAGTCTTTTCAGAACAGTCACACCTGTTACTATCTGTCTGGCCTCATTATCTAAAGTGACCCATATTGTGCTTTTTTTGGATTACAGAACCTAACAATTCATGGGACAAAGAAAATATTAGAAAAAGCAGATAATGTGTGAAAAAATGTCTCGGTAATTTCAGGATAAGAGGGTCTTCTTCTGAGGCTACTGGCAGACATGCTTGGACATAAATTTCAAAGCAAGTGAATAACTGTTTTCTGACACCTCATTGTCTTCTGTACTTAAACTTGACAGTTTCCTTCTCCCAAAAAGCCTCGTTGAAATCATCACGTATCAAAATGTTTGATGCGATTTGAAGTGATATTTGAGCTATTCTGGACTCTGATGTTCTACAGCAGTATCCAAAAGACTAGTTAATAAATCCTCGGAAGAAAATATAAAAGTACTTCAGTCGTCACTAATTTTGAGGAACACTTTGACAGCACTCAGATTGTCATGGATATCAAATCTGGTTCAATTTTTCTAGTTGAGGCTTCAACTCCCAGGTGAGTTTAATATGTAATAAATAGAAAAATGAACCAAACAAATGAACTCAATTTGAATGTATTTCTCTGTGTGGTAAACCTTGGTCCTTACTATACATACAGCTGGTATACCTCGTAGAGTGTAGGCGTGAAGGTAAGGTCAATTTTATGGAGGTGTTTTGAGATGAGGTGGCGTGTTATGATTTTGATGCATACACGTTTTAAAGCCTACATGATAACTCCCTTTGAATGGCAGAGTGATATGTGAATGGGATCCATGGCATCTCCTTTGAGTGATGTCCGAGAGCTCACTCCTCTGTTGCAGATAATCATCACAGGTGAAACATGGTCTTTCCAAGAGAAATCAATAACATAAGCACTACAGGTTTATGCCGTTTACACAAAATGCTATGGCTATTAAACTTTTACTTTATGATGCTGTTAACGCATCAGTTATGTAATGTTTTGCATTAATCCATGAACACGTTGATACTCTTCCAAAATACACAATGCCGTAGGGTAACATGGCAATATATCAATGCCTACTATACAACTATTTACCTGCAGTATATATCCATACATACCAATTATCACCTTCTGTGTTGATTCTATTTATGAAAAAATATGGTTGAAATAACTTACAATAAAATCCTCCGTCTTCATTTGGCTCCAGTCTCGACCGTGTGTAGGCTCACTGGCAGACTATTGCCTATGTGTAGATTAAGTATTTGGAGCTTTCAGATATCCTTTGGATGGCCTATTCAATCTTGTAGGTGCAAATCCTACGTTTCTTTTATTTGCTGGTGCTCACCAAAGCTTCTTTTTTACATTAGTATGTCCAAATGCATTGCAGTAGTCACAGCTATGTACCGTATGAACAACCCTGCCTCCTAGAAATGATGTTTATATACAACTAATTTACAACAGCAAATATGTTTTGAGGGAAGAATCAAGCTGACTGAATTATGTTTCCTGTTAACATAATGAGGAAATGTTGCTAATTAATTTACCTGGCAAGTTGTCACTAACAACGTATTTCATTTGTTTTCCACCAAAAGAAAACAACCTTGCAATACACTATCTCCTCATAGAGCCTGATTGTAACTGCACATGTGCGTAGGTCAGATGCTAACACCTGATCAATGGGTTATTCTAACCCATCTGTTCCCTAACCAGTTACGTGCTCAGGACGCATTTTTGCACAAATCAAATCATTATGAAAATGTTCAATGTCAACACACAGTAAATTCATTATATAAAAAAAACAACTTAAAAATATCCATTCTTTTTTTGTCAACAACATTTACTTCTAAAACAGCTAAAGCATGATCATGGTCTGACTAAGTGGAAGCAACCAAAAGCACTTATAGTAGTTAAAATTAGGGAGATGATGTGGTCATGTTTACATGCTTAGGATTGCGGATGTATAGAAAACAGCCCACATCACTGACAATAAACTGCCACAAGGCATACATGACATGGCTGGTGAAAGAGGATGAATCACAAAGAAACAACTCATGGTGAGATCTAAGCCCTGCCAGATGATGAGGCAGCACATAGTCAACAGACCCTCCATGAGCTGGTGGCTAAGCCAAAGCAGAGAACAAGATGTAGGTGGAGTTAAAGCTGTCAATTGGGAGTGGCTTTAATTCAACAAGAATGTGAAAGCGATCCTCGATCCAAGAGGGAAGGGTGACGCTGACAGAAAACTCCAGGCAATAACAGCAATCGGTCTTGCTTCTAAAAGGTTCGGTGTCGTACGTGATGACCAGTGGCTATGATTAGCCAGCTGAGGCAGGAGCTTACACTCTTGAAACTGCAGTTCAAGGAGGCATGAGACAAAGTGAAGGGAACTCTAGGGGACCTTTGTTTCATGATGAAAAGGAACTTGTGCCACATTTAGAGAGCAGGATATCACAAGAGCTTTTGTAGGAAAGAAGAAGTTGCAGTGCACCAACGGGTTCACCAAAGAGCCATTTGAGTAACAAAGAGGATAGTTTACCACCTCCAAAAAGAGTGGTCACCTCCATAACAGTAATGCAGATAGAGAAGAACGTGCACTTCCTTCAGATCCCCAAGACCTGTTGCATGAGGAAAAAGCATTTTCTGTATTGGTGAAGAGGTCAGGTCTTGAGGTATTTCTTTAGTGCACAGAGGTGACGCAGTGACCATTGAGCAGATTAGAGTTGTACAAGAAGGTACAACATAAAGCAAAGCCTTTGTACTCAACGTGCCATGGTGATGAGTGATAAACAAGCATTTGTTTCCAGGCTGAATCTAGATTTTAGATTTGTCAACTGCTGCCTATAGATTGATGCTCCGACCTTCCGAAGTTTACCAGTTGTCAACAGCAGTTTTGTTGTAAACTGTATCCGTCCAAAGAAAGCGAAGACCAAGTTTGCACTCACTCCTAAGTACTCATACAGGATACTTTGATTAATCATGTTATCAGATTCAGTAGTGTTCCTCTTTAACTTTTAGCCAATCTGCAAAATCTACCATAGACAAGCAAGAACTGGTTCCTGGTTTTGAGAAGACAGAAATGATTTTCTGCCTTTGCCATTCATCCGTCCAAGCAGAAACTAGTTGCTTCTCGAGGTGGTGAGCAAATTAGTGCAGCCAGGTAACCTCAGTGCCCAGTATAGGATTTCATAGTTCAATAAGCCTATAATTTCTTTGACTCTTTCTTGCTGGATCAATGCGAATGTATGTTGTATGTAGCTCAGAAGTGGAACCCTGGAGAACATCCTCAGCCACTGAAAGCTTTGGGAAACTATCTTTTGTTCAATAACCTGAACCCAAAGGTCGGCAGAAGCATCATCCAAGACAGCAAGACATGGCTGTGATCCAAGAAAGACGAGGACACAGCTCCAGAGCAGAGCCCCATGTGGACGTCTCAGAACAGCAGCAGGCTGTTGAGTTACAGTGGAGACCATCATATTGACTACAGTTGGACACCAAAGTTTAAAAAAGGAGCAGTTTGAAGTGTCTACACAGTTGGTGAAAGTTCAGCAAGCGGTTTCCCAAGTGTAGATTCAGATTGAATGTGAATGTTTGTCTTGTTTGAACAGAGTCTCATTTCAAACTGGAGGCTCTCAATGCTGAGAATGCAATTGTGGTTGACTAATCACCTTTACTGTGTATATGCACAATGACATAATGGAATTGTTCACATTTCAAAATGTTTTGAGTCACATGGGTTTACATGAGACAAGATCCACCATTAAGGAAACAGAACAAAGAGAGGAGGTGATTGTTGTTCTGTCTGGACAGTACAGGCCAGCCAAGGTACCTGGATAAAGACAGAGGCATCCTAGATCGAGCTCACTGGTTTTTGTTGGACTCAGTTGATGCTCATGTGTTGATATATCTGGCATCAGGGGGCTGGAAACTTTATTCAAAGGTTAACTGAAAAACAAAACAAAACAAAAAAAACAATCAATATAAACAAGGTACACTTGCTAATTTTTACTAGAAAAAGTTAGTTAAAAGCTTGTAGCGTAGTGGACTTTATTATTATTATTATCTTAACTTTAAATAGTTTAAATGCAAATATAAATGGCACAGTCTCCCATCAGATCTGTTCATATTGAATACATCATGCACAACTTGCAACAGACTATGGGTTTGAGGAAACTGTCAAAAAGTTAGTTTGCTAAATTTGGTGTCAATGCAGGAAGTAGTGAAGATATACAGATATAAGAAGAAAGTATCAGTACATACATAGATAGAAAAACATTTTGTCTGGAGATCAGATTAGATGTTGTTATTTTTGAGACTTTTATTTTTATTTAATTATCAGTTCATAAAAAGCCATTAAACTTTGGTGTTTTCCCTGTTCATTAAAAAATAAACCCTAAAGCAACAAAATATCATATCACATTGAATAGTAGTACACATATGATATGAATCTTATCAGGTATTTTTGCAGAAATAAATAGTTAATGGAGAAAAAAGGACAAGGATTCATGGCATTAATTGAGATACTGTGTCTGTATGAGCATTCATTCTCTCTTAATCAGCACATTAAACCTCCTGTATGGAGCAACACCTAATCCTCTTTACTGTTGAATTTTCATGTCAGAAAGCTGCATTTACATGGCAAGAATCTGAAAATTCAGAAAACATGGATATGTGCACAGGCACATCAGTAAACTAAACATGAAAATACAGGGATCCATATAAGAGTTAGACCACTGTGTGTGTAAACACTTGCTTTCGTAGCTGGCATATGTCAATTTAATCTGAGTTACTGAGACAAGTAAACTTCATCTCATCACAATTATTGTTGTTTTTTTTTGCGATTAGTGCAAGCTGGGTTTTCACAGTAGTGTTTGTAATATTCTGTTTATGCACGTGTACATGGATATTTGTGATCGAGACGTGAAAGTGCATATAAACCGCATTTACTGAATCGCACCTTAACCGGAATATCAGCTATTATCTGGGGTACTGTGTGCATGTAAATGTTGTCATTGGGGGCTTACCGCTTGGTGGTGATTTATATGAAAAAGACAAGCATTTTCCTTCCTTGACTTCCCAGGGAATCTGTGCCCTGGAGGTTAATGAAGTGTGAAGTGTGAAAACTTCCTGAGATGGGATGAGTTAAATAGTGTTCTCAGATGTTAAAGCAACACTGTCCAAATTTATTTGTGTGTGTCAGTTCTTTATAAGTCTTAAATCTGGCAAACATGCCCCATGGGCCATCTGCTACCACTGTTGGGGCTAATGCCATCTTGTGTGTTCCAGTCGGTCCACATAAATGGGGGTAATAACAAGATCTAAGTAAGAATTTGAATTGAATTCATGGAATTTACTGGCATTTGTTTTACAGTTCAGTGGTTATAATATTACATATATTGAGAAATTTTACATGCAAAGGTAACAAAAAAACCCATCTATCTTTATATACTGGATTTAAGTTTGTAGCCACTGAGTGATCAAAAATAACTGCCAGCTAAATGTCAGTCTTAAAATCATATAAAGACATTTAGCACAGATATGGTGGCTGAAAGAATAATGAATACAATTATGGGTAAAATGAACAATTAGAAACTGTCAATATGATGATTGCTAAAATTTTACAAGAAATCCTTCATCTGTAAAAGAAACAATTCATACTGTATTTGTCAGTGTGTTTCTAAAAGTACATTTGATAAATGATTGACAACATAACAACAACATCAATAATAATAATAATAATAATAGACTTATACAATCTTTGGAATGATAGTATATTTCAACCTAACAGTATGACCTCTATAATGGATACAATATGTGCCTGAGGGAGACTTCACTAATAGACATTTTTGGTTGCAATTAAAAATGGTTCCCATGAAAGGCCTGACATGTCCTCTAAGGCAGGAGTCTCAGACCCGGCTCTTTCCTTTCGTCATTAAAGTGGTATTGCAAATGTTCTTAGCACATCAAGGCCAAGACCTCAGATCTCACTATTACATGCACATTATTTAATCCTTGGGCTCTCTGGTAGTACTGACATGTACAATTTCTGTCATTAACGTGCCTGTAAGCTCAGGGATGGACCAGACTCAGAGATCCACTTGAGGTCCAGTTTTTCATTTAATGGCCCAGGGGAAGTAAGGTTCAACTGGGCCTGAAATGTTACTATAAAAGTGCTCTGTAGAGGAGCATGTTATGGCTCTGTAGCTGGCCCAATCGATCACATTAAGGCTAAGGAAGTGGTGAGATGTGACAGCCCAGAAACATTTCAATACTGACACAGTGTGTCTGAGAGCTTCAGGCACACTTCTGAAAATAAAAAATGCCTTGTATCAGTCCTGTAAATGGGTGTGATTAGTCATAAAGGAGCTTAGTGTGCAGAGACTGGAAGCAAATTAGAGGTGATAGTGGGACAGAATCAATGCTGTTTACCTCTTGGAGGTGTGAGCATATCCATCAGCAGCACTGAGGATGGCCGAGGATCCCTCCTTCCCAACTTGTTATTGACAGTTTGAGGAGGACCTGAGGAAGGAGCATTTTAAGACATAACATTCATTTCTCTGCTATCGATGAGGAGACAGGGCTTTCAAAATAAGTGATTAAGAAAGGGATGAAATAATTAAAGCACCACCTGCAGCATCTTAAGCTGGATGTACAGACAGCTTAGAGAAATGCATAGGTTCACCTTGTCTGTTTCTGTAGAGGCATATAGTGTTATTTATACGATGTCCTCTCCTCATACACAACATATATAGCCCCAGTAGGTTTATTATTTGCAGGCTTAGTTCTTGCTTTGAACTTTTACTGTCAAACATGATATAAGAGAAAAAGGGAAAATGTTACAAGGGATAAGTTTTCAATCTATGTTTTAAAATCAAGCACAGATGTTAAATATAAAGAATCATGAGAATGATAATCAGACCTGTGTAAGCAATTCAAACCAAAACTAAATTTGGACTGTATAGTGACTATTGTGACTAATGACCAAATTTCTGACAATGAAATGATCATCAAATGTGATGTTTGACCAGTTTTTGAAATGAAGAAATCATGATAATAAAACATTCTTCAGCACCATTACTCCAACACCCACCCGGTGATATATTTCTAAATATATTAATTTAACGAGATGAGCCAGAAGATGAATTTTATACATATATATATATTAAGCTATTTTAGCGAAATTAGATATAGATATTTATCGCTCATGTAATGCTAAGTGTCGGTGGTTCTTCAACAGGAACTGTTCACTCTGTCATTCTCTCATTAGTGGTTAAATGTTCCTTCAAGAGACCCCATGTTGCAACCAGCCAGGAGACTCTCAGTCCTCAGTGGAGGGACAGTGACTGCAGAGAGTCTTGGTTCACTCTGTCCACTCTAATTAATGACATTTTTAACTTAACTTTTTGCAACGGCAAATTATAACTGTCACAAAAGCCTTGTATTGACTCAGTTTGTCTACTTGCAAGTGTGACAACTATATTCTGAGGTTTGAGGAGGTTCAGAGAGAAGATTGTGTACTAGAATACAAAGTCACCACTTAAAGGACGGATTTGCTTTCAGATAAGCGAAAAGTGAAGCCAACATGGAAGTGCCTTAAGCTGCATTCTTTCTAATGGCCAGCAGGGCTGACTCCTCTGGTTGCAAAAACAAGTCAGATTGTATGTAAGATTATGAGAAAATACCTCTGCTTCTCACTTGAGTCATTACCTCAGCAAACAGTTTCCTAATGACTTAATGCACTCAAGCACTAGTTTTGAGTCTTCTTCAATACCTCACGATGTTCATTTTGGAAGTTATCATCCCATTTGGAGTCAAATAGATGATAAATTTGTGTAGTGTGCTTCAGGGCGTGGCCACGTTCTGATTGACAAGTCACTATCGTGGCATATCCTCAGGTTCTCAGTCAGATCCAATCAGGATAAAAAACAAGATGGCAATGTGCGTAATGCCAAACTCCAGGCTTCAAATCCAATGGGTGACATCATAGTGGGTTTACAGTTGTCTCTAACACTAACATGCTGATAAGAACATTTAAAGCACGACTGTTCACTGTAATCGCTCCTCCTCTCCATACTGTCTGTGCTTACAGAAAGTGATTTCAAAGTATGGGTGGAAACAAAATCCAGAATCCTCTAAAATTCAGCAAAACATAATAAGGAATTCAGCAGTCTCATTTAGACAAATCCAGTTGGTGCCATGCACTGTTTTTAGTATAAAAGGCTCTTAGTGTTTCCCAGGTCAGTGATTCCTTGCTGCAGCAGAGGGATAGTAACATAAAGACGGACTTTTGTGCTAAAAATAAAGTGTATGTTTGGATGATAACTGCTTGATTGTCTAACTCTGACTCCTGAAGCCTTATGTTAGAATGCCTTTATGCACAGAATGAGAATTGTGGATTTTGTCCCTCATCTCTTACAATGAATATGTTTTGGACTTCTTCATGGTCACAATGGACAGGAGGAACAATTACAGCAACCAAAAACTCTTTCCGTCTGTGTCTGTGAGTATCGTAGTCAGACAGAATTGACAAAACGTGACCTTATCTTTTAAAATGACCCGGCCTAACCTGACCTTTAATTCACATGAAATGTTGACACTTTATCATTAAACTTAATAACCAAATCATTTTGTTGCCACTTTAATACTCATTCTCAGATAAATGGTCATCATTTGTAAAGAGGTGTCTGAGCCTCATCATGTGACAAAACATTAATGATCACATACGGTACAAAGACCCTTAAAAGCTTGGGTGCAAAAGCAAATGTGTAGCTTCATCCCTTTGTCTGTTCTAACTGTACCTGTAGCGGTTGAATCACTTTTCTGACACAGATGAGTGTTGGTGGTTTCGTCGTCGGCAGCGGCTGGAGACTACAGCAAACAAGTCAATCACAGGGAAAGTCACACACTGGGAGAGAGAGACGACATTAAGGAAATAATAGTATAACTTCCAGCGAAGAGGTGAGCTGACCCACTTCCAGCAGTAGACTCACAAGCCACAGTGCGTCTCAGAGGACTCGATTCTCCTCCAGAGGAAGGTGACTTTGTCCTTGATGGAAGGCAGTCATTGGCCTCGCCGGCACAACACAAGTTTTTCCTTCAGACAGGCAGATATGGGGATAAGACCAGGCAGAGTTTAGAGTTTGAGGATGCTATTTAGGAACGATCTGTAAAATTAGGCTGGTCCCTGTTTGTAATATCTATGTACAATTGTAATCATGTAACATGGTTGGGAAAACTTGTACAACTGACTGCATGTTAAACTCCTCTCCCGAACAGCACTTGTCCAATCATAGCTTATCAAATGTAACCAGGCATGGCAGGTCTGTCAAGGTTTGGATTTCTCCACAGAGCCATATATAAAGAGTTTGGGTGGTTTCTTTTTTCAACCTCTTTACAACCAAAAATACCACGGCAAAAAAGTGTAAGAAATGGATTAAACAGTGTGCGTGGATGCTCTAAAGTTAGCCACCTTATTTTGTTGGTAACAGATTATGTGAAAAGCAAAGATGAGCACATTCAGTCGTGATCAACTTTGACCAGCTTATGGCCAAAACAGTGGGGATCTAGATCCTATCTTCTATATTTGTAGCAAACATTAGCAGCTTTGTATTGGAGTATCAAGCCCAAACCAATGTTATCAAAGTTAGCATTGCATTCAGCCAGACCTAAAGGTCATAATATTCTCTTGCAAGGTTAAAAGTAAAAACATAGGTTACTCTTAGAAAATACAAATTTAAGCTATGCAATTTAGTCTGAGATAATTCTTTATCATATTTCATATTTTCTTTATTTATGTTTCATCATTTCTGAACCATCAGCTAGTGAAGATGCTTACTTTTTTGCACATTCAGCTTTATCCTCAGGCGTTTTGTACAATATCTATGTAGCCATGAAGTGCATATATGAGAGCACTTTTCCAGGGTCCCAATTTTAGAACTAGAAATTCAGCTCAAAACATTGAAATGTCAGCAGGTTAAGTCAATCCAATGTTAGCTGGTTAGTTGCAAATACTAAAACCCAGTTGCTGGCTATAAATGAGACGCCTGCGTTTGTGTCTGAACTCAAGGACCTATTGTTTCAAAAATGACTTAAACCGAACTGAAAGAACAACAGAAATCTTGAGAAGGGAAGAGTTTATCAAAAGGTCAGTTAAAGGTTGAGTTGGGTCAGCCTTTAATTGAGCACGAACGAGCATAATTTATAGATAAAATGTAAAATAATGTCATTGTTTTTTAACCTTACCTTGACCTTAGTGAGAAATAATTATTTTATTCTGTTGAGTAATTGATGGGAGTATTTCTCAGAGGAGATCTGCTTTAATTTGACAAATTCATCAGACTGAGTTCTCAAAGGACTCTTGTGTGGTCATGTTTCAAGCTATTTTCAGATTTTCAATATTGTTTTCGGCGAGTTTCCTGCTGAGTCCGTTCCAAACAACTGTTTAGAAGTTGAATCACTTCGGCGAATGTAATTTCCGAGTATCGTTTAAAAGCAGCCTTATTTTTAAAAAAAATAATTGACCAGACAACACACTGACAAAAGCCTGTTCTGTCATAGATCTCATAGCATGTCTGCAAATTCAAGATATCCTCCACTACAAAAGTGCTTTCCCATTAATGAATAGAACATGAGCTGAGGAAATTATTCCTTGAATTCTCTGGGCAGATAATGATTCTCATCTTTATCAGTGGTTTATCTTCTAAGGTCAAGATTAAAGTGAAAAGTGATGTGAACCCCCAGTGTCTCCAATTAAGAAGAGCGAGAGAGGAAGAAAGAGAGAGGGAAGGAGAGAGAGCAGAGGTGGACTCTGCTACATTACTCTGCTTTCTGGTCCCTAAAGTATCCCTGAGAAATAGAAAACAACACAATTAAATTATGACACCTGACACCTAGACCTCACATCAGTGTGAATCATAATGGACTAACCGCTGAACGTGAGATCCTGTCAGACGATTAATGTGATCACACACATTAGCACCTTTCTAACTTGACACTTTTTGATGTTTTTTCTGCTCTTGATAAAGACCTCCAGATAGATATCTATAGAAACTGCATAGCTGAAGCTTATAAGTGAAAAAAAATACATTGTGTTGATGTGTCTCCATGTGGTATCTATTAAGTCATTGTCTCAGTACAAGAGCAAACCCTCAGCAGGTAGCCAATTGCTTACAGGCAGAAGCAGCCCCGTCTTTCCGTCTCTGCTGTTTTCAGACCAGCTAATAAAAGCTCTTACAGAAAACCTCTCCTCGATCAAGGTATCGGAGAACTGGAGTCTCCTTTTCACACAGATTTCCAATCTAATTTTATGTTGAGCAGTGTCTTAAGGTTTTTACTCTTTTTTCTGACTTTCAAATACAAGTGTACAGTTTGGTCAGAAATCTTGCAGCACACAGGAAATAAAGCTGTTGATGTTTCCAGATGTAGCCATTTACAATGAATCAGTAGAGAGGGGAAGTTATATTGTGGATCAATGGACAAACCAAATATGTTGCAACATTTTTGAAAAAGACAAGTTTGGATGGAAGGATGAAGAAAAGTTTCTCTTGGTGAGGCTGTGGCCAAAGACATGATTGTAAGCCAACTTAATTCCATGTCTAATTAACAATAAATCACATAAGATGTCCTTCTAATTTCATTCTTTTATAACTTAAACAAGTGAACAAGTTTTCAATCTGCCCCTCTGGTGCCAGCTGAATATAACCCCTTTTTTCTTTTTTCCCCTCAAACATGCTGTGGCTGCTAATGATTTTTTTTTTATGAAGGCAAAGAAGCTTAGAAAGTTTCACAAGCAGGGGTGCTACTAGAGATTTTGCGTCCTCTGACAAGATGTCACGCTGGACCCCCCCCATCCCGTTATCATATCACAGTAGAATATCACCTCCCTTCACCTTGAGGTCCTATTAAGAACAGTGCATTTTCATGAGACCCACTACCTGAGCCCCAAATTAAGAGACTTTCAACATCAGTGAAAATAGCTGCCTGGAGTGGAGCCTCCCCACCGAGAGGCTGAAGGAGCCTTCAATCAAGTGATGGGGGAGAATTGTGGCCATGTATATTTTAATGCGTAACCAATCCAATACATTATAAGTAAGCACACTACACTATATAATTGAATAGCCTTTTTGGCATTAGACTGTTATTATTTCACTTTTGTCCATTATTTAATCATAAACTCATATAGTTCTATTTCATCCGATGGCGATCCCATTCATTTCTATTTGGAGAATCTGATTAAACCGTGGTGCTTGTAATGGTGAGGTAATGTCCAGCTGGTTTGAGAGAGGGGATAGGATTGACTATTTATATTCATTTATATTCATACTTTATAAAAATAATTCAAGCAGCCGAGAAGAGACATGTGTCTGTAGTTAGTGCAAAGACAATGACAGGACCTCAATTGTTTTGCTGTCATTTGCTGTTTTGCCTTGACTGAAATGGTGCAAACATGATCTAACTTGCTTTATTTGAGAGCAATACCTAAGTGATGACTTACTTGTGACCAAGTCCTTTTTTATTCCAACATGAATCAGATCCTTCAACAGGCCCATCAGGTCAGCAGCAATCCTTTATTCCTCCTCTTACTTTCATCTTTCACCCCGTCCTCAATGCATTTCCTCTTGAAAACCTCTCAGCAGTTGTTGCTCCAGAAAACGTTCAAAGTTAGTTCATCCTGATGTTTACGTTCATGAATTTTACATATGCTCACTTTACAAGTCAATTTTCAAGATGGAAGAATTATCCTTGTAATATCCTTTGATTTGAGAGTTCTGAAAACTGAACAGTAAACTGAAAGATCATCGATTCAAAGACGGGCTTCTACATTTTCAGCATTTTCAATAAATGTTGAACTTTGAGCAACAGTAGTAATTCTTTGTTTCCAAATGAGCAGAAATTATATTTCGGCACTAAAAACACACCAGAGCACACACGCTCACATAACACATAACACCTACACGCTATGCCCACATTATAACAGCGGGCGCTTTGTTATCAACACGAGACTTGATTCAAGCAGTAAATCCAAGTGATTCAGTGGCAGCACAAAACAAGTACAACACATTTAATTGCTGTATGGTATGGTGTCACTATACGAAACCAGAACAATTTCTGTTATTTAAATAAAGCCCCCTCAAAGATGAAAATATCACGGCAGCTACGGAGAACAAAGAGGATGTGAAACACCGTAAAGTTCTTGACACAATTGGACTTTATGGTGTTAAACTTTGACACATGAAATAATAGAGACCAAGCAATGATCCGCTCCGTGATGAGAAAGATCACTTTTCAACAAATGATTAGCCTTTGATTTATCCAGGACTAAAAGGACAGCTGGAGCTGCCAACTAGGACTAAAGGTTCTCTCTGGCAACCTTTTAAAACTTTTAAGATCTTTGACTTATTTTAAATTCTCTGTATTTATCGCCTCAGCTGCAGAATACAAGATTACTGATGTAGCTGCAGTGGTGGAAGTAGTATTCTTTGCATAAGTTAGAGTAGTAATATTACTGCAAATAATACTACATTACAAGTAAAATGAGTTGAATTAATGATTCTGAGAACATTTTAACATTCTGCTAAAATTAGCTTTTGATTTTTTTGATTTGGAGAGCTTTCGAGTTTTATATTGAACTTGAATGTGCTTATTTAAAATGTACTTGTACATACAATTGATAAATAATGACATATATCCGTCCTTGAAAAACACTCTTCACACTATTCTGATATTGATTTCAAATATCACCCAGCCTGACTCGAGCCTCGAATATTTTAGTGTTCTACTGCATAGTTGTAATTGTTGTCCTAAAAAGTACATTTGAGGACTTATTCACATTGAACTTATCAAATCACAAAGATCAGTAAGATTAGCTGAATTCTGGGGACATGCAGTAATTAGAAATGAAAGCCAGATATCATTATCAGGCTGGCAGTCACCCAGCTCTGAAACACCTGAGAGAAAAGTTACATCCCAGAGGAAAGTTTGCAAAATTAGTTTGTGTCATAAATAGTAAATTTGCAATGACAATTTTATCATTTATATTATTTTCATATTGAAAAGACCTGTAACCCTTCATTTCACAAGTTGTGCTGAATGATAATAACGGGGATAACAAGGATTTACACTCTATATAATGTCTGCTGGAAGTGTTTTAGTGACACGATCAAGTAGTCTTCAATCAGTCTAATGTGCTAAAGAGTCTCATTTTATTTTGTACAAACAATAGAAGAGACAAGGCAACGCAGGAAAAAGAAAAGCAATCCTTTTGCTCCAGTGGTCCATGGCAGATAGATGATTCCTCCAGGTAGATTTTTTAGTTCAGCTGAGCTGCATTGATTTGGCAGCATCGGGTGGATGTCACACATGCACTAAACAATGCTCAATGACTTTGCTATCCTATTCCCATTTAAATTGCCTCTACGTTTCCTTTCTGACACCTGTTTAAATCAATGCCTTCCTCTGCAGGTCATGGGCTGAATGTACTAAGGCGCACACCAGCCGCCTCTCAAATCCACTAAAATCAACACAATAATTGAAATATTTTCAAGCTGATTACACCGAAGCCCGGGGCTTGGCTGGTTGCTAAGAGTACGCTCCCTAGTTGCTAGGGGGAGTAAATCATCTTGCATTATTTGATTTTTGTTACTGATATGAAACTGCTAGTCCCTCGATTAAATGTCTCACAGTCAAACACCTTGGGGATGGACAGCAGAGAAAAAATAAAATAGTCGCTGCGAACCTGTAAAATAGCATCTCTAACTTCTCTTTTCCGTGGGGCTTCAACACAAATCTATCTGCTTGTTTATGTTTGTTCCTGCTGAAATAAACAAAGCTCCCGTTCTGCCCTCATTGAGGAAAAACAGAAAGGACAGCGAAATATCCAGAAATCCCATATCACTCTCAGGTTTGGTAAGATCATGAGTAATCTATCCCTGTCCCTTTTATCAAAACAGATTGCACAGTGGAAACCATGATTTTTTTAGTAGCAATCTCAGTGCGATTTGGGTCGTATACAGTCTTATCTATTATTTATCCAATCGTCAGTCAAATACAACAAGGGAACCATTGACTGAATAATACACTGTCAGAGAAGATTTAAAGATGAATCACCTTGACTTCTACACGTGTCACAATTTATGGATCTTGGTCAATATAGTCAGAATAGTATTAGATTTGGCAGGAAATTTTGCTGTAAGTATGAGTCAGGAATTTCCTCCCTGATACACCTCAGGTCATTTTAACAAGCTCTAATACAATTATTTTGCTTCCTGCAGCATGAAAAATAAGGGTCCACAGTCTACTACACTACACTCCAGGATCTGATGCTCCCTGATTACAACTGGACCTTCACTCTCATTCCATTTAATATTAATACTGCATTGAGGAGGATTTTCTCCAAAGACTTGTCAGACATTGAGGGCTGCTCCAGCCGGCCTTGTCAAATGAGATCAGTGCTCACCATAATGGTGAGGTCAAGTGGAGGGGCAGCCTCTCAACTCCATAACAGCCTGACAGCGAGCATTATATTATGCTCTGTAAGTATGGAGCACATAGACCAACGCAGTCCTACACATTACTAACTACAGACGTACTTGACGCATATCCAAGGTGTGCCATATTAAAAAAAAGTGTCAACGTAATCCTCCAAATGGGTGTCAGCTGAATTAGTTAATCTACTTATGCAACATTAGATTCTATCTATCAAAGGACTAAACTCCCGTGAAGAGAATACAAGCCATTTAACAGTATTCCTTGACCCCGGCTATGAGCTGGCCCCTGAATTTGTCGTCCTGCAGCCAATAGGAAGAAGCCGACTGACAGCTCCTCTAAAGGGAGGGCGAGTGTTGATCAGGGTCTGGCTGCTAAATAAACGCCTAACCACGGATCAGAGTCCCTTCATTAGCCGGCCATCAGGTCTGGCTCGCGGTAGTTGGATCGATAAAGCAGCGCCGCTCTTTTTTTATTTACCAAGTAGCGCATTTCTTGTCGCTGAGTTGTCTTTAAACTGTGCCGCTGTTTAACTGCTTTATTCAGCCTCTGTATGAGACCATCTGGTCCCCTGTCCTGTAAGTCTCTTCTAAAGCCCAGGCCTGACAAGCAAGAGATATGTCAATGCAGTCCTCAGCACAAAGCAACATCTGCCATGCCTGACGCCCACTATTGTATGGCCATTTAATCTGTCCCCCTCCTCCCCTTAACGGCACACAACAGTTCCTGGTATTATGTTTTGCCACTCAATTAGCATTATCATCCCGCTGAAATAGAAGCCAATTTACCTTTAATGACGTGATTGTTAGATGAGTGACAGCAGTCGGTGCTGCCACTATCGCTAGATAAACGGTGGCCTGCCCCTGTTTTCCTGACTGGTCGTGCCGAGGGCTGGGAAGTCAAAGCCAGCCAATCACAATGGCCTGACTTCACCCCTTCACCACCAACATTGTTTCCTCCGGTTCATAGAGGCAGTGTGCTGGAAAATTGAGTCCAGATTCATTAGGTTTTCAGTGTGCCGCTCGAGTCAGTTAAATTGATACATTTCCTAACAAAATTGAAGTGCTTTTGTGGTGCCTGCGGATGGCTGGTGACCCCACTCGGCCCACTGAGCAGCCGAAGCAAGCTGATGGATCCATTAGACCGCTTAGACTGCTTATTCCTCTCTCTCCATCTCTGACTGACACTGTAAATCTGAACCAATTTCAGACTCTAATCACCATTACAACCCCCTTCCACTGTCCATTTGTTACTCTGCAATTCGAATACACTACCTAGATTGGTTCAGAAATACCAGTTTAGAGGGGCCCTCCTGCTTTCCCATGGTTAAATGGCTCATGACTGGTCCCTTTTCTCAGCTGAAGCAGAAAAGCAGTGGCTACTGGAGGGACGGGCAGGGGAGGGAGGATAACATACAGTGAAACAAAAGGCCTTGAACAATTCCCAAAAGATAAACCGGAATTAAGAAAAATGATAGATAAATGAATAAATACGAGAAGAAAATAGGAAGTGTGAAATTCAGTGAGATGACAGACAGGCCTCAAGGCCACACCGCCGGCTGTGGTAGAAGGGTGTCCCTTGAATAACAATCACTGTTACACCTCCAAAACATTTCCTCATCCACTAGCCATTTTTACCCAAGCTTTTATCTGCTCAGTCAACCGCACAGCACTAGCGAAGCGGCTGGAGGATATTATTTCCCTGTTGGCCCCAGTCATATAACTCTGCTTAATATGCACTCTATAATTTAAGAAACTTGAATTATAACCCGAATACGCCTTGCTTTATATTATCTATCTAACCTTCAACTTTGTTCAACTTTGAATTAGTGACTCTGAACATTTTCACATAACAGGTAAAAATGCTCAAAAAGTAAAGCCTCGCATGCATTATTTATGCCCTTAAATCATAGCAGTTCAATTGAATGGCTTATATTGAAAACCGGTGAGCTCACCCGTCAGTCTCTACATCTAATTAACTGCTGCACCTCATATCCTCTAAGTGCAGTGGAAACACATTTTAATTGATATTGAGATGTTTATGCCCTTAGAAAGTAATTAAGATTTTCAATTAATCCTGTCTTATTTCTGGACATCTTGGTTCTGTGTCCTTGAGCGTCCAGCGATTAATTCCCCAAACCTCCTCCAAATGAGGGAACTTCAATTACTTTGCACTGAATCACAACCCTGTGAGTGACCTCATCCAAGGCTGCATCATCATTTAAATTAAAGGCAATACAAACCCAATTAAATCATATAAGGCTGGTGAAATCAGTGGTAGCTGGATGGCTGTTTGGTATATCCCACAAAGGTGCTGGTGAACTGGGGAATTTCCTCTATGTCTCCTGAGGGCGAGAAGACAAGCTATTATGAAACCAGCTGCTTTTAGGTTATCAATAGTTGTATAGAAATCAATTAAAACAGCCTCCTCACAGAAAGTTGTGTCTCCTTCGGGATCAGGAAAGCGGCATTTACGCTGACCTCCTCCACCTCCCTCGTGTCTCCATTTGCTTGTTTGCCGTGTAACGTCCAAACACGTGCCACGCTCCACCGATGTTTGCTCGCCGATAGGAAAAAAAAGGAGACACACATTATCAATCAACTCCAAAAAATGTTTGTTTCCTCTTCCCAGATACACCCTCACCGATAAGAGTAAAAGGTAAGGCCTGATATGAAAACATAATCCATCTTCTACAGTATTTTTATACCTTTGGAATTACATCTCCCCAAACCTCAAATGTGTACATACAATATGACAACACCCTGACTGTCCAAACCTCTATTGTCATGCCAAGAATAAATAATAATTTCTCCTTGCTGCCCTTGCAGTGCTGTTCTGCTCACACATAGAATCACCTGCCCATCTAGGCAACAAAAAGCCTGCTTGGGGATTATGGTGACATAATCTTAGCAGTGGCCTGTGAGTCGGGGGCTGAATGGGTTTGAACCCTCTATGCCACGCCGAGATAACATTTGTCACCGGGGTTCCTCTGCGCCCTATTCATAGATTAGTGGACTGTCGCCTTTTCAGAATGTGAAATGGCTTTGGCACTGCTGCATGTTTATTTTCAAAAACCTGTGCCTCCAAGGATGAGGAGAGCATCTTGTCCTTTTCTTGAGAGCACCACCACTTGGCCTCACACAAGCGTATAGAAATCAGCGGCCTCTGTTGTCTACGTGAATCTGCGAGGACAGTTGACGCCGAGGAATACTGTTACATCTTGTTGTAGCTCAGTCGACCTCCTGAGATAATACATGATATGTTTGACAGGTAAAGTGTTTTTACCTGCCTGATTTCTGTTTGCCTTTTTTTTGGTTCTTTAAACTCAGAGCCATTGTTCACTCAAACAAGAGAAATATTTTATTAAAGGAATAATTCCACATTTTGAGAAAAAACACTTATTCACTTTTTCAACTAGAGTCAGATGAGATGATATCACTCTGTCTATTGAATATTATTTTTTATATATATTGTTTGTGTGCAGCTTAAACAACCAAAATATGACATGTTAGTTAGTGATATTTAGATGCTTTAGCCTTGAGAGTGATATCGATCTTCTTCTCCGACTCTCTGCCTGAAAGCGAGATTTTCCAAAAGTTGAACTATTCCTTTAAGCAGCGAACTTTACATTTTCATTCTGTCACATCGGCATCAAGTCAATATGAGCCGGGAGTGATTGGTTACTTATTTATTGAAATTCATTCAGAAGAGAAAATTTGGGGATGTTCGCTGCTGCAGCGTCTGTGCTGTCCCTCTCTAAACATCCACAGTGTATTATTTGAGCACGCTTCAAGGGGTCTTTAATCAGCCCGAGCGGTCCCCACAGTTAGCATTTAAAGCGAATCTTTGCATCACAAAAGGGTGGGATGTGTAAATGAGATGTGACATTTTATTTGTGCGGGGCTATGCAGCAAATAAATAAATATCAGGCCATGACAGACAGAGACTGCTGGGAAAATCTCCTCTACATTGCACTCACTGGTTAACTGTCACACCATTAAATTGACTTTCACGTTGACATGTTGCCTTCCGATTGGTTAGCAGATGTAAAAAGAGGGAACACTTGCCAAACAGTTTCCAAGAGCATGAAATTGATATTGTGAATCATATGTGACAGTGACTCTTCTGCCCTATAATTGATCTACATTAAGGCTACAAGGCTTCAGCCTGTGATTGGAAAGCGGGGCACATCATGAGGCTCTGTGTATCCCCGGCTGGCAGCCAGAGGAGTTTATTCTTGCACTGGAAAGATTACATCTTCAATTTTACCTGGGGTGTATAGACCTCAGTGGGCCAGCAGATATCTCTCTATAAGTGGGACCTTACTTATTGCTCTTTCAAGTGGTAGATCTATCCATTCACTCTAATTAAATTGAGGTTTTTAATCTGGTTCCTCTAATCCAGAGTCAAGTGTGTTGGGACTTGGATGATGTGATTTGAAAGGGAATACTCTTGATTCACTGAAACACTGTTATCTCTTCCGCACTATTGAAATAAATTTGAAAATGAGGTTTGTGCACTTAAGCACCACACACTCAGACGGCCTGAGCTCGGTGCTTCGGCGTACAATGTATTCCGAGTAAAGTAGAGGGATATAACGGAAAGTAAAAGCCCTCAATCTGCACTGGCCATCTTTTTTAACTGAAATGAAATTACAGGAGAAGGGGCTAAAACCAGATCTCAGCAGGGCTCAGAAATAACATTGCTTTTTTTTTTTTTTTTTTTTAAATGTATTTATTTTTTTGGCCAAACAAACATGGCATTATCATGTTGCAGAAACCTTATCATATGTGCCAGATTGGTGAAAATGCTAAATCAAAATTCCTGGCCAATTTTAGTGCCAAATCCTTGGAGAATGTCGAGGAGATAAATAAATAAACGAGTTGGATCTGAAAGTTGAAGATGACCTCTCCTGGCTATCCTAGCGTCCATGTGGCTAAAGGTAAGCCCTCCATCTTAAAGGCAGCAAAGCATCCATCGCTCCACTATATAACCTCTCTGCTGGGGGAATTCATGCAGTTTGGTCTTTAAGATCCAGATCAGGACCAGGCTTGATAAAGCTTGTTCTAGCTGGGTATCCAGAGATAGGGGTCTTACCTATGAGTCATTTTCAGCATGATCACCCTTATCTGTGTTGAGCTGGGCTCCCATGGCTACTCGGAGGCCTCCGTTTAACCCTGGCCCTCACATGGCTTCACCGCCAAACACAAAAACCACTCGCAGCCAAAGATGCTTGTTTGTCAGGGATTAAAGGTATTTTCCCTGCCTCTGTCGCAGCATCCTTATTTGGCAACAACAGCCCTCTAATTCAGGTCACGGTGCCATCGCTCTCATCAACAAACTGTAGGCCACTTTCCAAGTTACACTGGCTCACATAAACCTGTGCAAATCATGTTGAGCAAACACCAGAGCAGCCAACTGCCCCGCTGAGAAAAATAAAACGATCGAAATTAAAAATAAAAGTTTAATGGTGGACATTCAGTCACGACGTGTGTTAAAATCATGAGAAAATGAAAAAAATCTGGGTTGAGATCGAAGCTATGGGAGAAATGTTGCTGGGATATGAGTGAAAAGAATGGGACAATGAATATATTTTAGGCAATTACCTCAGAGAGCAGAGTTCCATAATTTATGTCTGCCAAGATAAAAGTAATCCACAACACAGAAACTAAAGAGCTGATCTCATAATGGATATTTTAATCAAGTCCCTCAAAAAGAAAGAAGAGCCTATTAAATTCCAATTTTAATTTATGAATAAAGAAATGATTTTGCACCTCGGCGAAATTACCAAAGGCATGCTGCCCGATGTTGTGCAGGATTACACATTGAACTTAAAAATACTCAGTACATGTTTTTTATTTATTTTAAAAAAGAATGTTTGTTGACCCATAATCTGCTGTTGAATGAATTATGAGTTGGAGCTTATGGAACAGTAAAGGAAAAAAGCTTTCCAAAAAGGGCTTTCATCAATATTTCATGGGGGTTTAAGAGACTCAAAATGGCCTGCTATAGGTTGAAATGTTGTCTCTAACAATATATCCAGCGTATTTACATTTCTTCCTCATGGGAACATGCATGTATGTAGGGCCACCATCCCCGAAAGGAATATCACAGTAAACTAATCATGAAGCTCTGACACCAGCATCTCTCACGTCTGTGTATCCCAGAGTGGTACATATACTCTCCTCTGGACTAATTGCCAACGTTAGCCGCGCTGTGCTCGTCCTCTGAGACATCACTCAACATGTCGTCACCACTTTATTAACATTACGATTAAGAAAAAAAAAGAATCATCATCTCAGGTTTTTTTTTTTTTTTGCACACTCATCAGGTAAAGTCGGCAGGGGATCTCATCTTAGGCCTTGATTTGGATAACAGACAAACACCAATTCTGCAGCCCTGATTCCTTCTATTTAGGCTGACATACATTAGAGCTAAAATAGCCTAAATGGACGTCTAAACGGCAGCTCGTAAACAAACAGCAGCAGGGTGGGAATGGTCTTTGCTATAGAGCAAAGCGTGACACTCTGGGGGGTTTGAGGATGGAATCTCCATAGTGACAGGATGTGATCAGAGACGTCCCTGCTGAAATCTATCCAGGTTACACGATACCCACAGCAAAGGAGGCTGAATTTTTAAAAACTGTGTGGCTGTTGACCTTAAACGCATGTACCCTACAAAAACAAAAAGAAGAAAAAAAAAGCAATTCTGGCAAAGATGTAACAAAGGCAAGACCTTGGAGAAAAGGAGGAAGAGGGTGGAAATGGAGGAGGGAGGTATAAAATAAGTGTGTGTGTGTGTGTGTGTTTGTCCATGTAAGGCCAAGAGGGAGAAATAAATGGGGAGATGGGGCTAAAAAGAAGGGAGATGACAGAAGAAGCGCGGGAAGTATTGGGGTCACACTGATGGCCGCTGAATTGTGTTGTGAATTGAATGAACTCATCTTTAAAAGACTTCTGTGTATTTTCCCTTTATTGAGAGAATGGCCATATTAACATCCTGTTCTCTTTACGAAACAAAGCCATATCCGATGATGATTGGGTTTGGGAAACGCTCTGATGGAAAAATAGAGCCCATCGCATCCACATCACCATCTCACACCACATTGGCATATGCGGCTCACTGCTTCCCACTTTTGGCTAAAATTGAAGAGCTTGCACAGAGGAAAATAAATAGATGGTTGAATAGCAATGGCCTCTGCCACTGAACCTTTTATCAGTGGGAATCTAACAGCCGTGCCGTTTCAGAATTTCAGTTTAGCTTCCGATTACGGTATGTCCCGGCATTTTATTCCCTACATCTCTATGCTTCATAGCCTTCAAACACTTCTCGGTAACTGCCTATTATCCAACAGTTCCACTCCACTGACCCTGCCAATAAAACTTTTCATATCCTTATAAATGAACTCAATTGCCGCGTTCTAAACATTTACACTGCACTAACAGATCATCTCCACACCTTGGAATTGGGTAAATTCCCTTTTCCTTATGAATATATAGGAGGAGATTAGAGATATGATAGCTTTTCAGATTGCTGCACCCAGTGAAATTAGTTTAGTGAGCATTTACAGACTAAATTGGAACCATTAAATAGCGGATTGAATTGATGGCACATTCATTGTCTCTCCATCGGTATCACTGTAAAATCAATTAGCCGTCACTTTTCCATTCTCAATAAAGTATGATTGTCAGCCATGGATGAATAAAGAAGACCCTGACAGCCACTCAGACCAGAACACCATGTGAAAACAAATGTGCGCGTAGGCCAGGGGGCTGCAAATGTGACCTGTAATTGTGCAAAAAGGCACAATTGTCTTCATCAAAAGGCCACTATGCATCGGATGGGTCATTAGTTTGAAAATGTACCACATCAAAGTGATATAGAGAACAGGAAGAAAGCTGCAACAATTGCCTCAGTGCGACGAGAAGTAAAGAATGCTTATTGAATTTTTATTATTCATGCAGAAATGTTCATTGCTCTTTTGACTGTCAGATAATTGTGAAGGTCATGTATAAAATCTACTTAAATGTAAAATAGCCTGGCAATAGTGTGACAGATGAATGAATGAAAAATGAATTTAAAAAGTTTTCAAGTCATTACAAACTGCCGGAAATATGTATAATTTTCAAATGGCGGACACACTGTAAAAACATCACATTATCATCATATATAATAAAACACGTCTTCTCAGGTCTTATGCGTATTACAATGAAAAACATTGTACCATAGATGCACATAAAATATTGCGTTTTCTATCATGTGACATTTCTTGTTTCCTTCATCAATAAGGGGAATATAAGGAAACATAATTTGCTTAACCAAGCACTCTGTTTGTAAAATGCATTAATTGCCAGTCAGCTGTTCAGTTTTTGGTTGCAAATCAAACAGCATTACGTCTGTCAATTTGCCAGAGGCACTGTTAACTGTCCTCTGAGATCAAGACTTTCATCTAATTTTTCCTTCTAATGAAATCAAATAGAGTCTCCCAATATCCCTCATCACAATGCTTTGTGCAATATCTGTGCAGAGAGCCTCTGTTCCAACAGCTGAAGTCCCCCCTCTTTATTTTCTCTGTATAGAGTAACATATGAACATGCATATGAAAATTACCAGAGGCAGCAGCATCACATATGCTATTATGCCATAGATGGCACAATGAAACAATGCCAGTTTTTCATTAGGCCATTTTGTTGAACTGATGGAACAGCTGAAGCATTTTTTTTTTCTGGATATGCCAACAGCCTGATGGACTGCAAACACTGACTTTTAAGACCTGCCAACAAACACTAGTCAGGGTTCCAGCACTGATGCTAATATCAACAATACTGTGATTTCAAGATTTACTGCAAAGTTGCCGCTTCAATTTTTGCACAGAATTTCAACAAATGTTACTACATGAAATTCCATTTAAAAAGTGTGGCAGCAATATTGTTCGGCATTGTTGAGTTTAAAGTGTCAACAATAAGATGTTCAGTCGAAATGTTCATACCTGCTTTTAATGGCAAAAAAAAAACATTTCACCAAAGCCAACAAAAATTCAAAGGATTTTTTATTCGCAGTAATTACAAAATAAGTCTCTTTGGTGTCCTGAAGGAAATGAGTAGATGCAGCTAAAACGTAAGCCATGCCGACTAGATGATGAAAAAAAATATATGCCATAGCATTTACAGGTATTAAATCCACTGTCAGGACCACATTGCTGTAATTTTCTAAAAAATTAATGAATCCTCATCTCCCCGCTGCAATTACTCTGGCGTGCATTGTACTGGCAGAGGATCGGTTATCTTCACACAAAGTAAAGGGCTTTGAGATCCTCAGATGAAAGGTGAGATGGAAATGCGATCGGGTATTATTGCTTCATGTTATCAACACTTCAGCTTCCAGTATATGTACTGATACATTGTAGATGCTCATCTCAGAGGTAAATACTTTGATTTCATGAATACAAATGGTTGTTCACAATAGGCAGGGTAAGAATTCAATCTATATCAATCTGATTCAGCCACTATTCCAGGCCCTTAGAAGAGAATGAAGGGATCCAGTGCCAGCCTTCGGATATGAGCTCAGTGTTTGGTTAGAGCAAAGAGGGAAGGTATAATAAACCGCCTGTGTGTTTTGCAGTCGGCCAATAGCTGCTGAGCTCTCAGGTATGGTGCGAGATTGACAATGTTTAAGGAGGCAGGCCGAGCAGCGTCAGGGTCAGAGGATGTCCCAGGTAGCAGATCAACCTCAGACAAGCCGAGGAGCTCTTTAATGTTCAGGAACTCGTGGAAGGTGAGAAAAGCTTAGAGGGGGCTTTCTCATGAACCTGGCTGACCTGGGGGAGAGGCTATAGGGGAGGCCTGGGGCTTGGGTGGAAAAATAGACAGCTGATGTTTGGTAGCAGGTGGGGCGCCGCTCTGTCCACAGGTGCTGCACAGATGCCTCCGAAGCAGAGCGAGCACCAGTTATCCGGGGACACTGGGACCCGCTGGAGTCTCCTGATTCTGTCTCACCCACAGCCCTCGCATCTGCTCAGCCATTCTCCAGGAGTAATTACACATGGCACCGGGTGGGCACATGATGGATGCTGGGAAACAAGGACAGAAATCTGACATGATTTTTTCTTTAGGGTTCAATGGCAACAAATTAAGCGAGATTCTTTTTTTTTTTTCGTCGTAATTTAAATGATGTTTTGTGCGTGGAAGAGAGGTCAGGCCTAGCCGCTCTCTTCCAAGGAGATTTTCCAAGATGTTCGGTATTTCAAAGCCATAATGGAGAATAAATGAAATGTATGAGGAAATGCTGTCCAATTGGTGTCATAATTGCTATTTGGAGGATTCATAATTACAGAGTGCAGCCATCAGATAAAGGAGTGCAGATAAAAAGGAGTTGGGCTGGTAATGGAAATCTGTTTGGAGAGGAATAGTTTCTAATAAGTAATTTTGCCTAATAAACTATAACCGATTTAATCTCCACCTTATCAGGCCAAGATTTCACCACTTTCCTTTTTAATTGGCTATTTTGTAATCCCGATTCCCAACAGAGCGGATGGTCTGTCTCCCTCTCCTGAGAGTTAGCATGAAATCAGTTTAAAACACTGTGTCAATCTCATTCTGAAGTGGCCATCTGGCCAGTGTACAGAAGCCGGGGATGGAACGCTGAACCATGGGGTCTCTGAGAGGCAATCATCAGCAGATTTACACAATGTGTTAATGCAAATTTAATAGAGACTTCCTATCAGCCACTTTAATCTTCCATGTGTTCTCAGTGTCAGCCTGACCAAAGCGTACACCACAACAGGAAAGCAGGCTCATCTCTAACAGATACACAACAAATTCAGCTGCTGCAGGTCCACGTTTTTTGGTCTTTATTTACATTTTAATGTATTTAATCATGAGTAGTAGAGCAGCAAATAACATATTGAGTAAAAATATGTAAATTCCAAAACACTGTAAAGATGAGAATTTGGTCGCTCACTAACACAAATACAAAGCATTATGGCCTCTTAGCAACAACAAAAATGCTAACATTGGTAATATATTTCATGTGCTGTAATTAAGCTGTGTTGGCCCATTTCATGTTTTTAAAAGCAGTAATAGTGATATACTGTATGTCACTTAGGATTGATCTATTTGGCAGTTTAGGATGCGTTCAGGATGTGTTGATTAAAAATGTTGATATAAGTGGCAACATAACTGATCCTTCAACAGGGATTTTACATCAATTTTAATGTTGTAAATTTGGATTTCGGCTTATTCTAAAATCAGGACAAACATCAAAATCTGAAGCTTTATAATGTTATAGATATGCTAGACAGACTGATTATACTTTACTCATTTCTGATATGCACTCGCACAGAGGCTTGACTTGCATTTCTGCAGCACCATCCAGACTTGAACAGCACTAAGTAGCTCTCTGATTACTGAACCGCTGTGTCCAAAACAATCTAACAAGTATTTTCTCCTTTTAGACAGCGGCACTGCACGACTCCGGCGACCGACATCAATGATTTCCAAGTCAGTCTAGTCTCATTCAATTTAGAAATTCAGCCTTTTAATGAATTACGTTTTATAGGTTTGCGGTTAATAATTGCGTCCAAAACCCAACGCAAGGATTCCACTGGAACTCTGCTGTGAGAACCCTGAGCAGTAATTTCTAGGTTGGTTTACAAAAATATGTCTATTCCCTCTATTCATTAAAGTGGAATATATCATGCAGGGCCATAGCTAGGAATTCTGGGGATCCTGAAAGAATATTGCTCTGGGCCCTGCTTAATTAATTCATACACCCTACGAAGATTTTTATGGTCCCTCTCCAGCTGTGGGCCCCTAATATTATCCCCACCTTTCACTCTACTCTATTTGTATTGGCTTTTTCCCAGATACAATATTTAATTTCAATTAGGGGAATATTCACCATTTTGAATGTGTGCGTAATAAAAACAAAGCAATGAAACCTAATAGAAAAGCCACACTCTCTATGGCCTAAAAAAATGCATAAATATATAATGCAAAAATATTTTCACTCCTGGATTAAGTTAGTTTATCTATTAAACTTGAGCAGTACAGTATATGCCTCTGTTTCCTTGTAACATTCACCAGAAAACGAACAAACAAAACTAATAAAAAAGGTCACAAATGCTCTTTTAATTATCTAATCATGTTTTTTCATCAGATAATTTGCACAACTGAACTCGACCGAAACACACTCCATCATTCTGGAATTTCTGGAAGTTTAAGACTGTGCAACATTTAGATGGACAAACAAAAGTGCATTCCAGCATCATGAACTTGAGCATCTCGTGGACAGAAAACAAAGAACTGCCATACAGCCTGAGGGCGGCTCAATGAACGAGGCACGGCTTTATTGTAGCAGTGGGTTTTTTGTAGAAGCTATAATATGTAGTCTGATCACCAGAAAATTATCCCGGCTGCTCTCTCGGTGACCTTTTTGCATTTTTCCACTCCATTCTCTATGGAGGGGCACATCAGTGTGACATCACAGATTACAGGCTGTGGAAAATCCTCTCTTGTTTCACGTTATTGCAGAAATTATGGATTTGGTTCCTTGAAGTGTCCTGGGCTGTACTGCAGCTATAACACATTTCAAAGCTGAATGGCAGCAGTCTGTTAAGTACTAAAAACACAGAGTCATGGAGCAATCTGGATTTGTTCAATTTCTTGTATTTGGTTTTTGTTGTGTGCTTGTTTTTTCTGTGGTTATTGTTTTCTGCTCTCTATTTTCCAGGAACCAGAAATCATAACGATGACTTACTCACCATATAAGTGGATGCATCCAGTTATACTCAACTAAGTTGTTCAAGAAAAATGTTGACCCTGTTGTATATGATTGTATTTACACTCCAAGATGTGAAAGTCAATAAACATGGAGAGCAACTTTATGAGCAACATTTACTAGCAACGGTTCCCACAAGCTTGTCTGAGTATTGTTTTTATCCAACACATCCTCATACCTCAAAAGAATTCAGTTCACCAGTAACTCTCAACATGACGTGTACGACTGCTTTGACCGACACATAAACTCTTAGATCCAGTATTTACAGTTGTGAAACAGTCGCATCGATGCTTTCAGTGTTGAGGCAAACTATAAAACTACTTCAATAAATCTACTTCAGTATACATGTGATTGATATATTTATTTGTGTAAAGTGAAAGTGTTTCATTTTCAGTCAGTAATTAGTTCATAGTTTGTGTATTTGCTCATTCTGCTTTTCTTGCGAGTTATGAAAACGCCGAGGAAAGAGGAGTTGAAGTGGAAGATAAGAGTGCCGCTCCTCAGTGAAAGGACATATTATGCCTTTGTTCTCAGACAGTAAATAGACATTGTCTTGCCAAGTCCCTCTCTTTATTATTTGCTTTGCCCCTGTCAGGCCCTTTGTTGCTTCATAATGCAGCTCTACAATGCTACTACACCAGTCACATATGCATCAGCAGTCTCCAGTGGGAGTATTGTTATGTAAATGCATATTAATGAACTTCCATGTGAACAAGTGCACTGCCACTGGTGTTGGAGCTGCATCTGAAGGACATTGTGTCCTGTTCTTTAAATTCTGCACTAGTGATATTCATGGAGTAAAACATACAAACTTAGTATATTTTACTTTAACAATAGGCTGTAAGTAAAAAGCAGCACCTTCATTGACTAATAGTGACTTTCATTTTACCTTCAATAAAAGTCACAGAGTTCACAAATGTCACGAATGAAAGACAGAAATCAAGTCAAAAAGAGAGACTGACAAACATTTCCCAAACTTTCCAGAAACTATTTAATAAACCAGTTAAACTCAAAATGACATTCTAATCAGTTAAACTATTAAATGCACTAAATTGTTTTGTTTGGACGCTCCGAACATTTTGAATTTCAGTTTGTTTATACTGGTCGGACCTTAGTTTTTAGGCGCTCTCAAATAGTTTTGGTCATGCTAAATTCCAAAGTAATTAAAACAGTCAGACACACACAGAATGGATTTTGCAAAATGACAATGTCATATCTACATAATACAGGGGACTGAATTTGTATGAATGGCTAAGAACAGGTAAATAAAACCTTTGATTTCATTTCAGCTTGAGTGTTTCTTAACAAAAGATACATGGCTAAAGAAAGAAAGTGGATATCAAAATGGAAATTTCCCTGGCTGTTTAATTGGATGGCCACTTTTACTTAACTTATCTTTGCAGCCCAACTCATTCACTGGAAGTGAGCATTTCCAATTAGAGAAAAT
Source organism: Centropyge bicolor (assembly GCA_037975185.1). Classification (NCBI taxonomy): domain Eukaryota; kingdom Metazoa; phylum Chordata; class Actinopteri; family Pomacanthidae; genus Centropyge; species Centropyge bicolor. Next base: position 1,308,028 of record JBBMOC010000042.1, read on the forward strand.
AACTATTTCTTCTCGGTTCAAAAGCATGTCTTTTTACTGCTGTATTCAGCTCTGATGGCATGTACCAGTGTGAAGAAATGAGACACTCAGCAATGTCCTCTCTTAACCCTGCTGCCTGTCAAATGTGCTTGTCACCGTACATACACTAATATCACTTTCCCAGGTTTATAAGACACATATGTCATTCAGAATCACGCTCATCTGAAAAAAAAATGCTCGATAACATAAAACATATACTTATTTATAGCTCCGAAAAATGATTCTGGCACAAACAGCCACCCTGGAGATCATCTCTAAGTAAGTCAATATGACATGAATCATGATGAACGACATTTTAAATGGCACACTGTTACAATCTTAACAATATTGCAAGCTGAGTTAAGAACAAATGATTTCATCCTGTATAGCCCCAGAATAATGGAAAAGACTCCTGCATTATTGCCCATTTTTTCCTGGAAGCTATAGAGACTGACATTAATCCCAACTGTCTGTAAAATTGAAGCAATAAAAACCACAAGCAGTGGCATCAAATTTCGCCATGGCAATGCTCTTCAAAAATATAGATCCGCAGACAAACAATGATATACTTGATTGTTTCAGTAAAGATTCCTGGACTCTCTGCATTCCCTTTGTTGTACATGAGAGAGACATTACACCAATGGCGGAATATGACCTCATTTGCTGCAAAGAGGAAATTTAATTAACAGAGCAAACAGCGTCTGCCAGTATGCCTCCGTAGAGACTGCAGAGGATAAGAAATACCTTTCACAAGAACCTGCAATACTGTCTTAAGAATGGACCAACAGTTGGACACATGGCACCGACCCTCTGCGAGCCTTTTAATTCAAAGCTTTAAAACACCACAAATCGAGATCAGTGCAAAAGGTGCACCGGACGTACTATCGCCAAGGCACAAAAGGTCATAAGGTCACAACGGATGCATGGATGGAGTTTGGACAACGAGAGCCAACAGAGCTCTTCTGTGCTTCAGCAGCAAAGAGTAAAAACGCTAATATTGTCGCTGATTATCCGTTTTTTTGGTCTTAACTTGTAAAACTGCTCACTTCACTTCGTCGCTGTTCTTCTTTGCTGCTTTCATTGTGCCAAAGTAAACTGAAAATCCTCAGAGGAGCTATGTGTGTATTTTCTTAATCCAATGTAGTTCATCTGGTGGCCAAACCTACTTTAACACACATGGTAACGATAACTATATTCACACTTCTCATTAGTACTGTGAATTAAGGAGATGCACTACGTGAACATGCACACACAAACACAGGCAGAGGACGAAACAGATAGAAACATTTGAGCACACGAGAATTTAAAACAGATTTGGTTTCAGTGTTTCTCCAAATTTAAACAAAAGACGGGCGTCAACACAAAAATTCTTGAAGCCTTTGAAAACTTGCCTTGAAATCTTCAGTACGTCTCTATAAAATATTACTAAATAAGCAGCAATAACAGTAAAAAAGAAAATATATACATATATATTACTTGTCTTATCTTTTTATTTTGATTAAAAGATTCAGATTGAGATTCAGATTTGATTGACAATGACCAAACAGTCAGTCACAGATTCAAGTGGTGCTAAACTCTGATTGGTGCAAGTACATCACCATTTTCTGCAAGAAAAAAGAGCTTAGGCAAAAACACTTGAATTTCTAATGTAAAATTACCAAATGTTCAAACTTTATCAATTATAATTTTGGCCTTTAATACAGTGAGAACTTAATAAAAAATATAATTTAATTATAATGAATTGATGAACACACAAAAGGCTCATTTTGTATGATCAACACAAACATTTACAAATGCAAATTTAGCTCCATTCTATGGAGTCAAAACACTGATTAAGCATTTAACAAAGACAATGCGGCTAAAGACGACAAAGTGGCTAAGTGCATGGTCACGTTAACTTAACATTAACTTAACTGCCTCCGTCACATTCAGGAAAAGTGAACATCCAGTCAGGTGAGTGTATACATACAGTATGGAAAAGGGACGTTTGACTGAATTAATGCATCACTTTTGAGCCTTGCTAATGACTCTCGGAGCTGTCTTGACCTTTCGCTGCCTTTACAATGTGCTAACATCTCACAACTTGTGTGAAAACAACGCCTTCACACGCCAAGCAGCGATAGAAGCCCATTCATGGTTATCATTATTATTCCTCTTTGTGCTTCTGCCTCAGACTTAAAACACTTCCAGGGAGGACTAGCTTCACCAAATTGCTGGCACCCTGATGGTTGAGTGGACTGATTTGTTTGCCCTGGGAATTGTTCATGTGCTATCAAGAGTGAATAAAATACACAGAGAACCTGAGCTGCTTGGACTGGAAGCACATCATCTCCTGTCAGAAACTGAACAATAGATAGCCACAGCACATGTCAATATATATTTTTTTCGAATTCTTAATCTTTTATACAGCAGCATAATTGGTTTCTGCTATATTAAATTCATAGCTAAAGTGAGCAGCATCCAAACTTCAGTAAACAATTTTAAGCCTAATTTGGTATGAGACATGACTGGCCCAGTGGCAGTGTGCAACTCCAATTATGATAAGGATTAAGCACATGCAATCAAAAGATAGAACAAGATAATGTGCAAAGATACATTTGGCAAGCAAGCAATTAATTGGAGAAGCATGACACCCTGCCTGCAAAAGATGAGGCTGAAAATGATGTTTCAACACTTCAACATTATTAATGGCAAAGACTACTGATTTCTCCCTGTTCCCGTGAATTGGCCGCAGTCGTCACAGGAAAGGCTGTCTGTATGATTTGGAGGAGCCAGACGGAGCTGTCAGGGAGTCCACTGCGTTTGGTGGTCGCTGTCTGTAACTGCTGTCTGTGCCGAGTGAACCCAGGAGGCAGAAAATGACCGAGTTCACAAGTTGATTAATGAGCGCGCTGCCACCAGTTGTCAAAATCTGACACTGATTGTGAAGCTTCAAGCTTTTTATACGAAGCAAAAATTAATAAATAAATAAAATGCTTTATCCTTTGATGAATCAATTTAGTGCAGAGAATTAATTATGACTCATAAAGACCGGTCGAGACCACACATTGGAGGGAATGTGTGCCGCCTGGATTGAAAAGCAAATAGATGTGGAGGTCTTTGCCGAATTCTGTGAACAGATCAAACTCTGATCCTGACAGGCTGACTTGGCTTCTTGAGAAAATATAATGACAGATCCACTATTCACTTTGCAGGAAAAATGGTTTCAGAGTGGTAGTAGTGGATGATAACATATGTCGAATGTGTTTAGCTGCTGACTGTCCAACTGTTAGGAGAGATGATGAGATTAATTAGGAGTGGGATGGCTACTGAGGGAGAGATGAAGCTGTCATTATACAGTAGGTGTTGAGTAATGATGACTGCCTCGTCTCTATCCTCGGCAAGGCTGTCTCCGCCATGCTTTTAACTCTGACCCAATTAATACCCCAGGTAAACAGGCTCTTGCCGTGGTCACGAGCTCCTTCCTCCTGAGATTACCAGTGAAATGAAGCTGTACATTTTATCTGTGCATCATGGCTGGAAAGTCAACTTGACAGAACACGGGGCACTTGATAAACAGTCTATCTAGGGCACACACTGTATAGTAGGTCTCTCGGGGGAGGTAGACAAAACCCAAGACATTACAGAGAAACCCAAAGCAAATTATCCTGACATGGATGAAACAATAGCAAATTGGACAAATGATATAATTTGAGTCATATAGGCCCCAGCAGAGTCTGGTTGTTTCTTGCACTCTGAGGGATTTGGAAACAAGAATAGTGTTTGATGGTAAAGGTCAGGAAACAAAGGTGGCTCCCTGCATGGTTTTCATAGTAGCAAGACATGTGAAACACCCCCACCGCCAAATGTATTCATTATTCTGTATCCTGTTTTGTAATGTGCCTCATATGAGGAGAATGCCGCTTTCATTATTCAGGAGTGTTTCCTTTGGTCTTTGCTCAAAATACAAAGAGATTTGAGGGATTGCCGAAGGTGCCATCCAGGAAGCGGCTGTCTCATTTTCTACACGCTGTAAATCATTTTTGTATATTTCTGACACCAAGCCCTGCTCCTCTCTACAGCTGCTGCTTCATATCTTTACTGTCAGGCAGCTTCAAGAAAAAAAAAAACAACCTTCTGATGCTCCACTTGTCCAGCTAATTAGACTTGATTAATAATGAGGGAATGGAGTAAAAAAATATGACTTTCCACTCAAAAATCAATTAGGTTTTTTTTGAGTCAAAGGAACAAATGTGTTAAATAAGTTCAGGGGGACAAAGGTCTCTATGGGATTTAAAAGTCCTCAAATGGTCTACTGCTGTCTCCTTGGTACGGAGGTGGTAGGTTGGGGAAATCTTAGTCTAGACTGAGTGTGCACTTTTCAGCAGGAGGGAGCCACAGTGAGTCATTAATCACCCGCCACTGACACTGAAAACCTTCTGCCCCTCATAAGGGCAAAATAACCTCTAACAATGAGAGGAACTAAGTGGCCAGAGACAATGGGATATTGCGTGGTAGTTTATGTTCCTCTCATAAGCAGCCCAGCCAGCCTCAGAAGATAGAGCAGCCATTCGATGCAGCTCCCTGACTGTACACAGCAGCGGGGAGGGACATTACGTGGTCGGCCTCAGCGAAGCGGCCCCGCAGATTCAAAGTGCATAGTGGAACGTGTGTCGTTTCTCACAATGGATCTGACCCTCGGTAGCATCATTACATGCACATTTGGGGCCGAAGGACTAAAAACGAGCTATCGCAACGAGGAAACTGCTGAGTTTAATGGCACGAAAAACGTAAAATATTAAACTTCAGCTAAAGTCAGTGGGAACCATTCACTACTGCAAACATAACACAAAGTCTTGTATTTTACTTTTGATTTATTGCCACAGATGACACAAACAGCGGTGGACAAAGTACTCAGATTATTTACTTGAGTAAAAGTAGTAAATCCACTCCAAAATGTTACTTAAAGCCGCTGGAATTGATCTTTTGTTATAACAATATATATATATATATATATATATATATAAACAATGTCTCAATGTGAAATTGGTTGTTTGCACTGCTCCCCTTTATGTATCCATAAAGGAAGCTTTACAGAGTTTTATAGTGAGTTTCAGTTCATTCTTTAGCTGTTTTTTCAGGCAACTACATGCTCAGCACCAAACAGTGAGTCCCAGGCGAACATCGTGGGGCATTTCGCAGCTAAAGGGCTATGAAGCGACATAGTTTTCTGGGTCTATTCAAATACTATTTTTGTACTGTTACTGTCACTCAGTAAACAGTCAAAACTTTGAGTCAGGCTCGTTGCTACGTGGACGTCCCTGGTGTGGATTTTGAACTAGACGACGCTATCATTTTAAAAGAGTGAACATTTGACTTACTGGACTAAACGAATAATAATGTTGCTCCGTGACTGCCTGATGTGTAAATAAGCAACTGCTAACAAGTTCACCGTATTAGAAGTTTTTGCTGCCCCCAAGCATCCCAAAAAAAAAAATCACTTATTATAGGTTTAGGCAAAAGTATGTAGCCTCAGTGTTATTTGCAAAATGCACTTTTATACCGAATGTTAAAGCACGGAAAGCATCTTACTTTGTAACCAGCTATAGCTAAGAGATAATATGCAAAATGTTGAAATATAAATGAAATGGAAATACTCAGGTAAAGATCACTGATTCATCAGCTTTTGAGAATCTGATATTTTGTCATCTTTAGACAGAGCGAGGCTCACTGTTTGCCGCCTTTGTGCTAAGCTAAGCTAACTCACTGCTGCTGTAACCTTTTATTTAACAGATACATGAGTGTGGCCTCAACCTTCTCATCTCATAATTCATCACTCTCGTCTTTTGCCCAAAATGTTGAACTATTCCTTTAAGTGAAGGCACTTGGGTAAATGCTTTGTTACGTTCCACCATTGAGAGACGGCCGACACTTAATTTTTCTTACAATCATCACACTGCCAGATTTTCAAAACATGCCCTTGTCAAAGATTACAAGACACTATTAAAGCATTTTATTCTTGTCTGACAACAGGGGTGAACGATATTGAATTTCAACACTCTCATATTTATCATTTCCCTCAGCAGTTGAGTCTGTGTTAGTGAGCACACACAGCTGTCACCAGAAAACAAAAGAGCCCAGCTTGTTCTGCTCCCTAAATTGTGTTGTCAGTTCATCATCCTGCACCTCTTCAGTGAGAATAAACCGAGGGAAAAAATTACAAATATGACAGAATGAGACACCGGGATGATTTTCATGGAAGACGCTGTGGTACAGTGAAACGGGAGAAAAGCTTATTTGATTATAAATCCTCCAGCACATAGTTGCATGTATCCACAAGTCAATTCATTCTTTGCCAGCTGGAAAATGGTAAATCATTTAAATATTTGGTCATGTTTAGTGTCTCCCAAATGTAATGCGAGGGACTTGTGAATTCCTAAATTAAGAGATGTTCCTTTTTTGCAATTGATTGTATTAGTCCCGTATTTGAGTTGTATGTATGTCACAGGAATTTGGCACCTGGAGCCTGAATGATTACAACAACAAAAAAAGAGAGAGAGAGAAACGGGACCTTCAGCTCTAACACACATTTGCATCCCAGATCTCATGAAGGCCTGAAGCTGATTGATTAATAGAGACAGAGCATGCCGAGCCATATCAGGGCCCCTGCGCAGGTTAAGTGGTGCTAAGATTGTTTTATATAGTCTATGATTAGGGGATGAGGAAGGAGAGTTTGATCTCTCAGACTTGTTGACCCCCTAATCACAGGGGGTCTTTCGATCCAACCTGCCCCAACAACTTCAATCAGACACACTGCTGAGTTTGAAACTGGCAGCGGGGAAAGGGAAACACTGACGTGGAGAGGAGGTTTTCAGATCATCTAATTATAGGAATACATGCTCAGGTATTTGTTTTAAAGATTATGTTATTTAGTAGCTGTGAGATTTAAAGTCTGAATAAACTTCGAGTCATATGTGTGATTGTGACTCAAATCTTCTGAAGTCATTAGTTTAAAATGTTGAATAGCTGAACAGCTCAGATATAAAAATTTGAATGTGTTTTGAAATTTGTTGCAGTGAAATCACTTGCTGCCTTTGTTTTAGCCCCTTGATACAAAAAACATGCTTTCCAACACAAATCACCGTAGCACTGACATAAGACATAAAACTTGCTTGTAAGACCTCTGCAATCACTCTTCAAGGGCTTATTCTGTTGGCAGTTATTGTTTTCACTTGCATTTGCACTTAAGTGTCAGTGAAATGCTCCAAATCCCAGAGATGAACACACACTTTATGAGCAACTAAGTGATTTTAAAACCTGAAAACAGGAAAGTAAAATTGCATTTTCAGCTCAAGAATATTGGTAAAATAGTTTTTATATGTAGTTGATCAGGAAACACAAAGGTTTTAAGGTTTTTCTGTAATTTGCTCGTTGTACAAAAAAAAACTCTCCGGAGTGCAACATAATTATCTACATCATCAAAAGCAATTATGGATGCATAAATTGAATGCATGTCCACATCCCCATTGTCCCTTGCATATTTGTCCCTTGCACAGATAACACAGCATTAACATTACAATGGAGGGGGAATAATGGAGTTGCCCAGCTGGGGTTAAAGGGACATGACAATAAGTGTGACAAGCCTCAGTCAGAGGCTGGAGAAGTAAAAAAAAAAACAACTTTTCATCCCATTCAAATGTGGGTGTGTAGAGTCAAATGAATCATAGACATCTGGACTTCAGAGATGAGCTAAACATAAACTTAGGAACCTAAATAGACTTAGCACCTAAAAGAGGACGTCAACATTCAAGTGCACTGTTTTGCACATTTAAACAGTCGTAACAGAAAAAACAAAAAAGGCACTTCAACTAAGACTAAGACTGTTTGAGAGCTGAAGGCACTTTTTGGAGCTAATGTATGAGCAAAAGAGTCAAATGAATGTAAAGTAATAAGCGAGAAAGGAAAGTAATTTATAACTAATACATAATAAAGTAATAATGTCCTTATTAGGCAAATATGTTTTAGGGTTATTACATGAATAAGCCTCCAGGAAAACCACCAGCTACCTTGCATTTCTATTACAATCTATTACTATTACCCACTTTTGATTTATGTGCTGCCCATTTCCAGATTTTTAAGACATGCAAATACACTTTTCTTTACACCTCAAATGCTTTGGACACTGTACTCCCAAGAAAAATCACAGCATCAGTCGTTCTACCAAATGTCCAAAAAACATTTGTTTGCATCTAAGAAATAAAGCCGTTTGCATTATGACTCTTGTCCATCAGAAGCAAAGGAGGAAATAGTGTGAAGTTGTTGTCAATCTGTTCCTAACTCTAACCAAATAACTATTTGCCAAACCATAACCAACATAGCGCCGTAGCAGATTAAAAAACGGTTTCATTCATTCGTTGCAACTGTGATTTGTAACGGTTTTGGAAGCACTGATCCTGAAAGAACACTGAGGAGTGTCACATCAGATAATTTATATGTGGGGGACTCTCACAAACAATGGATTTTTTTTTGTTTAACTTGGAGGATTTGTTGCAAATCTCGGTAGCGTTAAGCAATTACCACCTTCAAAAAATTAACACTGCCAGCGCAGACAGTTAGTCTTTGCTCACATTTTCACACTCCAGCCAGAAGCGCAATTAATCGTGGGAACTGCAAACGTTGATGTCAGTCTGTGTTTTAATTTAAAGCATCTTTGAAAACAAATTCTCTAGATCTTTTTTTCTGCTTTTGTGGTCGGAATAACTCCTCTGTCATTATAGGGAACGAGCACCTCAGGTCAGTCAGACAGGTTCATTTGTCATCGCCATAAGAAACTCAAACAGCTCTTAAGTCTGTTTGCTTTGGAGTATAAGAAACAACCCACAGTACACAGACACACACACACACACTGCAGTTACTTTGTACGACAGGGACAGAAATATGCCAAGCTACTGTTTGCAAGAAAATGAACAACATATTCAATATTTTGATAACAGCGAGAGAACAGTAACTGTTTGCTATTAAATTAATATTTTTTTAAACCTCTTGAGAACCTTAGAAATTATTTTTCTCCTCTTTTATCAGAGGACCAAATTCCTCCATGGACCCTTAAAGAAAGAGGCCCCAAACTGACTATTTTCAGACGCTAACGACAAATGATTTGGGTGTAAATATTGAGACATGCTTCAGTGACTTCCAGTCAACTGTCTAATTATTTGTCAGTAGAAAACTCCTGGCTGAACATTGATTCTTTACATTGCGCAGATAAAAAGTGAAGTGATCAACAGAAGAAGAGAAAAACATTGGTTTAGAAATATTTGAGCTTGTCAGTCATTCAGAAGCTAGTTTTGTGCCAGACAGCAAAGAAAACTTGTGCGATGACGAATTGTCAAACATTAATTCATCCCCTGATCTAACATCCTGATCCTCAATCAACAGGAAGTGGTGAACGTCTCCGAATGCCTGATCCACATTGTTATGGCAGTCTGCTGCAGTGACTTATTTTAGGCCTTTCTCCTGAGCTGCAGTCAGCACACCAGGCCTTCTCCTCCTCAGCTGAGACACTCTGAGAATCCCTGGCAGCTCATATATCAAGGGAGATCCTCACAGCAGCACTCCTCTTCCTCTTTCAATGCACAGGGTAAGTATTTTAATTAGTTGGCTAATTGTCTAAGTAATTGGAAGACAACTTAGCTCAAAGAGTAATCAATCTCTACAGGGCTGTGTTCTATCACATCAAAGGATCTGTAATTAACACTGCAAACCATGGGACTGTCTTTGACTGAGCTCGATAGCGTGGGGGCGTATGATCACAGATAACACCGAGGTTGAGCAGACGGATCTGGGAGGCCTCCAATGAGCATGGAGAGGTGTTATCATTTAGACACAACCAGAGTCAGACCCAAACACTTTAAAGGCAGAGACAGTCAGACCTTCATACGCTGGCTGTGACGCAAGAGTTGCACCCTGTAAACAAAAGACTGATAAAGCCATCGGTTATTAAATACAGTGTGTGAGAGCGTGTGTGTGTGTTGTGGCTGACACACATCTGAGCGTTCTTTCAAATTCTGCGATTTTTTACTGTCATTAAAACAAATTCAATATGAACGTCTTACTGCAAAAGCTCAAATGTTCAAATGTGCATCCTCCCCTTAAATTTCCCCACAGAATATCTGTTAGCTTGATTTTGACAACAGAATTGGCAATTCATTAAATGTTTTCATATACCGAGTATCAATTTCACTTTGCAGCAAAGCTCACGCCAGGCATTAAAAAAATTATACGTTTGGGATGAACAAGACTAATCATGTCTCGGATTCATCCATTTGAGGCCCCTTAATTTCCCCGTTGTAGAAAACAAGACGTATAATGAACAATTATACATAAAGTCAATTTCAGTGTTGTGCAGAAGACTTAATTAAAATTACTAATGAAAAAAAGGACTGCTTACAGTGTGGAAGTTTACTCATCAATTTCAAAATGAGTAAATGCTTTGTCTTCATGGACTGTAATGAAAATGACCTGAATGGCAACATACTCCATTTTTTTGGTTGTTTACAAACAATCATTATATATAGAATTAGTAACCACAAACCCATCTTGTTATTCATTCTGAAAGGAGTTTGACATAATTGGCCAAATTGTGGAAGGAAACAGCAGCTAAACATCAACACCATTACATTATTCTGGGACGACGTATCATATTATCAATTAACAAATGTATTCAAAATGCAGAAATGGATGTCATGCTTGTGGCAGCAGCCTAAAATGGATAATTATGATGAAACATCCAGAGGAGAGCAGGCATTGGAAGACATGATATTCCCTGAAGTGATCCCCTCCCCCTCCGGCCCCGCGCTCCCCGCCGCAAGGCACAATCCGCACAGTGGCACTGACAGATTGACAAATAAGGTTAATAAGTACTTTCCACCTCTCCTAAAGGCTAATCAAATATTAATCCTTGAGGTGTGGTCAGCAGAAAAAAAACAACAAACAATTGGTAGAGAGGAATTGATCGAATTGATTCTCCCTCGTAATGCTCCAGGCCGGGTGGAGGAAGAAGAAGAAGACAAGAAGAGAAGAAGAAGAGGAGGAGGAGGGTGAGCGGGTGTTGAGTTGGAACTGTAGGAATTCATTTCAGGCTGAGAATGGACAAATATTTGGTTATAAGCGCTTAAAGCAATTTCAATTTTTAATCCACATTCTGGTGGCTCGGTGGGCGCAGTTTATTCACCACATGCTCACATTATTGTGGGTGTGAATCTGGCTCATGACCCCCCTCCCACCAACCTCAACCACCCACACCCAGCCCTCCCTGGACCCTCACACACACACATACACACAAAAACAATAGTTTATATGTCATGTCATTCTCCATTGCACACTATAAACCTTTTAAGAGAAATGCCACAAAAACTGTTCTTAAAATCTAATTTGGAAACAACAACAAAAACACAAGCAGAGAGTTTCCGTAAAAATACATATACATATGAATATGATCTTTATAAATGTCGCCTTGTGCGCATTGGGACAAGAATCAAAAAAATGGGACCCTTAAAAAACATACTATTGGTGACAAATTTGAATTTTACACAAATCTCTTTCCCCCCTCGAACAGTTTTCACTAATCGGAAGCCTCGGGACATCTCGAGGCCTAGTGGACCATGTGAGCAGAGCCATGTACTGATAGGGCAAAATTGGATCCAGTGAGAATGCAAAGAAGCTTATCAACCAACACTTCCAGGCAGTGCTCTCTGCAAGAGCATATGTCAACATCATTTATTAGATGTGGCCAGGGACTAAATTATGTATGATCACAAAACGGAAAAAAAAAAGGAAAAATAGGATCACACGCAGCAGGTGGATAGAATAATATTTGGAGAGAATATGAAATTATTAATAGAGGCCCTTAAGGGAGAATATTTGTTAACATTAACCGGTGAGTCATTTGTAATGCTTTGAGTGTATAATTAATCATATTGGACATTTTCAGAATTATATATAGAGTTAAGTGAATGTTTTATTTGCTCTCCTGTTTTGGGAGGCGCGATCCATATTATTACTGTCACATATAATTCTATATAATTAATGTGTACAGATACAACAAGAGGCAAATCAAACATTTTCAAATTGCATCCAGTAAATTGTGCTTCCAAAAAAAAAAAAAAAAGTGGATGTGCAATTTAAAAAAACCTGTTAACTGTATTTCCTTCACTCCAGCCAAACATATACTAAGTAGCTTTAATATTGCCAGATGAGCAATCTCTCAAGCAAAATACTCTTCAGAGATACTATGTAATTGACTCCACATCTAACAGTATGGAACAAATCCCACTAGCAGAGGGAGTTGACAAATTGCATTAAAAACACTCAATTGGGCCAGGATTGGATAGAAGCTCATGTTCCTCCTTATCCCATTAAACATGAAACAGTTTAATCTCTAAAACTTGCTGACATACGAGGAAACGCTTAAGCGTTGCAGCCTGTATTTGATTTGTAGAAGAAAATCAAGGCACAACAACATGGCCTCTGAACTACTGTGCGCCTCTGTGCGTGCGTAACACATGTAGACAAGAGCAGAATTTGCACTCTCCTCAACACGGAAACGGCATTATTTTAATCAACGTCAATTACAACATTGTTTGATAGCAGACTAACATCGACAGCGTAGACGTGCATATCATTTGTTTCAGCCTGCTCAAAGTGGGCAATATTAAAGGGACTCAAACTGTCAAATCATCCAAGTTTCTTCTTCAATAGCTTACCCGATTTGAACATGTTCCGCTTCTTTTCATGACATGTAAACAGGTTTTGACATGGGTCTAGTTAAATGTGTAAGACATGCTGAAAAAAAGGAAAGGGAAATGCCTGTGCAGAAAAAAAAAAAGCCAAACCTGTCAACACACAGTACCTGCTTTAAATCTGTTCCCCATTTCAGGCAATCTGTGGGAACCAGGCCTGTGGAGTCTAATCCTGTTTTCATCCGTACCCCCCCTACACCCCCCTCATCTGTATCACACTTTCAATTCCACTTGCTGGTGCCTTTGTGTGATTTTCATTTGATCTCGCTTTTAAAATTCAAAATCTATTCAAGGTTTTTTTAGTTGGATTCACGCTGCTGCCGTGAAGCCCTATTTATGTTCTAGATTTGGAATTGCAAATCAAGAGTGTGTGATTTAGGGGGAATGGAAGTCCAAAATTCCCCGGCATCACCTTTTATGATTGTGTAGGTTTAAAATGTTAACAAGGGTGTTTTAGCAAGCTGATTTGTGCAGTATCAGCCCGTCTCTGGCTGTGTGTGTGCAGAGGACTCTGATTATGTCAGACAATAATCATGGTAAACTTATTCTTATTTAGTGAGTTCGGTAGTTTTGTGGCACAGAAGCATTATGGTGTTTTTAAATCTGAGGTCTAGACACAACCGCTGATACAAATATATGACACATGGAAGCTTTAGAAAAACAAAGAAGGAAAAGAAATAATACATTTTTCCAAGGTTTGTTTCTTTGTTACCGGCCTGTCACAAAACTATTCACACCACTATTTTTCCACTTTCAAAAAATAGTTTTTATTTAGCTTCTGCAATGCTTCTGTACTTTTTTTTTTTTTTTTTATCATAAAGCAAACTTATGCATGCTGGTAAAACACCAACAAACACCTGCTTTGCATATATTGTTTTCATTTCTGTTACAGCTTTGCATTATGGAGCAATATTATCCCTTTGAGCCCGAGAGCCCCCCAATGGGGGGGGGGCTCCCCTGCGTAAGACAAAGAAGTAGTATGAAACAATGTACTAATCATGAGAGAATATAGTGATGCTGCACATCAAATTAAACAGCAGAACCTGGGCTACAAGAAAATATAAGCCATTTTACATGCACCAAACACAGCTCAAACGCCAGCTAAATGAATTATCAAATACAGAAATTAATATAGCGCCACCATGTCAACCCACTCGCCATATTTCTGGGTCTAGCGCTATGGTACTTTATGCAAAACGGACAAACAACCCCTCAAACGAAGGCAGACAGTCCACAGATTCAAACCATATCCATCAAAGCTCTCTAAAACCAAAGCAACAGCCAGAAACAACACAAAAAACAGCAAAAACCGAAATCGCTTTGTCAAAAGTCGTAAAAATTATCTTACCGTAGCTGTTTCGCCATGAAAAGTTTGTTTATCGGTAAATCCACACCAGAAACATTTAGTGCTACTTCCTTAGCCACAGTGCAAACAATCCTGATGTCTCTGGGAGGCGTTGTCTATCTACAGGGAGGGGCACAGGATTGGCCGGGGCGCAAGGCAAGCTGGCCCACTTGTTGCCTTCTGGGGCTTCTAATTGGCTAACGGTGCTGTCAATCTCACTTTGGCTGTCCCTGCATTCTATTGGCTCTAACTATCGGCTTTACTCACAAAGCGCAAGAGCAGAGTATGCACAGCGGGGCCTTTGTTTTGAATAATACGAAGCTTTTTTGTGAGCAACTTTGTTCCTAGAATAGCGGGAAATAAGTAAATTCACGTAGCTTCGTGAATCTGACACATGGCACTTGGTTAACCATGATGTAACAAGCTGTGCCAAGATGTGACTTCGCCTGCACTGTCTGCACTAAAACCTCTGTAGTTTTGTTCTGCTTCACTTTATCAGAGTCAAACTTTGCAGAGAGAATGTTCACATATTGTGCTATGATTTGGTAGAGGTTTAGAGCTGCAGCTGGATCATTTTAAAGGCAGTATTATCCTAAAAGTGCTTTTTTTTTTTTCAGGCGAACCTGAAATTTTTCATTTGTGCTGTGTACCATCTTCATTTACTCTTACCCAGTAACATATATACTGATATTTACACATCTGAACAAAACTTAAAAGTGTCCCCTTTATTATGACACAAGAATTATTCAAATAGACTTTGTGGTTGCAGAGATACACTCCTTTTACTATGGGTATGTAATTTTCGAGCAGAGGCCTGAAAAATAGCTTAGGACTCAAAGGGTGATGCATGCCGGCTCCTTTCAGGTCATTTAATTTGCTAATTTTTCTAAGTGTTTGAGCTCTGCAGTTGTGACACAGGACTGTTCTTAATGCAGCATCTCTTTGGATGGTTTAACCAAACATGCATTTCCATGCCATGATGCACCTGAAACAGCCATGAACATGCTCGTTGGGAGTCATCCCTGAGGTGAACTGCACACTACGCCTGATCATCGCCATCTCCAAAGTCTCAACAGGCTGTAGGATTTGCAGAACTGAGTGACAACAATGAAACAAAAGCACCAAGATAACTTCATAGACTATAAACACACATGATATCTCTGATGACTGCGGAGAAATAACCTTTTCATTTCAGACAGTGTTGCCAAATGTCAACATAATATTGCTTTGAGTTGCAGAGAGAAACATCTGCATGGACTGTAGAACAACCTTGAATACTTTGATCAAAAGTATAAGAAGCCTATATTTCCTTATACAATTTCCCTGCTACAGTATGGTTTGAGAAAGCGTAACAAAAGCATTAGCATCCAAAACAGAGTGCACTTTGGATTGATTTTCCCTTAGACCTAACTCAGCCGTTATGGTGATATCAATGGGACAATATCAATATCAACCGAATCAATAAGCTCCCCACTGTGAAAGATCTCAGGCTATGCTGCACCTGTATCTACTCTGCATCCATAAGAAATAGTGAGAAAACAAACTTTGGATCTATTGAATAAATTCCTATGAGCATTTTATGCAAAGAAATTTAATATTGCTTCTGACTCTCATCCGCCGTGCAAATAAATCTGCACTCAGATATGACTCTAAAGAGCACGTCGCGGAGAATCCACATTCGGCCGATTCATATTCCTGAATCACGCACGTTAACATTCAAAAAAGATAGACTTGGTTGTTTTTTTTAAATGTCAAGGCATAATAAACAACTGAATATTTTTGTGTGTCATTGTGCGCCTGCTTCGGCTCGACGGTATGCAGTGTGTATCTAAAGCATGAGTTTCACTAAGTGTGTGTGAGCCTTTGATGATCATTCTTGAAGTCATGCATATCTGCTTATCAGAGAATATTACTGCCCTGCTTGATGCCCAGTGAAGGATTTAGGTGAGCATTATGAACTCAGCCATAACAAGCCCCACTTCCTGTGATTATCTGACACAAGGTGCTGACAGACGCTCACTGTTGACATTTCTGTTTATATTGGCAGTGAAAAGGACAGCGACGGCGGAGTCTTACACCGCTTACAGGACTCACATGGATGTATTTTCCTCTTTGTCGGCCCTGTTGTAGGACTTAGCGTATCATTGGCAGTTGAATGAGCTGCGGTACTGACCTGTCGTGACAGACCGGGATCACACATCAGGGCTGTTTTCTCTCTGTCACTACAGTTGTGTGGTCAGGCCTGACACCTGGAACAGCTGAAACATCACAAATGCAAAATGTAAAAGCTCCATTGTGGAGCAGCATGTCAAAAAGTAGTATGTGTAATGGATGGAGGGTCACAGTGTCGCTGTTTTCTACGTTGCGGTCTGATCCTAACCTGATTGGTTTCTGCTAGAAGTTATTATTAGAATAACACAGACCCTACTTACCATAAAATAACAGGTGAGGTTAATGGCAAATGATTTGTTGCATTAAAACCACAGTTTTTGCATCTCCCTCACTTTTTTTGCCCTAATGGATTTTATTTTACTGAACGTTCGCTGAAAGCATACATAATTCTGTGTGAAAGCAAATCTATTTTTCATGAATACAAAGCAATATTAAAAGCACAACTTAAGAGACTATGAATTAATAATTTTGTATTACTGAACATGAAAAATGCACAATTAAGAACATTTTTTCACAGCCTCCTGTGTGGCAGCATAGATGATATACTGTTTAATATTATAGGCTCAAATCTCTGGTTGTTGTTGTTGTTGTTTAGGTCTTGCCCTCACAAACATGTGACATTGAGTGTAGATGGCGCACAAAAGTAATTTCGCAAGACTCAGTATCATATATGAGACATATGAAAGTTGCAATTGTAAATAAACATTCGCAAGTTCAAGAGATGGCAAAAAACATAATAATGCATTTTGTTTGTGAGGTAGGTTTAATCTGCTCTTGGTCAAGTCTCCAGCCATAAAAACATTGATAATTGAGTTATTGTAACCACATGACACCTCCAGAGGACTCCAGAGTCCAATAAGACCTTCAGACTAATTAGGTCTTATTACACAAAGCAGAATACACTTACAATTACAATGAAAGGATTGAAGGATGATTTTTTTTTTTTTGTAATTGTCAACAAATCTGATGAAAAGACCAAAATCAACACAAACAAACACATTAGTCCATCATAGTTTCTAACGTCTTCACCCTGTTAATGGCTCGTAGCCTGGTCCTACTGAGCATGTGCAATTTAAAAAATGGGTCATGAATATGTTCTTAAATAATTTTTAAAAGTACATTTTTATAGAATAATATGTCATCCAGTGCAACCAGTACAGCAATGAAAGTCCATTGTAAGATCAAGGTATTGTTGGTTTTGGTCTTTTCAGGGGATTTGTTGAAATATATAGAATATATAGAATATCACCAAACTTTTTCTTTGACCTATGATTCACTTCTAATGCCACTAATATCCCTTTTGGCCTTCAACCACCCACTAATGCATCCACAAAGTCCACTGGAACAATGATCAGAGACTTGAGAACTAACGGGTCTTGGTTGTAGAAGCAACATCTGTACCAGCAGCTGTGAGTGGATGGAACATCACTTCTGATACCTAGGCCTTTGCTGTCTTTTCATAAGGCTGCATCTTAATCATACAATGCATTTTCACATATATGAAAGCCCTGAAGAGTTATATATAATACAAATGCATACTTTAATGCCTGTGATATATACAGTATATTTTCAGTGTAGCCTGTCACCAAGCCTTTCCTACCTGAAGCTCGTACAGTGATAGCTGTGGCACCGGCTTTTCCCCTGACATTTGGAGGTTAATTTGCACTGGTTTCATGGTCATTTATCGATGGATGGGTTCAGAAATTAGCATTCACCACACTATTTATTGACAGAAGTGTTTAATAACCAATCAAATCAAACAGGATGGCCAGCCAGGAAGTGCTGCTGTGCAGAGAAAACAGGCTCTATTCAAACTGCGGGGCGTACTGTGTGATGACTGAAGTCATGATGCCAAAGCCCAGAAGTTCCTGTGATTTAATTTTAGTAAATCATGTCAAGCATTGTGAGATTTATGGCAGGGAAGCTTTGTGGTAAATATTCTGTAGGAAGTGATGCCTGATGTTGGGCTAATGTGTGTGGAGGGATTTGCAAATGATGAAACTGCGTGAGCTGCTTTGATCCAGATGGACCTGGTCAGTCCAGTGGAGGCAGATGAGGGAAGAGGAAGGAGAGGTTTCTTGTTCTCACCGCAGGTTTCCCTTCATTTTGACATATTTACAACCTCACTTGAACTGTTGTATCTTTTTTTCACCTATACAGCACATCCTGCTGTGCACACTGCCTGAGATTTAGTGCTTCTCCTCACTTCCTTTCACATCCCTATTCTCCAACTTTGACACATTCCTTTGAGCATGAGTGAAACTGTTTACTCTTGTGCTTGAATGAATGATGATTCTCTTTGTGAGAGAGGCAGAAGCATTGTAGGTGACAGAACAAGGCGCCACGTTCACAAACACGCATTTGCAGAGAATTTATTCATCAGAAAGTGCTTGTAAAAGATGAGAAAAATTGCCTGCTTTTTTTGTCTAGAAAATTAGTTCAAACCCATAAAATACATTGCACATAATTTTTCGTGATCTCCTTTATAATTCCCAGCTTCCTCCTCCACGCTTATCTTCCTCTAACCACTGTTGTGCTGGAATATGTATAATTTCACATCCACAGATTCACACGGCATGTCACCAACTCAGAGTGAAATATACTTATGTTCAAAGGAGTCCTAATGTGGAGTGATGGGTGGGCCTACAGTAGCCTCAGAGCCGTTGACACACAGCTGTCTTTGCTATAAATCTTGCAAATCCACACAAAAAAATTCCCTCTCTTGAGACTTCTTTGAGTGGTAAATTGCTTCAGCTGGAAAGTAAGTGTCGTAAGAATCGTCCTGTATATGCCACTGTTGAGCAAATCAAGTCCAATGGAGGAGAGCAGTCAAAGCCACAACTGCAGCTCTAATAACACGGAGCAATTCTTTTAGATTATGTGTGTGTGACCAAATGTAAATAAGTAAACAAATCTGACTTCTGACGTATAGTTACTGGACGAGGTTAATCCTGCAGGTTAATAAATACAATGCATCCCCCTCTTAATAGCACGCATGGCCTTGTCAGAGTTCCTTTATCTGCAGGCTTTGTCTGTGAGGCTATTATATAATTATATCATTGCATTTGTCATTTGCATTCACCCTTGGGGTGAAGAACAAATTAAAGCACTGAGTATGTTAGCTTTATAAGCAGAATGTCTGCAACACAAACCATAACAAAAGTTCATATTTTCTGTGTAATGAATGTTACATTATTTATACTATGAATTATGGATGAACTTGTGCAGACCTGCGCAGCCCTGAATGGGATGGCTTGTAATCAATCCTTGTCTGATGGACCTCTCCAACAAACAGTTATTAGTGGTTACTCTGTCTCAAGTCGTCTTGGAAAAACCTAACTAACTGCTACAGAGCAATAATATGTGCGATTATTACCTGCACTCAAGGTGTAAATTACACTGTTCACAGGAAATTCATTGCCAGTAATTTGGGAATAAATATTAAGATGTTTTAAATGTGATGACTTAGAGATTGTGGCAACAGAGATTAAGCAGTTCGCCGATTTAGTGACATTGAAAGGCTTATTGAAGCGAACTGTTAATGCTTTTCACAAAATACTAAAGAGAATGCACGTTAAATGACAGCATCCTTTGAATTAATACACTTTGTAACTTCGCAGGCAGCGGCATAAGCACTGAGCCGAGATAGGGAGGAAACATTATTCATGGTGTTTTTCATCCTAACTCTACTTTATTAGCTTATTTGATTCCCCATTCTCCTCATAGTTGATTCAATACATTTCCTATTTGCATAAAACTGTCCGGTAAGATTATCTTCACTTATTCGATCTATCCTAAGAGTCACCTTGTTCAGGATCTTATATGAATAATGAGATTTTAAATTGGAAGACACTCACACAGAGAATGAGGCATTTACAGTTAATTCATCTCATTGAGTTACATTGCTTAGAGGTATTGGAGGGTTTAGATTTTCATTCAAGCATCATATTTAACAGTGTCTGCTTCCCCCACTTTACTGCCATTGAAATTTAAATGGCCTGAGCCTGACAGATCCAATATTGCGACCCACTGTTGCTATTTTCCTGGGAGCAAATATATTGTCAAAATCCGTATATTCAGAGAATGAGAAGGCAAAAAAGAGAGATCACACGAAGCCCCTCGCCATTGTGGTTTTCCCCTTTTTACAAATATTTCAAAAGGACTAAACTCCATTCTTTTCTCTCTTTTTTTGCCTATTTATAGGAAGCGAGATACACATCTGAATGTTGCGGGAACGATTTCAGAGCTCGAGAATTCGCTTTCGGAAATGACCTGGAAATAGTAATTAGTCAGTGTTTTATGTAACAAAACAAATGTGTACAATAGCATCACATACTCAAATTTCTGTCACACATTCACGGTGATTTGACAGAGAGAAAGAGACAGAGAGTGAGAGTGGCAAAGAGAGAGAGGGGGGAGGGGGTTAATTGGCTTTTTATGACTCCAATTAAATAACATTATGCATATACTGGCTTAACGGCTTATATGTGGCCTCCATTAACAGTGTCCTCTTGATTGGTTCTTGGGCTTAAGGTCTCCTCCAACTCAGGCAGTGCTTGTCATAGTGTTTAAACCCATATGTGGTGAAAAAGCTTGTGACAGTAAGAGATTTTATACGCGTGTGAATAATTTAAAAGGAAAACTACAAATCTCCAAAAGATCAATGACCCTCTCCCCTGCCCGCACAACCTGCAACAAGACCGGCTGAAACGTTATCTGTCTGCGATGACAATTGAATAAAATAAATCTCATCATTAAGACCTTAGTGCGTTATCTTGAAAGCAAAAGGGAGAGAAAGAAAACAAGCATGTGCCTGTCCTGAAGCGGAGATCCTGAGGTGTTAACTAATCTCTAGTGGCCAGTCTATGCACTGCCTCCTCTAATTGCTCCCTGTATTTCAGTCTGGTGTGAGAGCAGCCATTGTAGCGAGCGCCCAGTCAGCCCCCAGAGGTCTCACACCTTCATTATCACTCTTTATTGCAGAACCTTATACGGGCACTCGGCACCAAACAGCCTGCCCGTTAAAAATAGAGCCTTCTCCTCTCCTCTCCTTTTGGTGGTTTCAGTTTTAATTACTAACACAGAGCCAAAGCCAGAGTCCTCAGCAGGCCTGGCGTTTTTTGTTCACTAATTAAAGCGAGGATGGAGTTTATTGAAGGGACCCTGACTCTGCTCTCTCATCTATTATTAAGAGGGCAGGACAAATCATTTTCAAATTTATATGCTGAAACCTGTCCAGGGACAGGCACGGGGCGGTAAAGGTTGGGGGAAGGTGGGGTGAAATGGTGCTGAACACAAGGGAAGGTGGTTGAGACACTGTATATGAGAGTGGAGGAGATCCTGAAGAAGAAGGATAAATGCAGAAAACCAACTGTTATATAAGGCAACACAAAGGAAAGAGGTGCAGGAGATTAATGCTAACTGCTGTGCGTGTGCAAAGTTCCTGTGATGCTGCACACCTTCATTTTGATCATTTAAGGGTTGAGAGTCTGGAAAACCAGCGCCAGCAGTATTAGCAAAGATAATGGCATTGATTGGAGGACCCCCTCTGTGTGCTCTGTGTAAACAGTGGGCATAAATACCAAAACAGCAGGGTGGTAATGTGAGAGCACAATGTCCAGCCAGATTGATGTTCTTACTGATTCACTAACTCCCTCTGTCTAGCATTCTTAATTGTCTAAACAGGCGCGACCCTGACAGCTGCACAGGTACCTCACTGACAGGACAAGAAGACAAGCCTCTGACATGAGAGGGGGCAGGACAGCTGGCAGGGAAACAGCAAGAAGAGCAGGAAAAAAAAACTGTTGACTTGAGTTTAATACACATGCTTTTACTTCATACAAGTTCTAATTCTCATGTTTACGCAGATTTTGAGCACAAATATGTCAAAGTCAGATATAAAAAACTAAGATGAAATCAGGGGTTGTTTGTTTTTGCTCAGGAATCGTGAAAATTAATATTAATGAAATCTTTTTTAAAAATCAAATTTTCAATATAAGTACTTATAATGTACTTATGCTTATTATGTAAGCAAATTCAGATTTTTCAATTGCATATAGCTGATGCTGTTGTTGACATTGGAGAGGGTTTTTGGATCTTAACAGAAAACTAAGATGCTAATATAACCAAGATTTCTCTCCACTGTCTTGAAAAGACACCCATTTCTTTCACAAAACGAGTTTATGTGTAGCCTTAAAAAAATAAAAAATATAAGACAACAGACACTCCCCTACTTTCCAACTGTTACAGATTAATGCTTTGTCAAATTGCTGCTATACATTAAATTGGTCTCTCACATGAATGTGAGGTAACACAACTGGGAGTCGAGTCCACATGGAAAATTAGCAACATACAATTAGAGAAAGAAAATCTTCATATCTGGTTTCTAACCTTTATAAGATGAGGTAGAGTGAATTGAAAAGGAGAAATAATTAATTTAGCCGAGTGAAGAGCAAGAGAATCCTCCCTTTGCCTAACAAGCAGCTCGCATCCTCAGGGCAATTAGTCACTGTCATATGAGGGCAAATGTAGAACCCTTTGCATGCTTGTTAAGTAAAAACTTACACAGAGGTCACTGACATGTAAGAGAAATGCAGTGTAACCACTGACCTATAGAAGATTTTTCCAGAGTAAAATAAGCCAGACAAAACTCCACCATTACAATAAATCTGTGTCTTTGTGATTTCAAATATAATCCAACTTAGTTTTATTAACCACATGTAAAGTGGGAAAAACACAATGAGCTTTTGGTGTTTTGACTGATGTTGATCTAACACAAAATTTAATGCTGCCGGCCAAAACACAAAGACTTTAACAGTATAACAAATTCAATTTTTATCACTATCTGCATGACAACATTACATGCAGCTTTGTTCACTTCATAATAAGGATTTTTAGATTATTTCCAAGACATTTAACTGCAGAAAAAAAGCAGCCTTCTGGCAAATTCCGAACATGCTGCTTTCATAATATAATATTTCCATGTTTGTGCAGGATTTTACTGATTTTCACTCAACCCTTTGTGTCCTCCATGTGCCTGATATATTTCCATCTAGACAATTTGGCCCATTGCTTTACCCAGCAAACAAATCCTCCATGTACGGCAAACTGAAGAATAAAGTAAATTTCACAGCCGTGCAACGTGTGATTGTTTAATTTCACCATTTCTATGCATTATAAATGTACATTTCTTTCAGGCTGGATTTTCCCAATACATAC
Source organism: Centropyge bicolor (assembly GCA_037975185.1). Taxonomy (NCBI): domain Eukaryota; kingdom Metazoa; phylum Chordata; class Actinopteri; family Pomacanthidae; genus Centropyge; species Centropyge bicolor. Next base: position 1,331,557 of record JBBMOC010000042.1, read on the forward strand.
AGGGAGGGATATATAGGTCAGAGACCCCGGTGCCTTATCAGTAATTCGCCATTGCCTGGTTATTAAGGACAGCTTAGGTGGAGAGGGCTGGAGTACCAGGAGGGGTTAAGGTGAATTGATTGCCTGTGGACATGTTAAACATGACCCTGTCAGGCCTCCACTCCACTCCTAAAATGCACCAACCTGTGCACCTCACTCCAAGTAATCAGCTGTAGAGGCTTTAATAAAATTCAGAAAGCCCCGAGAACTTCCCCCCAGGGACTGCACCAAGTTGGAAATAATCGAAACCCGCGGCAAGAGACATTTGCACTGTGTTACCGTAGGAAGCATAACAAAATGCCTGGTGCTCTGAACCCTTAAAAAATGTTTTCAGGAAAGAAAAAAAAAAGTTGTGGTTTATGAGCGTAATGGAAGCACATAGGTTGTTGTTGTTCACTGTTAAACAGATTGGAAAGTAATCACCAAAGTGTCTGTTCCTCTGCTGACTGGGTTCAGATGCAGCAGCTTGCAGCAGAGGGGCAGTGGCAGGGTAATTACGGGGGTAACTTGGGCTCAATCTGTCTGTAGACGCCCTCCCTCTTGGAAGGGGGTGTTTCCCTTGATTAGCCCGACTCAGGGTGAAGCCCCCTCTGCAAACGGCAGATTGAAGTTCATCACAGGGGTCTCAGCTGCCAGTATGTTGCAATGAATTGCTTGCTGTAAGAAGGTGTTGACAGGAGCAGCTGGACATCAGAGAGTGATGAAAAGAAAGGGAAATTCATGGAGAACCCAGACAGAACGGTCCACTGGGGAAAAGACAGAGAATTGGTCATCTGCTGGTGGAGAGCAGAACTGCAGCCATTGTAGTCTGGCCTGGGGGTGTGTGTGCAGGAGTCATATTTGTTTATGTGTGGCCTTCATTGAGGAGGAAGCCTGCGTTTGAGAGTTAAGAACACTGAAGTGTATGAAGTTCAGTCACGCTGATTGATTGGATCACTGCAGCCTCTGGCAATTACTCAAGTGAAAACCTCCCTGAAATAGATATTTAAGTCAAATGATAATGCGAACCATTCAAAAAACTATGATATGCCTGCAGCGCGGTGATAAAATGACAATAATGGTGAGAATACATGATAAATATTTCTATTTTCTTTATGTCATCTCTTGGCAGGCAGAGTGCGCACTGGCAGCAATTCGTGTCAGAAAGCGTTTAACGTGTCGCTGTTTAAGACACAGATCACATCAAACCTTGTTTAGCATCCAAATTATAAATAATGACTTTGGACGGGCCTTTCAGGGCGGCTGACAGCGACCGTGGGACATTACACACATATGTGTCTATTGTCTCACAAGTGCTGCTCCTTAGCCCAGCAATGGTGACTAATGCTAGTGAAAATGAGAAATGTGTGTGTGTGTTTTGATGAATAGAGATGGTGCCCTAAGGTGAGGACAGACTATATTGGTGTGATTCTACCATTCACTATATTAATGAACTGCCTAAAGGTGCAAATTACGTTTTAATGGGTGTTACTTTACTGGCTTGGTTCTACCACACACAAAGCCCTTTCACTCAATGTTCCTCCTGCACCTTTTTTCAGAAAAAAAAAAAAAAAAAAGCAATTACAATCTCAGCAATGCCAAAATAAAATACAAACATTAGCAGCTCGACTTCTCAAGGAAAAAAAAAATGCTTATTCATTTTGTCTTGACACTATGTTCCGACTCTTTTTCCTCCACACTTGAAATGCCTCAACTCATACTGCCAAATTTTGTCTTCCACCAGCTTACTGTTAACAAAGCCAAACCATTTTGCATGCCTGCGCGTTTGAACCCTTCATGCTGTATAATTTAACGCTCTTTATTTTGCAGCAGGAGAATTTGGAAAGAGGAAATGTAGATTGCTACATTTCAAAGAAATAGGTGGGGAAAAAAGAGACAAGTTTAGAGGAAAGAGACTCGGAGAACAAATGCCTTTTAAGTCAGTGGTTTGAGGGAGCAGCTCCCTGCCTAACATGGTCTCTTAGTATACTTGACACCAGCCACTACTTAATTAGCTGCCATCATCTCTGAGCCCTGGAGAAAGAGGGACAGGCTAATGATTAATGATAAAAATGCCTGGAAAAAAAACCTTTGACAAAACACAACATGTCTTCCTGTGTCCTCTACAGACGTGAACTACTGCTGTGATTTACCCTCCTCGAAGCCGCTGTAGATCATTTATACTCACAAACCTGATTAAGCTCAGATTTGTTTCTGCTTTTCCAAACACAGATGGGATTTCAGGACACTGTTTGTATTTATAAAATGCTGATCCCCCCCCCCCCCTCACAATCAGGAATTCATAGGGCATTTTTGACACACATAATGGTTGACTGTGCAAAGTCTACAGGGAAATCTGAGGAGTCATGTTTTGGTCTGTATGTAATGGTCAGCTTGTATTGCATTTTTCATGCTTTAACTCGTCCACTGAATCTCCGAGCATACTGCAAAATCAATTGCTTTATTGATCTATAACTAATTAGGGGAAGATAAATGGTTCAACTAAACAAATACAGGCTCCATAATGAGCCGATACAGTGCAAGACATATTAATTGAGCTGTGCATAATAAGAGGCTATTCTTCTATATTAGACCTTGCATGGTGTTCAACAAGAACTAATGTGACGGATGTTCGTCTGCACATACCTGGAGCCAGAACCAAGCTGGAACATAAAGTCATTAATATATATATTTTTGAGCTTATACCGTTTAAAAAAGATGTCTAATCTCCACATCAAGGCATTTTGCGTGCTTTCACCAGCGCAGCAACCAGTTCCCATGGTAAAAACCACCTCTCCGGTGTGACTCGTGTTGTGTGCAGTCACCAGCGATCAAAGGCTAATTAGTTTCAGCTGACACGGGGTATGGCCCTCAGGTCAAAGATCATGACTGATGTTATGGAGATGATGGTGGAGAGAGGGAGAAGCAGGGGAGAGCCCAGGGATCTGAATCCTCATTAACTGGAAATTGTTGCTCCTACATCAAATCCCAGACTAAACTTAAACCGAACATATTTCCTGTTCTAATCACTTGTATTACACTTTCAGAAGACCTGAACTTTGGGCTGTTTGTGCGAGCAGTTCTTCCCTTGGTGTGTGTTTTAGTAGAAAAAGGATGGAAATAGAAAGAGATCAGATTCCATAGATGTACTGTATGCTTCCCCAAAGGCTATTTAAAAATCCACAAAAATATACACTATGCAGTTCACATGAGTGTGTAAGCTCATAGGCGGACTCGTAACCAGGGGCTCCCTCTACAGGCCGACTGTTACCTCCAACAGCAGGCAGCTCAGTCTCTCACTGACAACATGCTCTCTCGCAATGCTTCATTTGTCATAGCAGATGTTCAAAACTATTTTCCCTGGAAGCCTAAAATCTGAAGAAGTAAATTAATATCCCCTCCCCTCCCGTTTTAAGTCCCTCAGACTCAGTTCATAGCCTGCACTAAGTGCCCTTGTTGACTCAATTGGATTAGCACTAATATGTAAACACAGGAGGTAAGAGGAGTAATCCTCTAATAAGAGGAGAAAAAGTGAAATAAATAAGTTGAAATGCCATGCCTTGCCTTTAACTGAGGCATCTGTCAGGTAAGCTGGATATGTGTAGATTGAAAGTAGGTATTAAATGTGGACCAGGGGATATTCTGAGGTAAACAGTTGTGACCATTCAGTGACAGCGTAATTACTCGTTTGTAACTTAGTTGGATAATAGGAATACAGCCTCTAGGGGATAAGACAAAGACTTGTTAATTATTAAAGCTTACATCAGCCAGGCACAAGAGAGTTGCAATTATTAATGTTGTTGTTCTTGCTTGTGCTTAAACACTACCTCTGCTGTTAATATGCTCATTAACCAAAATGAGTGATTTTATTACTCTTGATTTGGTTTGGGGTTTGCTGAACGTATCGTGGCTCAGCTGTCGTTGTTTGCTGAGGGATAAACACTTGTGGACAGGTGACGAGGAGAGAAACATCCCCCTGATTCTTCTTTTCTAAGATCAGTTAGATGTGTATGTATAAAAACGTCTTGCTCTTTAATCATATAGTGCACTACCTCAGTTATTCCCTCTTTAAAAATATATTCTCTTTAATCACACTGATACTCTGCGAGACTCCAGTTTAATGTCACTCTTCGCACTGCAAAGAATCACTCCCAATTTAAACATAATATTGCATTGCACTGAAAATCAAACAAGTTGCGTCTGATTAAGCAAATGTTCTCGCTCAGATTGTCCCGTGCCATCTGAAGTCCTTGTTGGAATGGAACGCTGCTATAACATAACGTCTTCCTGTAAATGAAAAATTGCTCTATTAATATCTGTTGCATAAATTATCATGGCTCAAAATGTGAACTACAGTGGTTACGATACACAAATGAAATTCTGTGATGAAAATATTATTTCATTCTTTTTCTTTTTTTTTTTTAAAATAAAATGTCATAATGTGGCATAATGCAAATTTAAAAAGACTATTTATTTTGTGATATATAGCTGTGTCTTTATTGTCTTTTAAAATCACAGCAGCTCCCCATCGTTTTGTTGGTAAAGCTCTTGCCAATAAATGCTCCTCTTACATCCTCTGCCAATAGTGATTTCAGGTGTCCACACTGTTGTTACTGCTTGTGAAAACTCTCTAATTGGACCTGTCTGTTGATTGAGGAAAGATAAACAGATCTAAACACTGGATGTCACTTATAGTAGAGCCTTAAGTCTAGGTAATAATGCATAATAAACAATAATTAGTTAAACTAAAAGTTATATATTCCAGCCAGAATAATCCTAACATTTCTATTTTTTCAACTCCGTTCTTTGTTTAGTTCACTACTTGAGAGACAGGCAGCTTTAACCTCCCCAATCCTAAATGCAGCCTTTGTCCAATTTGGAAAAATATTTGATGAACATATTCTTGAAATACACAAACAGCAAAAAAACAAAACAAAAAAAGTTAAAGCAAACAAGCAATTATATTTGTTCACTCTCCATTGTGAGTTAAAACCATATGCAGCTTTAAAGGGTGTTCCTCTTCCTAATGGGCCCCGTGGGGACGAAGGGGTTAATTGATGCAGATGTTGATCGCTTTTACACACGATGCAGGGAGCATCTCCCCGGTGGCTCCTATTAGAGGCAGTTTTAATGAAGTGCTAAACAGAAGGCTTTCCTACAGTGTGGCCTGTCCTCAGGAATACT